>CM073759.1:43507319-44107319 GCA_037127475.1 Arma custos | reverse complement strand
TTTTATAGCTCTTCCTGTTTATAATTAATTACATTATTTTCTAAACCTGTCACAACACGCAATATTTTTATTAGCTCTTTATACTTCACTATAAACAGCATCATTTTGAAAGGTAAGAAGAATCTGTGTTATTATATCTGTTTAATCAAAGTGCCTTTTTGAATACCAGCTTTCAAAAATTATAATCAGATAGCTGTTTTATAAGATTACTGGTAAACTTCTTGAAGCGCCCTACTCAATACATCATATGTTATTTTTGATCAATTCATTGGCTTGAATAAATAGAACAAAACAGCGACAACCAGAGAGATACAGGAAGATATGCCTGGATTTGATTTATTTTTTGCCTCATTGTAATGTGTTTGCCCGAATTCCTATTATCTTGTCTGTTTCGTTTTATTTAAAGTTTGATTGGTTTTTACATAATTAACTTATAATCCATTACTATTTATTCTATACATCCTAAATTGTATATAATTGTAATTAAATTATCCAAATCAAACGACTATGAAAAGCATTTTTTTTTTAATTGAGAGGAAAATAGTTGACTGGAAGATCTACTGTGGGATATAGATAGTCTGGGGCTGCAGTAAAAAAACAACACTAAATAAGAAAAACTTTTTATTGTAAGTGCCGATGTTTCGACCTACGGTGTAGGCCATCTTCAGGGCTTATAGAAGGATGAGAGCTACTACAGTTAATTATTTAAACTAATGTTTCGAGCAGAATATGTAGAAAATCTTGAGGGCTACATATAAATGAAAAATATTAAATACAGACAAAACTATAAAATAAATAAGAAAATCTATTAATAATAAAGGAGTAAAATTAAAAGAAAAATATTGTTAGAAGAAATGTTAATGTGCAAAAGAGGGAAATTCTTTTCATTTCACCATTTATCTTTCATATCTGAAAATTGTTATGAATATACTTATGTGTTACTTTACGTTTTCAAATGTTACATAGACTTGTTATAAACTCTCAATATATTATACTCTCAAATGTGGCTACAATATCGACTTTTTTAATTATTATTGCTGTATTTTTATTCATTAAACAGGTATTTCCACTCTAACATAAGTACATAAACAGGTATTACCACTCTAATATAACATCACAGGTATATTGTGATTTGGGTTCTCACTCCTTTGCTCTTTCAGAACCCTTCCTAGAATCACAATTTCTTCCCATATTTAAGCAAACATAACTTCAACAATTAGCAATAAATTGTCTTTGGGCTTGTTAGAAGCCCTAATTCATTATAAATATTATTATTGGTCTTTTATTATACGAATTTCTTTGTTTAATGCTGATATTATGTTAATTTTCTGTATTAATGACTATGGATTTACATTTAAATTATTTTTTATTTCATTTTTTTTCTTAGGGTGTATAATAATAAAAAAAGCCTTTAGTCCAAATTCATATGTTATGTCTATTTTCTATAAACGTTTCGACCTAAATGGTCATTTTCAATATATAGGCTTCATGATCAACAGTATAAAAACTCAGTCTTTTTCTGTAGATTAATCGGTTGCATATTTAAAAATTAGCTGGGTGTGTTGTATCCCATACTCAGTTGCTATACTAAAATTTTAGTTGTTATAAATATTAATTAATCTACAGATAAAGACAGAGTTCTTATACTGTTGATCATGAAGCCTATGTATTGAAAATGATCTTTTAGGTCGAAACGTTTATAGAAAATAGATATAACATATGAATTTGGACTTAAGGTTTTTTTGTATTATTATACACCCTAAGAAAAAAATATAATCTGTAAAGTCCAGTACCCTAGAAGATTAATATTTAAATTATTATGAAAGATACAATTAGTCGGGGGTGCAGTCAATAATAACACTAAATAAGAAAAACGTATTTATTACTACTTTAGGCTAATTTTCGGCCTACAGTTTAGGCCATCTTCAGGGCTGAGAAGGAACATATGTTTATTTTCATACATTTTATATCATTGCCTGTAATTTTACCAAGTTTTCCATTCTTGTATGTCTCATCAGTTTTACATTTGTAACTTTTTCATATTTTATCTTACTTTTTACTTTCTCAATTATTATTTTAGGATCTTATTGACTTTCGTCATATTATTATTTATAATTTTTTATAATTATTGGTCATTTTTTATGAGTTATAAATATTTTTATTTTTTAAAGAGAAAAGATAGGCCCTCGACCGGGATTTGAACCCGGAACCTTTGTCTCACCGTGACATCGCTCTGCCAATTGAGCTATCAAGGCCCCTCCCGGTCGAGAACTATAAGATAAGATCCTAAATTAAAATTAATGTTCAAAGAACTTCGTGCTAGTGTATTCATCGCAAAAATGGCGGGAGTACACTGGGACTTTAGGATCTAAAAGAGAGAAGGTTAGTCCTCGACCGGGAGGGGCCTTGATAGCTCAATTGGCAGAGCGATGTCACGGTGAGACAAAGGTTCCGGGTTCAAATCCCGGTCGAGGGCCTATCTTTTCTCTTTAAAAAATATTTAAACATAATCACCATCAAAAGAACAATAAATAAAAATAAATTAAATTATTATGGTAGTGAAGATGGAGGAGCTGTCGAAGTTTCTAATCCTATTTTCGTCAAAATGGTTACGTAATATTTTAGTATACTGCAAATTATAATACAAAAAATATCTTATAGCGGTCATTTCTCTTTGGTTTTGTTTTATTTCAAGGTTACATTCTCCTTCCGACATTAATATTAAAAAAGGAATGATAATTGATACTTTGGAAGTGGCGACTGGGAACATTCAACTGTTAAGAAAATAATTAACATAACCATTAACCTTTTTTCACCTCGTGTGAAAATGATCTCCCGAATTGTCAAGTATAATTATAAGTATGTTAAACTGCTATCATATTATTAATTTAGAAAACTTATAACATAAATCTTGACGAATACACAAATGTATTAAATACATTAGTTTATAAATATAAGCATGTAACAGTTGTTAAGTGGGATTTTTACGAATGGATTCTGAGTAGATTTTAGATTGTATCGCTTGTCATTGGGTTGTTAGCTGTTTAAAAAATTCCTGAGATCTATAAATAATCCGTTTATAATTTTTCCGACTTATATGCAATGAAGATTAATTTTTTTTTATTTTGAAGAGAAAAGATTTATCCAGTTTTCCGCTTGTTTACATCGCAATTGCTAGAACATTGGGATATGGGATCGGTGAAGAGAATGGATTTGTCTGGCCGTGTTACGAGCCAGGCTAGCTCAGTTGGGTTCGAATCCCGGCCTTGGACAAATCTTTTCTCTTCAAAATAAAATATTTAAAAAATATAACAATTAATAAAAAATAATAAAATAAATTATAAATAATATAATGACGTTAGTCAACAAGATCCTAATTAAAGTGAACATTATTTCCCTAGTATACATCGCAAAATTGCGAGAACATGAGGATATGAGATCGGTGAAGAGAATGTTAAAAATTAAAAATATTTGGCGCTTAAAAATGAAAAATCTGTATTACTGTCATAATAATGTTACTAGCATAATAATATTACTGGTATAATCTCGATCTGCTGTGGGAGTATCCCAAATTTCGCAATGAGGCCGAGTTAAAGGAAGTTAAGGAGGCTATGTGTTAAGTACTTACTTTCTTTTTTTTAAATGTCTTTTACCATAATTCAGCCAGTATTAATGTTAGGGAATTGTAACATTTCCTTCGAACAGTGTCTTTGTAAAAATGTTATTATGATGAGGAGAGGAATATGATGGAGTAGAAAATTGAGCTTAACTAACTATAACTAACCTATTTTCTTTTATTTTATTGTTATATGGTATACTTTTTAAAATATTTTATTTGAAAAGAAAAGAAGGGATATGACTGACTGAGAAGCGAACCAGGATGGCTGATGTGGCTAAGCACCACCACGTAGAGGTGGGAGACCCGGGTTCGAGTCCCGGTCCCGGTCATATCTTTTCTTTTCAAATAAAATATTTAAAAATATAACTAACTTACTTTGACTAACATTAGTAGACCATATACATATACATGTGTAAGAAAATGGTCCGGCCAGAGGTCAGAAAAAATTCTCTCCAATAGGATTGAACTATGTATTGGAAAGCCAACGTTTCGACCCACATTGCTGATCTTCTTCATGGCTTGTTATACAAGATACAGACAAATTAAATATGATACATTATTTTTTTTTCTCATCCTCCAAAAATTTTCTTTAAAATATCATACAAATTTACAGAAATTCCTGAAAATGCTTCTATATAAACCAAAGCCTTTATATTTAAAGTAGTTTAGTTATATGGAATGTTATGTGGGCATGTTACAGTTGTTAAGGGGGATTTGTACGAATGGATTTCTATTAGGTTAATAATTGCATCGTATCGAGTTGTTAATTGTTTATACAATTCCTGAGTCTATATCTATAATGATACATTATATAGAGTAAACATCATCAAATAAATAGAATGAACATAGAATTATATGAGAGGGGAAAACATGGCAAAACCAAAACAAAATGTTTTTTTTTTTTTCATAGCATATATATTTATATGTTTATATATGATGAATTATAAACATATGAAATATAGACTCAGGAATTGTATAAACAATTAACAACCCGATACGATGCAATTATTAGCCTACTAGAAATCCATTCGTACAAATTCCACTTAACAACTGTAACATGCCCACATAACATTCCATATAACTAAACTACTTTAAACTATAACTACACTAAACTACTGCTAAACTACAAATAAACTAAACTACTGTTTACGAAACAACTGTTAATTTATTAGTGAACTCGATATTGTAATGGTATTGTCAAAGCAGGGCTGCACCTTCTCCTCTAGCGTTGTACAATAACGGTTTCTCGTTGCGGTAACGTATTCAAGGAGAGGAGATATATCTACCTAAAGGTCATAGTTACAACTTATTCACATTTTATTATCATTTCTAGCATATTTTACGTTCTGCGAGTCGCGTGATTTAAAAAGCTATCCACTACATATAAATCTGCAGTTTCACATTTTTTACTGTTAGCAGTCAGTCAGAAATGAAATGAACAGCTTGTTATAGAAGTATGTTTTCTAAAACCATATCGTTAATTAAATTGTTTGTACTTGTCTTTATGGGGATTTCAGAAGTGAATTGATTATATGTTTTCTGTCATGTTAACTTGAGTTGATGGGAATAATCATTACTAAGCTATTGCTTAAACTGATAAAACGTAACTTATCGCTTATAAGACCCATTCTTATAATTATTTATTGTTGATCATACTTATTATTTTTTTTATTAATGTTAAGTGTATTTTTTATGGCATATTTCTTTGTATAAAATCATCCATTTTAAGTATGCGAGTATTTCCCCCCCCCCACTAATATTTGAAAATCGGGTTAATATCATATGTTATTCTAATCGAATTTAAGCAAATTATATGAAGCGGAGTGACTGAGTTGCAATGGTCCTGGATTCAAATTCGGCAGGTGGCAGATTGTATTTAATCTGTAAGCGGCAGGGGATGGATCCTATGGGATATTGGAAACCCCTAGGGCTCACCTAGTATCTATAAAGTGGATGCAAAAAATAGGGGTTGAGCGTGATCTGGGACAAATCACCTCCCTGCAAAGCCGTTTTCCAAGAAACAGTACAGTCTCTACCACGTGAACCCAAGCTTGTTCATGGGAAGTTTTGGTACAGGTTTTTTTTTTTATGAACCAAACAAATTTTTTTTAAGTTTAAGGATTGCCAAAAACGTCGTAATCGTTAATGTATGTATACTAGGGAACTAGGCCAGGTGTCTTATTATTATGTAAAAGTGAGACAAGAAGGCGTAGCTCGCCCTTAAAGCGTTCGCTCATGATTCATTCACTCTCAAGTATTTTATCATAGTCATCCTCTTTGACCTCATTCTGCTGCCCCGTCACTGCCAAATTGACTTCAATGCTCTTCGCTTCACAGATTTATACGGTATTGAATCCTACGAATTGTCTTCGGTTGCCGTTATCCGCTGATTAATCGCACCCTTAACTTATTTAAAAACTAGTTTAAGGATGTTGTCACCTCTCCGTAACTTAGAGCGATACTAATTAATTTTCTTTACCCTTTCATTACTGCGGGTGACTATTATCATGTTGAGACAAATGCTATCTCTTCCCATACTCCTGTTCGCAAACAATTGCAAATGCTGTTTTAATGTTCGATTTTTCGGCATTCTTTTGTCAATGGCCCTTCAAGATTCCAACTTGTACATATAAGTATAAGTCTGATATATTTTCCATCGCTTTGTATGAATAACAAGAAGAAGATAAAAATTCCACAATAAAAATGAGTAGTATGTAAAAACACCAATAAAATCAGTCGACACACGTTATCACTTTGAGACCTGCGATGTTTATGTGTGAATCCGTATTGGAAAATTTTAAACAGAATATCACCATTAAAAAAATACTCACCAATATTAAGTCATAATTATATTTACTAAATTGTTGTGTAAAAAACATTCATTATATTATATAGTTAAAAATACCTCCATATAAAAAATAGCAATATAAAAATCTTGCCTTCGAATACTAAAGATTTGGCGTGCTTCACCACAGTTTCAACGTGGTGTTTCATACCATACGAGTCAATCCACTGCAGGGCCCGCCGTAACGGAAGAGTTAGAAATAATGTTTTTCTAGTTATAAAAAATATGAGAATGATATTCAAGAAGATAAAAATCATTTCGTTGTCATGATTATTTTATGTTGTATAAATCGTTGGTGATACAACAGTCCATGAACAATATAGAATCTCAGTATCCGGTAGAGATTGTCTTGTTTCTAAGACAACGGTTGTGCATGGAGGTGAGTTGGCTGAGATGACGCCTCAGTTATGGGTAACAACTTATAGAAGCGGGCTCAGCTGCGGGAGAATCTGCTAATCCCACTCTGTCGATCTATGTTTTGTTAAATAACTTGGTAACTGCAACTTCCCAAAATGTGGGATTTGGGTGTTTTCATTAGGTTTTTTATTTTGTTACTATATATATACATCAAATCTTAAGAACTTAGCACCTGTTATCATAAACAGTATAAATCTGATTTCTATATTTGTGAATAAAGAGCTTTATTATTATCACTCCAAAACATACAAAAACTAAGTGAAATGGAGGGTCTGGCCGCCGAGAGTCACTTTAGTAATCTTGAGTTGGGTTTAAATTAATAAACTGAAGTTTTGTGTATAAAGTTTAAGATATTTTATTATTTTGTTCGTTTCCAACTTCAACATCTTTCGTTTTCAAGAGGTTTCCTTTATCCCTTTTTGTAACATACGGTTTAGAGAACCGTTCCATGGTCCATGGTCTGGAGAGCAGGCCAACGCTCGACCACTGAGTGGAACGCTCCTTCAACTTCTTGTAGCTTCATTTTAATATTTTTGTTACGGTGGCTACACTACCGGAGGATCAGAGGTACTGGACCAAGGAGATACTCCAGATTTACAGTTTTTTGAGACTTGAAAATTAATACACCTGAATGCCTAACGAGAAAAGTTTTTTTTTTCGAAAGTAGGGAAGAGGAGAAAGATGTTACTAAGAATGCGAACTAAACATAGCCGAGTTTGTTAAACAACAGTTATTAATAGCAACTCGGACTATGCCCTTGCAATTAGTTCACTTTATCTTTATTACGTTGTGTTGTTTTTTACCGTATATTTATTTAGATAATGAAAACATGTTTATGATTAATTAATGTCTATAAGCACTTTTTTGTATCTGCTCATGCCAAAAGTGTCTACGAGTATTGTCCTCACTTTTTCATTTTTTTTGAAGACATTTGAGTAAATCGAAGAGTTATGGCGTAGCTTAATATAATATATAATTTAGTCTAAAAAATAAATCCAATACTATTGTCAAAAACTCTTATCATTCAGTATCTCTAAAGATTTCCTCAATAGCTATTAATTGTTTGAGCGTGTTATTAGATTTCGCGAATCTCTTTGAGTGATATTAATTGCCACAGAGCATGTGAGCAATTATCGTTCTGGTTGATCGCAATAATTTATTGTTCAGATCAATTCGCACAAAAGCAACAGTTCGCCCATATGGGAGGTTCTTTACACGCAAGTCGTTAGCAAACAATTTTCTTTATTCGCCCTGCTGTACTCTACTCTAATGCCATATTGAAAGGGTATATATTTACCTACACTCTAGAAGTATCGATAGTATCTTGTATCGATAGTATCAGATAATGTTTTTGTACAATTTTTTATATGCAGAGGAAACATGCGTAATGGACTATACAAGGCATGTGTGCTTGATATGTTTATAATTTTATTATCTTATCGTGCTCTAAATTTCTACTTACAGTATTTTCCAACAAGATGACGCCTATATTTGGAGGAAGCTACAAATAATTTATATCGAGCACTTCCTTCCTTAATTATATTGTACATAATAAACTCCAAGAACTTGAGAAATGTTGGTTGGATGATCTTATTGTATGTAATGCCATGAGATAAATGCAAGTAGAGGAACTACCCCCTGGTAGTACTCAAATAACAAATTCAACTTAAAATCTCGCAGTCTTCTTCTTTTCAGATGCCTCGGAGGATTATCGAGAATCGAAGCGATAGTTCGGTTTTAAACATGTGGGTTTGAAATGAAATACAGTTTGTCATGAAAGGACTAGTATCGGGTTCGGACCAAATCACCAACAAATGTAACATTGAGGCCATTATGAATGACTTTATAACTAAGAAGCATTAAGCATTTTACGAAGGTTTTTGGATTGTAAGGATTGGATACGAGAGGAATTAAATGGCTTAGTGGATCCCCAAAGCTCTACTCCAAATAGGTCTTATAATAGTCATGCATTAGAGTCTTTTGTAATCAATTGGGATCTTAAAGCGTTTGTCTATTAAGGGGAAACAATTTAAACTTAGTTCTTCTTTTTGGTATCATATAATAGTCCAGGATCCATGGTCCATTTTTGCACTTGATTACTACCAAGCTGAATCTTCCTGAATAGCTTCGTTTCGATGGGACGAAAAATGATTACTAACCAGCTGTTTTTTTTTTTTTTTTTTACTTATTTAATATTTATATAATTTAACAGTCACATTGTCCTACAAGGATTTGTAGTACTACTTTTGAGCGTAGGACCGAGATAACTTACCACGCAATTTGTAGGACAATAGGACTGTTAAATTATATAAATATTAATAATAATGGTTAGTAATCATTTTTGATGTCCTCGTTATCGACACATGTTGAAGGAGGGGACTCTTTGATCAAACCATACATTTTGTAGGACAGACATTTTTTCAAATAATTTAGATAATTATCTTGAGACTTAACAAAAAAAAAAACAGTTAGTAATACATTTTTGAGAATCATCAAATCGACATCTTTTATCGTTGCTACCTCTCTTAGCTACCACAATCGAGAATTTTCGCACAGGAAATTGTTGGGCGTCTCATCGTAACGAAGCTATTCACGAAGATTCGGTACTAATCAATCACGAAGACTTGGTAGTAATCAAGTGAAAAAATGGACCATGTATTCTGGACTATAAACAAGATTAAACGTTAATGAGATGGATGTTTAGATGTTGGCGTTAATAGGAGGTGATCTTAATTTACCTACATCTGACTTAATGATGCATTAATGTCATCTGCAGTTCTTGTTTTTAGCTATTTAGCCTTTGCAGCATAAGGTGACTGGAGTGGATTGCCAGTGGGATTGACAGTTATTTTTTATTGCAAGCTCAGGTAATCCTTGAAGCACTAGCCTATCCTATCTTATCCTTCACAACCCGGCCATATAGATACCAAAGTGAAGATTGAGATGACTATTAGTGGAAGGAGGGGGAGGCAGAGTGCACTAACCAGGATGCAGGCAGTCAGATGTAATCAGGACGGGTAGTAGACTCCCCCAGTGCTGCCAACCTAGTCCAGTTAAATACCCTCATCCACACTTTCCATTTCCTCCTCTTTCCCATCCCAACTAGTCCTCTCCTACTGCCTTATAATTATTTGCTTATTGCTTACATTGCCTCTTCCTCGCAGCCTTCTATAATGACATGGCCATCTTCGTCACGTCCCATTTGAATCATCTTTTGGTTCACTTTTTTTTTCTGCATGTGAACTTCTTGCGGCGACCATCAACTCCCCCTTCCCTGCCAGGAATAGGACTGGTAATTCTGCATCACGACATTTTATTGAACCCCTGGAAAATCATAAGGTCCCCTCCTTTGTATTTATTTTAAAAGAAAAACAAGACATATCTGCATCCCTAGTGAATAAGTGACTAAATCGAATTTTGCCCAGAGATAACTAATAGTATTGAGGCTTAATCTTTGGCTCTCAATAGAGCTGTAATATAAACAATATCTCTATTTAAAGCCAATGCCTGACTTAGAAACATATTCACTACGAAAGTAACACCATTCCGCTTCTTTATGTACAAGAAACCATTTATTCACCGGCGTTGTAGATATACGAGAATACTTTTCAACTATAAGGTTCAGCTGAAGGAAGAAAATATAATTAAATGAGTAGTAATTAAAATGGTAGATAGTAAAATGATTAGAACTTTTCACCAACAGAAGTTCTTCGACATCAATAGTTAACATCTATAATTTAAAAGGCTGAAATAAGGAGATTACTTTTTTCTTAATTATTGATCATATTTTTAATTTCTTAACTTTGTATAACAACGTTTTGCATACTTTACAATAATTATTACTGTAACAACAAATAATGATTAAATTAAGAAATCTATTTTAAACTTTATGCCATCAGATATATAAGTAATATGCTCTGTGTATGATGCAAGTTTGTCAAAATTCACTATAAAATATTGCCATTTTAAAATGTAATGATGTTTATAAGTGGGTCATTAATAATTCACATTGTAGACAGTATATAACATCTGAGTTACGACCTCAATTATTTTAACATTGAGCTGATTTAATATTTATCACCAATATTATTACATCGATCACTTGGAATACTAATTCACGTTCGTAAGGCTTATCTCAGCGAAAGGAATGCAACCAGATAATAAATTAATGTTGTCAGCAGAAATGCAATTAATGACCGACTTAAGTTGCGATCATTTCGACCTCCAATAATTGCCAAAGGCCTCCAATGTTTTACTATCGCTATCGAAACCCGAGAGGTTAAAATAAATAAATGAGAATTAATGATTTGGAACATTATTGTCAATTCTTATATTCTTGCCAGACTTTTCTGTGAAAGAATTTATATTTGAAATGAAAATAGAAACAAGTCTGTTGGTAAGCTTAGTATGCTCGGCAGAATCCCAAAACAATTATAAATCGTGTTTCTCTGTGATGTTTTAAAGTTGTCCTTAGATTAAGGAAGAACTTTGTTGGGAATGCCAATGAGCGAAGTCTGAAATATTTCTATTACCAGACAAAAATTATAATATAGTCCATAAAATATCCGACTTTCATCCACTTCTGACTGGGAATACTTTGTGATGGCAATCAATAAAATAACTCATAACTGATTAAGGGCTGAGGATTAGAACAGTGTTATTATTTTCAAATCTCGAGACTCCTGAGAATGTTTGAAATTTCGGCGGATTACACCCAATCTTGATCATAATCCTTGGAGTCAGGAATGGAGGATCGAAGAGCTTACTAAATAGACCCGCCTTCCCGAACTGTAGCCTTTAATGTTGTTATAATGTCTTGATTTATCAGTTGCCTCTTAAAGATGACTCACAACTTGCCTGCCTGATTGCTTCATTTCTTCTTTATTGCTCGTACGAGTCCAGCTCTATCTGAGGCCGATGGATACCGTTAAATATCAGTTTCCCAACAACTTCGTAAACTCTCTATGTATTATTTTTTCTTGTTAATTTCAATATGAAGATAGGTCTGCAGTTCCAATCTTACTTTTCTATCAATTCTACTTCGCATGTGGCTATAGTCGTAAATAAATAAATAAAATTGTACATAATAGCACAAGACAGAAACAGATCCTCCAAAAGGGTATTCGACTACTTAAAAAACAAGAACATAACGATGGTCTGGAGTAAGGAAGTTCGTAAATATTTAGAATGATCCAACATCTGGAAGGTTCAGATGCTGATAGCGGCCGTGATTTAAGATTTGGATGGGTTTCGTAAGAACTACGGGAAGATTTAGAACAGATGAACGGAAACATCAACGCAAAGTCTTTAAGATATTTTTAAGCTTAGACAATCCTCTGCTGCGTAAACCTCTTCAGCAAGTGTAAAGTGATTTATTTATAATTACAAGAATCAACCTTATAGCTTTTACGTCCATAGCGTACATCCTGTTAGTAGTAAATCACAAGGATTAGGAGGAAGTTGGGGGGCTGATACTGATATTTTTTAGCCTTTCATTTGAAATTATTTTAAAGGAAAAAATAAAAGAAGATTTATAATTTATTTTATTTTATCTTGTTTTATTAATTGCTATAATTTTTTAATATTTTATTTTGAAGATAAAAGATTTGTTCAGGATAGGTTAGATGAAGAGAACTGATTTGTCTGGCCGTGTTACGAACCAGGTTAGCTCAGTTGGTTCGGATCCCGGCCCTGGACAAATCTTTTCTCTTCAAAATAAAATATTTAAAAGAAGATTTAATTAGAAACTTATTAATTGCCTAAAAGACAAAATCAAAAACATTTATTTTTTATTATAGCATAAATTGCTAAAATTCAATTTTGGCCAGTTTATTTTACAATGAAATCCATCCTGCGTATATCAATTAGCGCAAAAACGCGCAAGGTCCAGGTTGTATAAAATATATTTAAAAAATGACAAAAAACAAAAATGAATCGAATAAACCAAAAATGAAGTTGGGTGGCAACGGTTTTAAATCGCAACATAAGCGTTATAAGAAGAAAAAAAATGTTATTAGTTCCGCAGGTTGTCGCTTTTAGGTAAGCCATTACTAGTATTAACTTTTCATTTGTTTTATTTTTTAATATTCTCGAAAATAAAAATAATTGAATTACTGACTGTTTATAGATAAAGAACGTTTACCCTAACTGTTTAGTTTATAAGATCATTTATACTTCGAAATGTTTGTTAGAACGTTCATTTCTTGACGAAATGAATACAGAAGTATACATATTTTTCTTTTATTTATTCTTTGTTATGTACTAAAACTCACTATTATTTTTATTTTTGAGAATATTATAAAAGAAACGAATAAAAAGTTAAAACTTCTTTTGACTTAAATCGAAGTGACATCCGGGGAACTGATACATAAAAAAGATATTGATGATGCTCTTTGTCTCCGCAGCCATTCAGAGGGTATTGTGTCTTTTTTCATAAGCAGTGTTAGGGCTACTGGCATTTAGCCAATATATTACATAATATACAAATATAAAAGAGACCCAGAGAGAGAGAGAGAAGAAAAAAAGGACCCATTACTAGGAATGTTATTGAAAACGTAAAGTGGAAATGGGGCTACTGGACTCACGATCAACACAATCAAGCAGTCGAACAGAGTACTCACGCTTCCATTATTCCCCGGTTAGTTTAGTGCATCGTGATCATGTTGGGCTCCTCAAGCGTTGACAGTTGTGTGTCGAAACTTAGCCTCCATTTTGTCTAGCGGGAAACAATTTTGTTGTGAGCCCGACCGGAACTGAAGAATCATCAAAACCAAGGGGACTGAAGCTTACACACACATAATAGTTTATGATAAAACTGGAGAATGTATGAAAGTACTGAGGGAATACAGTTAGACGACTACAACTACCGGCGTTGAAGTCAATGGCCGGGCAGGATATGACGGCGGCGACAACTTGAAATCGTTGATGCATGATATGTATTTCCTCTTCCATCTCCTCTCAGTATATTTCATTCATTTATTTCTCTTTTATGGTGGAACATTCAGTTCCGGTGAGATTACTTCTTCATTGAAGCTACGAGTAGAACAGATCAATTTTATTCGAATAGTATAAAATGCGGACAATTTGATTTAGTACATATTTCTCATTAATTATAGCATTGAGTGAAAACTTCTTTATCAGCATTTACCTATTTTTGGTAGGGGATAAACTTATGGCTTCGCGTCAGCAACATGATCGAGACTGGCACACTGCTAAAAGTGAAAATAAAGTATATGTAAATACAAATACAAGGTATCAATAATATTACTATGTACGAATTATTTTTTATTTGGGTGTGTCAATATATGTGAAAAATATTAATTATGTAAATTTACAAATTTTAAATTTAAATAATTCAGATTATAATTAATTTTCAAAGAAATTCATAAAATAACAAATTTATTCCAAAGTCTTGAGTTAATTTTTTCTTTTACAATAGCAAAAAAAAAACAACTAACTTTACTTAAGTAGTCGAGTTGATACAAAAATTCGTTGGAGTTGCTTCATTAACTGTAGGCAGTACAGTACTCTTCTTATAGAAATTATGGGAAAATAGCATTTTCTGCATTTTACTTATATAATCAAATATGTATATCTAACAGACATTAAAGAAGTTACTCATTCCATTATAATGCCAATGTTTTGCAAAGTTATTAATTTTCTTTAACTTACAATTTTATTTATAAAATATGAAGATAGGTCTTCACATTTTAATCATTTTAATTAGGTTGCTGAAGAAAAACTAATTTAAATGGAGAATTAAGAGTAAAAATAGGAAGGAAAGTGAATGTAAGGTGAATGAAGTTTTAAGGCCTTTTATGTTGCCTTTTATTTCTATAACATTAATTGCATTTTTTTTTTAAAAACTCGTATTGTGTTTAAACACGTTAATTGGATCAGCCTCAAACTCATTTACTTCACGAATGGAAATCCTAGCAGGGACAAATTATTCATTGCTAAGGGGTCGCTTACAATGGACCTTAAGTGGAAATGTAAATTTTCTTTTTTCTTTTTTTACTTTTGCCGACTCCTAAAATGTAGGTTAAATATAGACCTTTCACCTCGTCACAGGCTAAAGCCGCAGAAAATGTATTTCAAAGAGAAATTTTAACGACTTACTTTCTGCACTTTGCTGAGGCACTGTCGAACGGAATGGCCTTTGTGACATTCCCTTGAGAATCGTTCCATATATCTCATACTTATGCCTTTTATAACAATTGGCTTATTTACAAACATATTTTATATTTTATTATCAATAACTGGTATTTTCTTCAATTTTGTGATGAATTCATCGATGGTCTATCACTCTAAATTGGAAAACTTTATAGGAAAGAAAATGGAATTTCTTAAAAAGGGTTGAACTGTTTATTTGAAACCACTTTGGACCAATTTCAACCCAAATTGCAGGTCTTCTTCAGGACTGGATAAAAAATTATAGACAAAGTAAAATATATAAATACCAGAGTTGGGCGTATTCCTATTCGGGAATACGAATATCACCCGAAGCACCCCCAACCTGCGAATACGATTAGGAATATTCGTATTCGCATATAGGCATACGAATATATTTGTATTCGCAAATGTAAATACGAATATTCGCTTATTCGGACGTATAATTACGAATATTCGTGTATTCGCGAAAATATGCGAATATTCTGTACGCAATACACAAATACGTTCGTATTTACTAGAGTAAAATACAAATACACTTGTATTCGCTACTAAAATATACGAATACACTCGTATTTGCTGGAAAAAATACGAATACAGCTGTATTCTCAACTAACAAAATATTAAATATTATAACTACTGGGCAGGATTTGCCAAGAATTCAATTGACTTTTTAAAAACACTAATTCATGCATTCCATGACTCAACAATGTTGAATCAGCCATTAAAATAATCATTGGGCAAGCCATAACTCTTATATTAACAAAAGACCCAGTTTTTGTTGAACAGGTGAAAATAATATTTTTTCAATGAATCACATTTTAAAAAAAATAACAATTCAATAATTACTTTTAATATTAACCTAAAAGCTAATACAACAATAATAATGTTTAGCCATGGCTGAATTAGTGTTATTAGTTGAGAATATAGTATTCGTATTTTTTCCTGCGAATATCAGTGTATTCGTATGTTTTGGTAGCGAATACGAGCGTATTTGTATTTTTCTCAAGTAAATACAAACGTATTTGTGTATTTCAGCTGCGAGTGCACGAATATTCGCAAATTTCTCCTGCGAATACGCGAATATTCGCATATTTTTATGCGAATACACAAATATTCGTATTTATACGCCCGAACATACGAATATTCGTATTTACATTTGCGAATACAAATATATTCGTATTCGCGAATACGAATACGCCCAACTCTGATATAAACAAAGCTATTGGAATAAACCAGATACAAAAGTAGGGATGATTTAAATTATTAAATAAAATAAAGATATTATTTGAAATACTTGAACTAAAACAATGGGATATGAGTACTTAAATGATGAGAAACCATGCAAATTGATTTAAAACAATGACAATAATACTTAACTAAAGGAAAATAAAAAGAAGAAAAAAAAAGATAACTTTATACTTTCAATAATATATTAATTACATATAACAATAACATCTATACCTCCTTTGAGAGAGAAAATGGTCCGGGTGGAGGTCAAAAAATTCGCTTATGTTGAGAGAATGGTTTATTTGGAAGCAGACGTTTCGACCCACATTGCAGGTCTTCTTTAGGGCTATTGCAGTAGGATTGCACTCGGCACTAGACTTGACACATTCCTAGTGTCAAGTCTAGTCCTTTGGTTTATGTTACTAACTGTTCCACATGTCCTAAAGCCCAAAAGATGAAAGAGAAAGCAAATATCAAATTACTGTTGAATGGAAGAAAATTTCATCACTCTTATTTTTCTTTGATTACATTCAGTTACAGTGGTTTTAAACCAAAGAAAGACTGAAAATTATATTAATTACTTTCTAATCCTAATATTTATCACTACATATTCTTGCAAGCCCAGAGAAATCCCTCTAAAATATTTTTTACCTTCCTATATTTTATATTACTTATTTATGATAACTACTTTATTGATAATGATACAAATGGGGATGTTTTCCTCGAAAGTGGAGGAAACATTTATATAAGAAGAGGAATGTGGCTAGAATTAGCATCTTTTTATTATATTTTATATATTGCAATATCCACTCATATGAATAAGGAGGTAGGTGTTATCATTTTCAGAATTATCAGTATTCAGGTTATAAACAATGGGGGATAACAGTCCCTGGGTACCAGCTAATACACTAGACCCGCCAGACTACGACGATACTTCATGGTGATGACTTGAAATGAGAGTATTATGGTAGCTGAAGGTTGGGTGGCTGACACCCAGTTGCCAGGTTCTGGTTCAGCTACCAGCACATCATTGCGTCACCTGCTCAACCCAGCGCCTTCCTTTTTTTCCTCGGCAGTCCCGTCTGCGGTCACAGGCTCCTTTATTTGTTTACTTTCATCCCATTTATATCACCTCTTGAATTATGAAGAAGAAATAAAATTATATTAATTTTCTTATTCGACACTGAATTACATGGATCAGCTAAATGATTTTTTTTTTTATCACACATTTTATTTTATATTATTAGGGATCGGCAAAAGTAGGTTTTCGTTTGACACGAATTAGAAATCTCGCTATTTAATAAAATTGTTGAAAATTCATAATTCACAATTAAATGTATTCGAATTTTATATCTATAACGCAAGCAATAAAAAAAAAAGTATGCAAATATTGCTAAGATCATTCTCTGCTGGCCTGTAAATAGGTATAGTGGAGCCAAAAAATCTAGGCCTGACACTGGAACAAGTTGACATACAGGTCAATAGTGAAGCTACAAAAAATAACATTGCTTCAATTTTATAGCGTTCGGAGAAGGTCCGGAAAACTAAATTAAAACAGTTTACGAGATAATTCAAGAAAGCGTTAAACTTTGTCAATTTGTATTGATAATGTATTATTGAATCGCTGTATATAAATTTAGAAGTGGCAAGAAATAATTTGATCTTACTCGGATGGAAGCGTTAATAGTGAATTAAATTGATCTTTGCAATTTCATTTGATTAAAACGGATGCCAGTGGAGCTGAATGTACAATGCGGAGCCAAAATATGAAAATCACCAAAAAGGCATTTCTTCATGTCAACGATGGATTTTTATTTCGTGTGAGTTCATTTTCCGTATTCACTACATAATATGCAAATTTTTATATATTTTATAACAATGCTATTTTTTAAACTCTTATTCTTATGATTTAACACCGGTCTTATCCTCATGTTCCACTTCCTTTTTTTCTTAAATACCCTTGTGGAAACATGCAATGAGGGCCGAAACGTGGTATTTTAAAATATAGTTTAACATTTTCTAATGCTACTAATAAAAATTATTGTGTCTCGATCTTCCCCATTATTTTATTTTAACATTACAAAAAAACTGCGGTTTTTATACTTACCGGTACTGGTAATTGCATTAAAAGGCCATTTGTCGAACCTTGTCAAATTTATGTTTATTCAATTCATTGCATGTATAGCAGTTCCCTTGTCGAAAGGAAGAAATGTAAAGATATTTTTGACTGTTACATGACAGACATAACATGCCATGTTTTCCATTTTGAAAGAAGTTGAATTGCTTCACTGATATTTTTCAACTAGAAATCCAGTAAACATCATGCAATAATACGAATATAGTTGGACGAATCCCAGATTTGGGTGAACAAAACTTAATTAATTTATTTTTTTTATTAGTTTATTATTTAAATTTACAACTTTATTATAATAATATAAGTAAATGGTAGGAATGATATATAGTGGCATGGATAAATACAAGTAGAGAAACTACTCATTGGTAGTATTCAAATATAAAATTAAACTAAGAAGGTCACAAGGCCATCTTCTTAAATCATTTTAACCCATTATACCCCGAAATAGTTTTTTTTTTATTTTTCCTTCATACTTAGTATAATTGGAGGAAATTACTTACTTTTCACGGCAAATTTAAAGTTTCACGATTTTTTTGCCTTTTTAGGCGTTTTTTGAAGCGTATGATTTTTCATACGCTGGGCACTTAGAGGGTGAAATAAATGGCTTAGGAAATAAACAGAATTATACTTGTAAATGTTATTTTATTTATTGAGAAATGGTACAATACAGAAATAAAAATTTAAACAAAAGGTATTTATTTATAAAACATAAGAAAATTAGACTATGTATGTGGTAAGTAGAAATTTTTTTTTTTGGCTGCAGAGCAAAATTTCATGCAACGAAATTTGGCACGTTTGCCGCAAGTTATTTGTGAATCAATGGCATCTACTAGGTGATCTATTCAATCATATTTCGTTTCGTCTGTCACTTCTGTTAATTGCTTAGGTCTTACACCTCTTGGTCTCTCAATACTCAGAGAGAGAACTATTCTTCGCTGAAATTCTAAAAGCGGGATTCGATTCAACTTTTTGTACAAAATCCATAAATTTACAATTCCACCGTTTAATTATTTGTGCCCGTATTCTCTATTTCGATCTAGTTCCGTAATATTCCATTTTCTTTGTATATTTTTCTTCACAATAGTTGCAGAGCTCTTACTGGTGCCAGCAATCACTCTATCTACATGTAAATCTTTGGTTTCGCAAATATTTTCATTGATTTTCCTAATTGCCCTCCCTTCCTAATTATTCTTAAGAATGCCTCTTCCAAGATGGAAAAGCTCATGAGGGTCCCGTTCAGCGTCGCTCCCAGCATCATCCTTGTCCCCGTCGTTTCCATCGTTTGGTGGTATATGAACTAATTCTACTTCTTCGGATTCCTGCAATTCAGATGAAACTTCATCATCGAATTCATTACTTAAAATCAGTTTCACAGCTGCCTCCAAGTCTTTCTCATCCAATATGTTGAACTAAAATCAATGAAATAAATAATGTGGAATATACCCCCATATGCCCAGGGTATGATATTTCATACATAAAATTCAAATTAGGATTTGAAGGTAAAAAAAAAAAATTATTCAAATAAGTGTACCAATAAAACCTCTATTCTATGTAGTTTAACAAAAAAGTGATATATTTGAAAAAAGTAAAAGCCTCAGTAAATAAGGAAAAAAAAATGACATCTTGTGCCCAGCCATTGCAGCAGAAGGACTAGTACTAAAGTATAAAAGGTCTGTTCTCAAGATAAGTTGTGTGAATCCCAGAGATGATGCGGTTATGTGAAGTAGAGACATCCAACTAACGTAACATCACCCATAAATAACTGCAAAAAATTATCATTCACTAGGTAGGAGGCAAATTAACCTTGGCTCACTTTATGAGAAATCGTTCAGTTGAAATTGTCAAGTGTGAATTATTTTGTCAACATGAATCTATGGAGGTGTTGAGAAAGGATTTTTACTAAACAGGCAACTTTTATTAATATAGGCACAGTTTTAGTTACTTTTACTCTTGATTTGATTTTCAGAATAATTCAAATCGATCATTATTCGAAAAAGAGAGATTATTTTAAGAAATAGCAATTAATCTCCGCAGGAAAATATGTTGATTTTTCTAACACGAAAAATCAGTATTTAGCCTCCCTCATTCTTCTTGGTCACATGTTTCATAACATTCACTAACCTATATGTCGAAAACGACACCAACAATATGGTACACAGTTGGTGTTCAGTGTAAAAATGACCCTCGATCAGTCTTGAATATTTTCGTTTCTACGCACGATAAGTTATATTTTTAAATCCATGATCTATATACTCCACTAAGACATCTTCCAATTAATCAAGAATCTTGGAGCTTTCGAAATCGCAGGCGTAATTAGCTGACAAGGCCTTGGTTTATGTCTGCATGAATGTTCTTCCTGTATTGGAGATGCCTAATTGTAAGAATATTTGTTGCCTATTTTTAAGTAATTAGTCATTCGATGATTTCATAGACAAAATCTTGCCTTGAAAACAGATATAAATTAACTGAACAGAACTGATTCAGAAAAGACTTGCGAATCGACTGCTCTTTCAGAGAACTACAACTTGTTATGAATCAAACAGGCCTTTTTTTCGCCTCACTACTTGGGCTATTCATTTAAAACTTACAACATCCTTTTAAATCGAATTGAAATGTGTTATTTACACAAGATTAATTTATAGCTTCGAAGGCGATTAATAATTCCTAAAGGCGACCAGTACAGACAGGGTTAGGTATGGCTACCGTGGTATATGTTATAATATTGTGAAGAAACATTTGGTAATAGAACTAACACACACATTTTATTTATACCAACTGGTAGGTTACAATAGTTAGCAGAGGCCAACTTGATATACATATTACAACTTGATAACATAATACAAATAACATTGACTTTCAACACTCCCCCCTAAATGTTATTCCCTTAATACAAATCACATTTATAAGAATGATACATATTTCAACATAAAAAAATGTTTAACATAAAAATGAAAGAATTATAGAATAAAACACTCAGCTAAAATTACAGCTTTAATTCTTTACATCAAGTCGAAGCATAATAGCATTTACAACCTAAGGTGCTTAATTATATTTTTATTATATTTTTTTTTTAACATTTCACCAAATTCAGATTAAAAATAAATCTACCAAATATATTACATCCGACAGGCTTTGTCAATATGTCAGCCAGTTGCTTTTGTGTTTCTACATATTCCACAAGAATATTTTTATCTTCCACTTGATGTTTTACATAATTGTACTTAATATCTAGGTGTTTAACACGCTTCTGGTCAGGGTTGTTAACTATTTTTATAGTACTCTGGTTATCCTCATAAATAGTAATACAGCCTGTATTAAGCTGTAGGTCGAATAAAATTTTCTTTAGAAACATAGCTTTCTCTGTTGCTTGACACAGAGAAATAAGTTCAGCCTCAGCAGTGCTGAGAGCGACAACACTTTGTTTTTTTTTTTTTGATCTCCAAACCACAGTGTTATTAAAAACTTTAAAAACAAACCCGGAAGTGGACTTTCTGTCTAGTTCCCTAGCATAATCTGAGTCAGCATAACCAACCAAAACATTTGTATTTTTTGATTTACAATACTTCAATTTTAAATTTAAACTACCTTTAACATAACGGAGGACTCGTTTTAAGGCCAACCATAAATTATCCGATGGTTTGTCCTGAAATCGACTTAAATAAGACAATGAAAAAGCTAAATCAGGTCTTGAGCCAATAGTTGCATACAAGAGAGAACCAATACATGATCTACATAGTCTTTCTTTATCTGGGTTAATGACAAAGTCCTTATCTATTTTAAAATTATGGTCCATAGGGACATCCACTGATCTACAATTCAACATATCAAATTTGTTCAAAACATTTTTTAAATAATCTGCTTGATCAATGTACAAACAATCATTAATCTTTTTTGTAAAAACCCATTTGGTATCTATCAGTGATGCACACCCCGGCCTCTTAACAACCTCCCAAGTATTATTTTCTTTGAGCGAAGATAATTCTTCCTCTACCGCCCTTTCCCACTGATGTCTGTCACTATGAGATTTAATGTCTTCAAATTTTGAAGGAACATCTATTTCCGACTGGACCTGTAAGGCAAATAACATTTCTTCTTCTGATCCTACACCATTGTTAAATTCTAAAACATAATCATTATGCCAACCTGGTTTTTTTCTAATTCTTTTATTGGTCCCATCGTCAGTCCTATTTTCTATCTGACCTAAATCCTGATTACCTTCTACAATATTGTCAATGTATTCTAGTTTAGGAGTCTCCGATGTGATTACATTACGACGCTCATCTTCAATGAACTTAACATCTCGGGATATTATTATCTTATTAGTAGTAATATCAAAAAACCTGTAAGCATTTGTGGCATAGCCAACCATGATAACCTCATTACATCGGTTGTCAAGTTTAGTAACGGAAGGTCTATTATCTTTTACGAATGCTCTACAGCCGAATTTTTTAATTTTTGAATAATTTATTTTTATATTAAACCACATCTCTGCTGGAATACTTCCATTATAACGAGGAGTTCTATTATACAAATATGCCGCAGCCCTAACTGCTTCCCCCCATAAAAATCTGGGCAGACCATCTCCTATCATGCACCTGGCTTTTTCTAAAATGGACCTATTCATGCGTTCACTTTGGCCATTTAATTGTGGGGTATATGGAGGAGTATATTCAATTTGAATACCTAGACTAAAACACCAGTTTTTAAACTCCGCAGATGAAAACTCCCCCCCATTATCACATCTAATTGTACTAACCTTCAAATTATCATCTGAAAAGTGCCTTTCTACACTATTTATATAATTTTTCAGATTATTACAAGCCTCACTTTTGTTCCTTAAAAGATAGACTGTGGTAAAATTCGAAAAAGTGTCCATCACAGTTTGAAAATACCTGTACCCATCAAAAGTCTCTGGAGTAACAGGTCCACATAAATCTGTACAGATTATGGAAAGGAAATTTCTACCCTTAGGTAAAGATGAACTAAACGGTTTTCTAACCATTTTCGATTTTGTGCAAATATCACAGCTGCTAACCCCATCCAAATTTGTTTCACCGGTCAATTTTCCTAGCTTTTTCATTGCATCCAAGCCTGGATGCCCCATCCTTTCATGGAGCGTTACACTTGCAAAGGATCCGGAAGGGCACATAAAATCAGCAAGATAAAGTTTGCCTACCTTACGACCAGCCAGAATATTTTTTCCGTTCCCTGATATTTCCATGGTATTTTTTTTAAAAATTATGTCATAACCTGCCTCACTAATCTTTGGTACAGACAATAAATTATATTTTAAATTCTCAACAATTAATACATTTACTAAACTGCATTCCCTGAAAACAATGGTACCCTTCTCTCTAGCAACCAAATTTGATGTACCGTCTGCTACGATTATTGAGACAGGTTTGTCTAAACTAAAAACATCTTTCATAATTGATTTTAAAGAAGAATTTACCATGTGTTCCGAAGCACCCGAATCACAAACAAAAGAAAGTTTTAATGAACACTCACTGACACCACCTTTAAAAGCGTTGGCTGTGAAAATCACTGAAGAATCTTCATCCACGACATAAGCTTCCCTGCTCCTACTTGTTGCAGCTCCATCTCTTGATCTCCAGGCGCCACCTCGTCCTCTTGATGGAGTAGATCGTTTAAGTTTGGGACAAAACCTTTTTGTATGACCCAACTCATTACATTCATAGCACCTGAATGTCTTTTTGCTATAGAAAGAGCAATTTTCTTGAGGTTTATCAACTATTGGTGTTGGTTCCTCCTTCATTCGAAGTTCAGCATCTAAAAGACGGCCTTTAACAAAGTCCATAGAGATATCCTCCGTCATAGTTTCGATTGCGGTGATTACGTTGTCAAAACAGTCTGGCATAGTAAGCAATAGGTAGCACACTTTGTCAGTATCATCTAACTTGGCTCCCGCAGCCTCCAACTCACGTAGCAGTGACTCAACCCCAACGAAATGATCCTGTAGGTCACTTTCTCGTTGAAACTTTATCCTTAATAATTTCTTCATGATAAATAGCTTGGAAATCGGGCTTTTTCGGGCAAAAACACTCTTCAGCGAAACAATCATATCACTCGCCGTTTCAGCACCTTTAACAATTTCTAAGTGTTTATCACTTACGCACTGGACAATGATCCACCTAGCTTTCCTATCCTTCTCCTCAAATTTGTTCACATCTTTGGCCTTACACTTGTGATTCAATACGTCTTTAACACCTTCTTTCTCCAACAACAACTCAACTCGCCATAACCAATTAGAAAAGTTTACTGCCGTGAGTTGCGGGAATACCTGACCGCTTTGTAACATGACGATTCCGGGTTTTTCAAAGAAAAACAAAACGAAACACTTTAACTTAATGACCTGGGCCCATAACCTTTGTTATAATATTGTGAAGAAACATTTGGTAATAGAACTAACACACACATTTTATTTATACCAACTGGTAGGTTACAATAGTTAGCAGAGGCCAACTTGATATACATATTACAACTTGATAACATAATACAAATAACATTGACTTTCAACAGTATAACGCTCGAAGAGGCAGCCTGTTGTTGAGTCGTGTTCCCAGTTCAATAATAGCATCTCTTTTCTAGTTTTCTACCTGCTTCGGCCAAACCTCCTCATTTCCTTCCACCTTCGTGGGAAATATGTTAATACTTATTCCCCATCTGGTCTTGTTCCTCTTGTTTGTTAGGTTTTTTTGCTTTATTTTTTTCCCTTAGTTCTCCTACTTTTAATTTTTTGTAAACGTGAATAAAAAACAAAACAATTGTCATGGCTCACCTTACATGAGACCTTAACCACTAATATATCGCTTATTAAATACTTCCGGGCTATCCTGAAAAAAAATCTGGTTCAAAAAGATGCCATTCCTTGCGTTTTTCAATAAAAAAAATCATTATTCAGTACAATAAGTTTTTAAGAAATAATTAAAAAATATAATACAATAAAATATGTATAAAAAAATATTTTTAAAGATATACCAATATTTTTAATATTGATTTCTATATATAAACTATTTAATAATACCTCTCTAAGCAATTGAAAATAATATAACTCGTGTTTCTTGATTATGAGGAAAATGATGAATATTATTTCTTCATATTTATACTCGTCAGGTGGAATATATAGTGTACCAATATAATTTATAACTTATGAAGACGTTTATGCATAAAGATGGATTAGTGAGTAACTTCAAATTTTTATGGATGCACTACAGCCTCGGTGAATGAATAGCTAGGCAAATTTTATCCTGAATGAGTTAATTGTACTGAGGGAACCGGAATACTTCTCCTCGCCTTTGGCTTGAAATGGAGTTACATATATTATAAGCAATAACTCAATTTTAAGCCAAGGCCTAACTTATCCAATCATACACTGCGAGAAGGTAGTGTTGTGGGAGGATTTAAATAGGACAGTTTTAATTTTTAAATATTTTCTCTGCTTTTATTTGCTTACTGAGTTAATGATTTTAGACCATAATATTTGTCTAATTAAGCTTGTACTGCGCAAGGCAAAATCCGTTTTATTTTATAGGACCAGAAACCTGGTTGTATCCATTTCTTACCCAAGTAATACAATTCAGTTTACATTTGGATCCGAAATTCTTCCTGGTTTTGAATAAGAGAAAACTTATCAGATAAGATCTCTTGTTGGAGCCGCCATAATTAGAACCTTCTTGTTATATAAACAGGATGGAGGTTATTCCAGTTTAGAAGCGGATTATTGTTGGGAGGCACTTATGGTGGAGATAAGGCGGTGGGCAGAGCGTACATGTTCCATATCGTGCTAACCACTCGCTGGTGATTGCTACATTTACATGTTTTCTCCTCACACGCCCTCGTGGTTGGCTTTTGGTTATCCTAAGTAATTTTAGGTCTTCGTGAGGTTGATTTCATCGAAGCGATTAGATTTTCTTGGTGCCCAAGGCACCAATAATCAATTACTGAAAATATAAGCCGTTGATTATTTGTTTAGCCAATTAATGAGGAATCACTCATAATAGCCCGCATCGGTTTATTTTGTAATCTAATTTTTATTATAAGTAGATTTTTAATATTAACATGAAATTTTTTAATCTTTTATTAATTTTGTCCTGATCATTCCTAGGAATATAAAAAATATAAAATTGTACAGAAAAACGATCTTTTGTTTTTGAGAGGATCAACAAGCGGCACGCGAACTGAATCCAAAAAGATGTGCTGGAATGTAAAAAATGGAGTGTCATTCCGATCTTGAAATGCTCTTTGATGATTAATTTATCCGGTAATTAAGGTTCAAGAACTCTCCCAGTAAATGCTGGCAATTCATTTTCATCTTGTAACTTAAGCTGTCATAATGACAACTAAGGTTAGAATTTTAGTTAAAATCAAATTAAAAAATCTCACTAATATTACTAACAAACATTTACTTGCAGGTGTGTCCTATAAACTATTTACGATATTGTAAAGTATATTGTAATGAATTAAATGCATTAAATATAAGTAAATGTATTTATTTATTTGAAAGCAATAATTTAAACTTTATTATTTTAACCATTGCCCAAATTGTAGCTCCTTTGCAGAACACCTCATTTAAATAAATAATAGAAAAAATCTTTATATTATTATAATTAAGAAATGCATCCAAACGACCAAAACACACAAACACACTTATATGTAAGTGTGTGTGTTTAAATTATTGTGATGTAATCTCACCTCTTTTGGTTCAAATAAAATGTCGAGGCTGTTGAAACGTATCTTGGCAACCTTAGCATTATGTGAGTGACTTTTAAAATATCTGATTACTTTCTCTGCTTCAATGATCCAGAACATTTCCTTATCATGATTTATATGAGTACATATACAGTGATATTGTTCAAATAGGTCTATCTGTATATTTACCTCATCTTACCAACATCTTACCTCAAGAAACAGCTAACAGAAGAGACAATTAAAAAATGGAGCACTGCATGGACTTCATCGACAAAATCATCCAGCCTACACAGATACATTCCTCGCATAACACTCGAAAATTACAAACAATTACACAGTTCAGACTTCAATCTAACACAATTTTTAACAGAACACGAAAACACAAAACACTGTTTGAAACGGTTTAACATTATAAGAACCGTAATAACGTGTGATGAAAATGGACAGAGCCATACTTTCAGACACATACTGTATGAATGTTCACGATACGACCGACAAAGAATTAAATTGATAAAAAACATAATACTCAAACGAGGGACTTGGCCTGAGACAGTACACTTAATTTTCTCTAAATTTAAAACAGCCTTACTAGCATTTGTAAAAGACATTGACATGACAAAGATTGATTTTGATCCACTCCAAGACTTAAGAAGGGCAATTCACTAGTTACATTGTTTTCCATTTTATTAATTGTAACTTTTTGTGTATACATTTATAATAATTACTGTCGCTACTCATATACTATGTTTATAAGTGATTCATTGTGCTTAAAATACTAATTTTGTTACGTAAGGAAGAAATAGTTGGGGGTGCAGTCAATAAAAACACCTTAATAAGTGTTACTTATTTATTGTGTGCCGACGTTTCGGCCTACAATGTAGGCCATCTTCAGGGCGAAGAGAGAGAAACAAACAGAAAAAAATATAAAAAAACGTTGCAGTAACAAGAATATGGTGACAAGTAATGTGGAAATTAAAATAGTGAATAGATATGATAATTAAAGATAACGAATATAAAAGTGGTTACAGAATATAATAAAATTAAAATAGTGACAGATAGTAATAAAATTATAGATGTTGAACAGAAATTAAAATAGTGACAGATATAGTATAATAATTTTATTATTATCCGTCACTATTTTAATTTTATTATATTCTGTAACCACTTTTATATTCGTTATCTTTAATTATCACATCTATTCACTATTTCATCATATCTAGTCACTATTTTAATTTCCACATTACTTGTCACCATATTCGTGTTACTGCAACGTTTTTTTATATGTTTTTCTGTTTGTTTCTCTCTCTTAGCCCTGAAGATGGCCTACATTGTAGGCCGAAACGTCGGCACACAATAAATAAGTTACACTTATTAAGGTGTTTTTATTGACTGCATCCCCAACTATTTCTTCCTTACATTAGAAGTTACAGTCAACCAATTCTTCTCTAACACTAATTTTGTTACATTTTTGTTTATTTTTATATTTGCTATTTTTTTTTATTATATAATTTATGATTACAAATTTAATTATAATTTTATTCTCACATGCAAATTATCAATTTAGTCAAACTGTAAATTTGTAATTTCTTATATTGCTACTAAAATGTATTCTAATGTAATTCCATAAACTGATTAGTAATTATTAAAATCAAATGTAATGACATATAAAATGCTTATTTAAGCATGTAGCATGTCCTAATATTAATAAACGATCCCTCCATGGGGTTACCATGGTAAACCAAAAAGAGAGGAAAAAAAAAGTCTATATGTAGCTTGTCTATGTTGTTTTTAAACATCAATATATTTAGTATAATTCAAAAACTCGAGTGTATTACCAAATTATTGTTTTGCGTCGATTCCGGCTGTTCAGGACGTTGCCACGAATTTCTGTTCGATCCTAATGACTGTAGTTGCCTGCACTTTACGTTGCCGCTATCGAAGTTATGCTCCTTTTTGGTAGAATGACTCGCCAAGGCCGTTATACGGCAGTCAATGCTCCTGCAAAGTACTGCTAGCTTATTATATTATACAGGCTGTATCATATTGGTATCTTTAAGTTGCATGAAAACAGTTTTCTTGCAATCTGTATTACATTTATATGGTATCCATATATGACATTATAGTTTTAATACGTTAGTTGTTAATTTTGGCTAGAGATTTTTATTAAGCGAAATGGGAAAATGTTTGAATAGCTTTAGGCCTACACTTTTCAATAGTCTAGTAAAAATAAAAGCTTGTTTTAAAAAAATAACAAGAACTTCTTATTTTCCTGCCACAAAATTACTTGGTTCCCACCTACTATTAGGTAGTAAAAAATCCTTGGTTTTGCCGTCGTTCGGAAGGGACGTTAGACGGGGGTCTCGTCCCCGTATGATTTCATATACTCGTAAAAAATCCCTGTACTAATTAAATATGGATAGATAAAATTTAAAGCTCCCAGTATAGTATCGTCCGATTAGCCATAACAACATAAAGTGACGTTAAATGAGCAATTACATACTGTCATGGAACTTCAAAATAAGAGTTGAAAAGAATTTTGTATTGCCTGGCGCTCTTTTCGTGATTTGCACTTCTAGAGTTATTAGTAGCGTTTCTATGGACGAATGTACATTTATTAAAATTAAAATTGCAGAACCCGTATATGGTGTTAATTACATAGCTCAGTCGGTAATATATTCGGGGTTAAATTAAAAAGGCTTGAAAGAAAAAAAATGATTAATCAGACGGATTAGCTTTGAGTGGTAAAGGGATGTTTTCTCTGGTCGGTGTCTTGTTGTACTTTGAAATTGAGATGTGTTTTTTTTTTTTTCTTTCATCCTAATGAAGTTAAAATTTGCAAATTGTCAGCAGGTATTTTGGTTTCTTATTGCTTCAGCTATATAAGGACTTTTAAGGAAATTTTTCCTTTGTACCTTAGCAGATGATTAATTTTGGGGGAGGCTCAGAGGAGAGAGAGAGATTTTCATGGAAAGTTGGGTATTCCTAAAGAAGCATTATTACAATTTATCGGAGATGATAAAATCCAAATGTTTTCCCATAATTTTTAATCGATTTCCTTAATATATAAAATATTTTCATATTTCGTAGCTAAATTATGAATTACATTCATTTTCGATTACTTTAATTGATTACCTTTTTGCTTTCCATTCCTCTATTGAGAATATCCATACTAGACAACAGTCATTTTTTCTGTTGTTCAAACTCAACAATTAACTAGCAGGTCTGACAGACCTTGTCCTCTTTAAAGGTTTAAATCCAACAAGTATATAAAAAAAATTAAATAGATTGAAATTATTTGGACCATTTTGATATGTAAAAAAAAATCAATAAAATACCTGACGCCATCAATCTTACAATTATCACAACTTGACCTATCAATTACATGTAGATGTATCAGTAGACTGTAAGCTCAAACGTGTTAAATGTACGAGGCGTGTTTTTTAAGTAAGTACCGTTTTGAAATTAAAAAAAATACGTGCGAAGATATCTCAATAATTTTATTTTTACCTGAAAGCGTGTACCTTAATCTACTTTTCTACATAATTTCCTTCATTATTTAGGCACTTGTCATAACGTTGTACCTGTTTATGAATACCCTCCTCATAGAAGCCTGACTTGTTAACCACTGCATCACAACTGTTTTGACTTCGTCATCGTCTTGAAGACGCTGGCCGCCCAGGTGTTTTTCAAGTGCAGAAACAGATGGTAGTCAATGGGCACCAGATCAGGGACGGATGATCTAGAGTTTCCCATTTAAAAGATGTGATGAGATCTTTGGTCTGATTAGCCACATGTGGACGGGCATTGTCATGCATCAAAACGATGCCCTTGCTCAGCTTGCCACGTCTTTTCTTCTGGATTGAACGGCGCAGATTTTTCAATGTTTCGCAATAAGCTGCTGCATTGATTGTCTCATTACGAGGGAGAAATTCCACAAGCAATACTCCTTTTCTGTCCCAAAAAACTATGCACATGATTTTCCGGGCAGAAATTGTTTTCTTAAACTTCACTTTTGCGTGTGAATCTGAATGCCGCCATTCCATGGACTGATGCTTTGATTCTGGTGTGACGTAGGCCACCCATGTTTCATCGCCCGTAACAATTTAGCTTAAGAAATCATCACCGTCGTTGCGGCACCTCTCAAGGAAAGTCAAATTACTGCCTAAACGTTTGGTTTTGTGCACATCCGTCAACATTTTCGGTACCCAACGTGAGCACAATTTTCGGTAATTCAAGCGCTCGGTCACAATGTCATACAAAACACTACGCGAAACATTAGGTAAGTCATCGCACAAGGAAGAAATCGTAATGCGTCTGTTTTCTCTCACCTTATTGTCCACTTCCTGCACCAAACTTTCATTAACAACCGAAGGACGCCCACTCCGTTGTTCATCATACACATTTGTGCGGCCATCTTTAAATGCTCTCACCCACTTTCTTACCATTCCATCACTCATAATGTTTTGTCCGTAAACTGCACAAATCTCACGATGAATATCGATCGGTTTTAGGCCTTTAGCACTAAGAAATCTTATAACAGCCCGTACTTCACAGTCGGCGGGACTTGCGATTATCGGAGGCATTTTAAACACTCAGTAAACAAAGTAAACCAGGAAGAATCAGACTGTAATGGCGTCAGTGCGTAGGCAAGAGATGTAGGTACCAGTGCGCATGCGCAGGACGCCGACCGCAGCGCTGCGGTCGCGGTGTGGCAAAACGGTACTTACTTAAAAAACACGCCTCGTATATAAACTTAAAACTATTTTAATTAATAGCAAAAAAAGTACACAAATATATAACGGACTCTGCAGACGTTTTCCTGTTCAAATTTAAATTTATTTAAAAAAAAAATGTGTGAATCTTTTTTTTTTTAGAATAATTTATTGATATTTACAACTGTAATTATATTACATCAAGTAAATCAAAGGACATGAAAAAAAAACACTTGTGGAGAAACTACCCAATGTGTGAATCTAAACTATTATATATAACTTTATATATAAAGTTTTCCAATGTCTTAATTGGAAAGATTTTTTTTTTTTTTGGTTTTAAATTCTATTAATTCTTTGGTTTAGAATCTTTTACCGCCTTATCCGTAGTATGAAATAGGTTCTCCTACCAGAAACTTTCAATTATTTTGGATTTTATAATTATTGGAAGGATTGTGACATTCCCTTACACTCATTTAATATAATTTATATAACTAAAAAATCAATGAATAAGTTATAAATATAGTACATGATTAGTGACAGTAATTATTAAAAATTTATACACAAAAAGTTACAATTAATAAAATGGAAAACTATGTAACTTCTCGTCATGGTTATATCCATGTGGTTTTAAATGACAAAATTCAGCGGACTCAGCCGATTGTAACGCCTTAAAATACCGAAAGGTAACAGAAGGTTTTTGGTTTATATAGAAGCATTTTCAGTATTGTAAATTTGTATTATATTGTAAATAAAATCTTGGAGGATGCGAAAAAAAAAAGTTATACTTTATTTAAAACACTGCTAAACCTTGTATAAAGAACTTCTAAACGCATTGAACTATCACTACTTCCGTATGACCACTCTACACCTACTCACTATTTCTAGCCGATCCTACTAAGGCCTACTGATGCCCCAGTAGCCCTGCAGCTGCCACTAGGCTAGGCAGGGAGGTGAGGCGCAGGTGATCTAGGAGGTAAGGAGACGTGGGGAGTCCCTCCTTATCCTCCCTGCCTCCTTAGCCTCACTCTCCTCCGTTAGCCAGGCCTTGCCCATCCCACGCCACAGCTGCTCCAGAGAGTCAATGCCGTCCTGTCCATTTCGATGCTAATATCCTTCTCACTCACTCTCCTAAATCAGTTAGCCTTTAAAATATTCCTATTGGCTTTTAATTCATTATATAGCCATCAATTTATGGGACAATAAGACACAATGGATTGGACGTGCATTACTGAATACTTAAGCACTGATAGCCATGTTTACAACTGACTAATTACTTTTCTATTCAATTTACATTATTTTTATTTTATTTTTCTCCAATAACAATGGAGTTTCGAAATTGTAATAACATTAAATTTAATATGTGATATATTTTTCATAGTATGTTTTTGTTTAAATAACAGGATCTTTATCATCTTGTTGGACAAAATTGATTAACCCACATCCAATATCCTTCTAGAAGTTAGTGATACAATTAAACAAATAATATTGAATAAAAAAATAGTTTAAAATTAATATATATTATACTAATACAAAGACATGAACTATTTGAAAATATACTAAATTATTACACTATAAATATGCTAAATTATTTATTTAAATTCATTCCTTTCCTACTCTGGGTACCTGGGTTTCCTTAATCAGAGCAGAAAAAACGCATTGAGATTGAATTCCATGGATGCGTTTCTGCGCAGGTACAAATATAACATAAAAATAATAAATTACAAATGATAATTAGATTTGGTTGTAGGATATTTCATAGGATATCTCATATAGGTTATTTCATATAGCATAGGATAGGATATTTCATAGAGAAAAATTACCATTGCTCATAATTTTTAAGTGAAATATTTTCGCTGGGGGAGTCCATTTGCGAGTAAATTAACTTAAGTAAACCAAGGGCCTTCACAATAAATATAATTGAAGAAAAACTATTTCTGTTATTGAAATTGAAATTTAAAATCATAAATGTACAACTAGAATTGTTAACGGAATCGAAGGACAAAATTACTTTCGGTTGATGAGAAAACCGGAAATACTTATTTTAACAAATTTTTAATTAAAGGAAATCATACTCATCAATTAGGATTAACTAAGTGGTATCAATATAAATAAGGAGAGGCTTTTGTCTCTCGCAATTCTGGGACTTCTCGAAGAGGTCTAGTGAAGTTCAGGTCTAGTGTGATACTGCATATTTTAACACACACCTACAAACACCAACTCGAGGAAATAAATATCAAGATTAGATACAAGTATTAAAAGACCAAAGTCTTGAGTGTGAAAGGTTGCCATCAGCCGACAGAAAGAAAACGAAAGTAATTCAGATCTTCTGAGCTTTATTGGTATAAATATTTTTTCAATAGTAAACTTTTTTAAAAAATATTTTTTACAGGCTTGAGTATTAATCAGTAGCAATCTTTTAATGTTCGTGAAATATTCAAGGAGATACATAGGCGTTGCAATGTTTTGCAGCAAAATCTTCCAGGTCGCGATTGCTTTATATATTAGCACTAAAATCATTATACATATGTATGTAATATATATATATATATATATATATATATATATATATATATATATATATATATACTGATTTTAGTGCTAATATATATTAGGTGATATTTATCTAAAATCTAATAAATATTTTAACATAAATAAAATTTTAATTGGCTGTTTACAAATTTATATATACATATTTGTAACTTTCAATAATGTTTTTACTGAATATATGTAGTGTAAGCTTAATGTTGCTGTGTGATAACCGCAACCTGATACCGTTTGTTTTAATAGAAGTCGCATTTCCCGGATCTGCATGAGTCCTTAATGTCAAGGGTCATGCGACTGGCTTCATCTATACTCCGATTCGTTCTTCACATGTCCACGTTGAACTGGATATCGATCGCCAACTTTACTTTTCACTTCACAAACTTTGCTATTACAAGTCGAAAGCTCTTCGGTGATTTAACTGCTCCAGGTGAAAGTTAAAGAGCACTTTCTGGAACAGTGTTTTACTCACAACTCTAGTATTAGCATAGGTTACGTTATTAGTTCTTTGTAAGAGTTCTGAGTGCACGTCACAGGATCCAAAACCTTTGTTATGTTAGTGATTTGATGAAGGGGCCGTATCTGGTTTTGCTTCAGAATTCTCGATTCCAAATAAAGGAGCCTGCGACAATTGCTAATTTGGGAACAATGCCGTTCGGGAATTCAGTCAAAGTTTCACTCTTAGTTAATGTTAATTTATACTTTAGAATCTATTCTTAACAACTTTCTTCATTATTTAGACAACTGCTACATTTTCATGAATTAGTCATTCACTGTTGGTTTCGTATAGCTTAAAAGTGCACCAAATCGTATAGCCTCTCTTTTGGACTTTGTTTCAATAAAGATTTTTTTATTTGCATTATTTTTTGTTTGTAATAGATTCGATAGTTCATATTCCTCAATTTCCGAAAATTTTAAGGTAATATAGAATGGATTTTTATACTTATAGCTCTTAAAGGGCGTGTCCAGAAAGCCTTATAATAATAAATCATTAATTTCTTTAAAAGAAGATAGATCTGGAGTTCTGTACAGGTTAGAGACTTTACTGTTACTAGGACAATGGTTTTGCATAGAGGTGATTTGTCTGAGACCACGCTAACCATCAGGTTTTTCCTCCATCTAGGGTACACACTTCTTTGAGGCTTAGGGTCCATCCGTGACTGTTAAAAGATTAAATATTTTATCTGCTGCAGTATAACATGAACTAGGTTCCTCCAGCATAACAATTCAGGGCTCTACAAATTGAGTTACCCCCCTCCCTACTTTCAAATTGAAACAAATATGTTTTTAGACACTATTAGAGTTTTTTATTTATTTATTTATTGATATTTACAACAGTATTACAATAATACAACAAGTAAATAGGCTGAGTGATACATAATGACATGAGAATGACAAGTAGAGAAACTACGCACTGGTAGTACTCAAATCAAAGTTCAAGTAAAAGGGTCACGTGGCCATCTTCTTTTGAGACGCCTCGGAGGATTATCGGGAATTGAAGAGGAAGCTAGGTTTGAAACTAGAGGGATTGAGTGGTAATGAAGTTTGTTATGAAAGGATAGATACCGGGTTCGGGCCAAATCAGCAACAAAAGGGACATTAAGGTCGTTATGGATGACTTTATTCTTAACAAAATAAGGAGCATTGAGGATTTTAAAAAGGATTTTGGATTGTAGGGATTGGATACGAGAGGAATTCGATGGCTAAGTGGAGCCCCAAAGCTCTACTCCGTATGTCCAAATAGGTGGTATGATGGTCATGTAGATGAGTCTTTTGTAGTTAATTCGGAGCTTAGAGCGTTTGTCTAGTAAGTGTTGAAGTAGCCTGAAACGTCGAGCGGTTTCTTGTCTTTTCAGTCTTGTATGAGGATTCCAGCTTACTCGTTTGTCGAGATGCAACCCTAAGTACCGGATCTGTTCTACAGGCACCAGTGGGATATTATTAAAGGATACTGAAGGGCAGGAACTCATTGTTTACGACGTAAGGTAAAAGTGATTTGATGCGATTTTTGAGAATTTATTTTAATTCTCCAGTTTTGAGACCATTCTTCAAGATCAGTGATATGGGATTGGAGGTTTTGGGATGCAATAACTGGATTGGTGTTGACTGATAATAAACATGTATCATCAGCATACGTGGTAAGGATAGTATTAGGATAAGTTGGGATGTCAGCTGTATAAACTGTATAAAGGATTGGGCCAAGGATACTACCTAGAGGACTTAGAGATTTAACAATATATTACTATTAGTAGGCCATCCATCAATATAAAACTTAAAGTATGGAGCAGCGTACTCAGTGTTTAAGGCCACTGTGCAACCAATTGTTTGGAGACAGATATTTATTCTGTTGCAAGCCTTGGATCGAAGCTTTGCGATCTACTGAACCTCCTGGTCACCCAAGCTTTACAAAATGGTTATCCTTAATTAGGAGGGAAATCGGTTGAGCGTGATTTGGGTCAAATAAGCTCCTTGAACAACCGTTGGTTTATAAATAGCCTTAACCAGATGCTAAGACTCCCCATGGGTTTTTGGTGGTAAAGGTTGATACTTTTTGTTGCTATTGCTCCATTTAAGTAATAAAGTAATCATATCGGGAGAGAGTTATTTATTAGAGCTGATGGATGGAACTGATACAGCCGGGGTATCAGGATGAAAGGCACCCGTGAAGTTAAATCTTGGAGCTAACAGTTGATATTATTAGCTCCTCTAAGCGAATGGCACTCCTCTTCGCTTACAACACCATCCACTTTGTTCTATCTCCTGCCTTTAGTTCATCCCCCCTTTGATGCTGTTAATAACTTGTTATGTGTATGATAGTGAAGTAGCAATCGGAGGCCTCTCTAATCTTCAAACGGGCTTTGCCTTCAACAGAAGTCACTTTGATTGGAGTTGACTTAGTATGTATTGAACATAATAAGTTATAAACATATATTATTTGGTGGCAACTTCTACATCTCTGAAGTACAAGTGAGTGACCCTTAGCTGTCAGGAGAAATACGATTTTCATGTTCTTCCTTATATTGTAATCGTTATATCTTTACTATTTCAGAACCACAATAAATATTCGATATAGATAAGCAATATTCTTTCTGACGGTCACCAAAAGAGTAAACCCGATGACCAAAGGAGCAAGGATGACCAAGAAAAGTGAGACAATGCAGGAAGAGGTGACTGCCCCCGGATGCTGCCAGGATCAGTTAGCTACGCTACCATTCCGCCACCCCCACCGCCTCGGCTAGCCTCAACTTCTCAACCTATCTTATTCTCCTCGAACCTTCTTATGCCCATCGACCACAATACAAGTAGGCATGAAGTCTCAAACAGATATAGGTATATAGCCCTTAACCACTATCTTCCATTAATAGCTACCTGTTGTTTTAGAGACTCAGTGATTTTGGTTTTGAGTTTATAAATGAAAAAACTTGTATCACTACAACCCATGCTCGGTCTTGGATTAAGTAAATGGTAGAGACTGTACTGTTTCTAAACTTAAGACTGTGTAGGGATGTCATTTGTCCGAGATGTTCAACCACTAGGTTTTTAGAGGCTACTTATTTTTTACTTACTTTATAATAGGCCACTTTATAGGGGCTAGATGAGCCCCAGACATATGCTGATCAATGGTTCAATCAATCAATGGTTCTCAAATTCAGTATTACCCAGGGATCGCTTTAGCTCATTGAATAGAACACTCGAGTTCCTATTCTGAAGATTCCCGGTTAAAATCCGCCTGTAACAGATAAATTATTTAATCTGTCATCCAGACTCAATAATGTGGAAAAAACCTTCTTTAATTCTTTAAGGAGAAAACCTAACGATTGAGTGTTATCTCTGTCAAATTACCTCCCTGTAAAATCTTTGTCCAAGAAACAGTACTGTCTCTACAATGTATTCAATCTAAGACCCTCCATGAACTATAGTGGAACAGATTTCTATTCCATCTCTCAAAAGTTGACTATTGGTACAAATTTAAAATATGATAAAACATTTTATAATTCAAAATAATATTCACTTTATATTGTATTTTAAGATAATGTAATGAAAAAATGTACATCAGTTTATTCACGAACAGCTTGTTTCTGCGACCTGTACTGTTACGGTTCGGATAATGCAATCATAAAACACTAGATATATTGGTTGGCATATACATACGGCAGATAACTCGTTTAATCATTTGCAGTTAAGTTGGGCTTGAGTTTATTTTTCAAGTTAGCAGGGTAGTTTGAGATTTCTTACATACCTCTAACTAAGTCTGCTAAGGGTCACTGCCCGCTTGAATATCTCCTCGGCAAGATTGACCCCTCATTACCTTGGTGATAAAGAAAAAGCTGCAGTACTTTAATCCACGCCACAGCGGAAACTGAATTGCGTGATAAAGTAGTACATAGAATATGTAGCTTAGTAAAAATCTTAACTTGCAGTCTTTTGTTTATATTTCACATTACGTCAGTAAAACAGAAGAAAACAAAACCAAACTGCACATATAAAAAGAACATACGTTAAAATTATCTTGAAAACTATCGATTCTGATATTCCGAAAACATTGTTCTTCCTTTTTTGGAATATCTGTGTATGTTGTAGTGGTATCACTTAAATAATCTACAGGGTTCAATCAATACCATATCAAAACTGAACAGGATAATTTGTATTATATTATTTATAATTAATTATTATTTATTATTTGTTTATTATATCTAATTGCTTGTGAGATTAAGTAAGTATTGGATATTTTTATTTGATGTAGTGCTATATTACTTTCCTTCCTAGTTCAATGTTGTGCTGTGAATGTACCACATAGTGTATAAATGTTAGTCTAACAAACAATTAGATGTAAACAACAAATAATAAATAATAATTAAATATCCTGTTCCTAAAAACGATGAAAAACCTACATATACTGTGATGCACAGTTTTTCCATATTCTAAAGTACATTAATGACGGATTGAATTGTTCAGGGAGTGCAGTAAAAAATAACAAAAAATAAGCAGAACTTTTTAAAATGTTCCAACGTTAAAATACATTCAATAATAGTAAGAATAATAAATGTATAAAGCAAAAGTCTAGATGAAACGTAGTTTTATGGATATGATTTGAAAGATTCCAAAGAAGAAGGCTTGACGGTCTGAAAAAAAAACAGTAAGGTAAAGCCCTGTCGGTATTTTCCAGACCGAAATGGAAAATTAATGTTTAAAAAGTGAAGAAAAGTTTAAAGGGATCTGCTTGTAAGAATAATAATAAGGCGAAGCTTAGGCTCGATGCCGATACCACCAATCTCTGCTTACAAACTTCTGTCCACGTACCACTACCCAACCACAAATCCGTCAGATCACTCTTAAAGCAATCCTCCCACTTACGCCTCGGTCTACCCCTCAGACGCTTTCCAGTCGGCATTGCAACATCTTGGGAATTCGTTAGCTACTAAGCCCAGCAACTTTACAGGCCCATCTTAATTAATATATATAGTATATTAATTTATAATACTTAATCATCATAAGTAATGGAGCTACTGAATAACAGTCCTCAATAGGTTTTGCTTACGTAATCGTCCTGATGAATTGACACTGAAAACTGCATCACACAGTTAATATCCAAACACAGCCCTGTACTATATACTATATAGCCTATGTACTAGACAACCCCTACGCTTCCACTTGACAGGAATGAGCCATGAGGCCTACTTTGCCTCAGCGTCAACATCATTATCCCATTAGGCTCAGTTAAGATTAGCCTTAAGTGAAAGAAAGCCCATATTAACAGTTAGGGAAAGCATATTAACTGTACATAAGGGCTTTTTTAGCTCGTTTCTCTTGTTAGGGCCCATAATTGAAATATTAACTTAACACTAATTCAATTATTACTATTACACTAATTATTATTATTACATATTTGAATATATGTACCTTAGTTGAAATTGTTTTTAGTCAAGAAAATTAAATTTAAAAACTCTCTATCTCTCGTTCACAGTGTGTACAATGATAATAAATGAACAATTCTGTATAAATATCTATGAATTTTTGTTGTTTTTTTCGCTTAGGAAATACATTCATTAAGATATATTATGAGGAGGTTGTTCCATTTAAAGTACTTTTTTTTTTTAAATAACCAGATAATTCGAAACCCTATACATTTTATTGTTGAGAACAGCCTTAATCAAGTGTTCACCCGTTTTGATAGCCCATCTGGTACTGATCTGCACGCATGAGAAAGATCCAGCTGTGGACATTGGTAATGCTAGCGGAACGAAATTAGAGAACAATAGGCACAGAATATATTAAACTATGTATGTATGTACATATGTTTATATATTAACATTTCGAAACGTTAAACTTAGCCTACAATAAATAGTAGTGTTCTCTTCCCGAGTAAAATGCCAATGTACAGCTTATTTATTTATTAACAAACCGATGATTGAAGAAACTAATTTCTGTTATAAATATATCAACCACCCTTTTAGTAATGAATTCTAGAACCTAAGCATAAATGATGAATTATTACTATTTATTTATATAAATATTAACATCAGTACAGCAATATATTCATAATATGTATAATAATCACAATCAAATAACTTTTGATTTAGGAGACAGGAATGTATGCCGAAATTATAGAGGCATTTGTGTCCAGAGTTCAGTATCAAGAGTAGTGGGCAGAATTTTGAAGCGAAAATTAGAAGAGGAGTTTGTCACCCCAGAGGAACAGTTTGGATTCACTGCAGCCAGGTCAGACAGCATATTTGTCCTAAGGCAGGTCATAGAAAAGCGAATGGAGAAGGAAAGAGCTGTACATATAGCTTTCATAGACCTAGAACAGGCTTTTATGACAGTGTGCCAAGGCATAAGATGTGGGATTTCCTTAAGAGAGCGGGCATTAGCAATGCCTTAATAAATGTCTTGAGACGTCTGTACAGGAAAGACGAGTACAGATTGAAGCTCGGTTCTCGCTTATCTGAGCCTTTTTCTGCCTCAAAGGGTTTTTGGGCAGTATAGCAGTATGTCCCCGACCCTGTTTAAAATTTATGTACAGCAGGCTGTAAAGGAGTGGAGCGCACGTTGGAGAGGAAAGGGCATAGACATAGACGGACATATGTTTTCTCTCTTTTTTCTGCCGATGTCCAGGCAGTGGTCACATATAACAGAGATGGTCTGGAAAAGGCGCTGATGGCCCTGGAGAAAGAATACAGCCTATGGGGTCTACGAATAAATTTTGATATAAAAGACCGAATACCTGGCAGTGAACTGCAGAGAAACCACAGACCTTCATACTAACGGAATTATATGCAAGCGGGTGGACTCCTTCAAGTACTTAGGAGGAGGAGGAGAAGAGTTGGCCTGGCAAGAAGAGTGACTAGAATGTTGCACCCAGTTTTTTGGAACACAATCATCTCAACGGACAACAAAAGACGTATTTTCAGAACCATTGTTGAACCCTCCCTTAGCTATGCCCAAAAGACCTGGACACTTAATCTGGGACTGATTACAAGCTGCAGAGGTGGACTTTTGGAGGAGATGCCTGAGGATCACCCGCCTGGATAGAGTCAGAAATGAAGATGTTAGAGACAGGCCGATACAGGCGAAGGAGTGCCGGAGAGGATTGGGAGAAACAGGCTGCGATAGTACGGATCTGCCAGCGGATGCCAGAACGTAGATGGCCGAAGAGACTTTTGCTGAGGGAATAGCCAGGTAGACAAAGAAGAGGAAGACCCCGAACCCGGTGGAAGGACTGTGTGGAGCAGGAGATGGCCGGCAGGGGGCTCGAGGAAGATGACTGGTGGAATAGAGAAAAGTGGAGGGACGCTCTGACTTAACCAGGCAACCCATTGAGCGAAAAACTCTGCAAAAGTAAAATGACCTTTATATAAATTTTTTAATATATACCCTTTTTTAACTACAGAAATATTCTCTTTTGATAGCATCATAATTCATAAACGTTTTGCATTTTTTGAGAGTTTAGGTAATGACACATTATATAATATATAGAAATATTTATTGTTTATATGCATTATAATGTACGATTAATCACGCACGTCTTATCTCCTAAGAGAATTATTATGGGTAATATACGCAGTACAAATAGATTGTATAAAAGTATAAACTACTATTCCTCTTCTCTTTTATTAATTCCATTCCTAGTTTGCCACATCTTCTCCTAGAGCATCAAGTAATTAGATTTTATCTATTTAATTTCTCAAGGCAAATAACTCATCACTAAGCAGTGAATCAAATAGCATTTAATTTAAAACAAAAAACGCTATCATAGACTTGTTAAATTCTATGTAATAATATACTTATGTGTGCTTGAGACGCAAGATGATTGCTATTCCATATCTCTATATACAATACTTCAGAGCAGCAGAGCAAAATATTTTCCAACCTCACTCTCTCATCATCAATTCCCACGAAGCTAGAGGTCTGGAATTGGGAACAGATGTTCTCTACCAGTTGATAAACTTAAGAGGAAAGTGATCTTTCATTCCCATCTTTTGTGATTGATTGTTGTCCTGTCTTATTACCCACTACATCTTTACCAATTTGTATCGAACGATCCAGTAATCCGATAGGAAGAATATAGATCTGTCTTTAAAATATTCATCATTATATAGATAGAAAGGTAGATATAAATTATCTTTTATTGATAAATTATCTACAGTGTTTTTCTTTTTAGTTTTATTTACAACTTTAGCAACCACAGCTTGGTACTTTATACCGTCTCTAGTTTGTATTCATCATTATGTAGCTCTAAGTAGTTAATCTTAATAGAAGAGATGGTATAGATCTCGATATCTGTAGTACGGGTACGTTTGTTAACTTTATGGTTAAAAGAGAAAACTGCATTATGTAAAGCTTACATTTTTCATATTTTTTTCAGAAAAGTCTTTTTTTTAGTGTTTCAGCGGATTCAGAAATATAATATATTCTATATCTTACATTATGACAGTATTTTTCTTAAAAACAGAAAGAATTTATGCCTGATTATGCAGTTGTTAGTAATAGATTAGTAGAGTTTCTTTAAATTATGAACAACGGAATCGATCAGACCATGCTATAGATAAATTTTCTGTAAATAACTTCTGTAAATAAATCGGATACCAGTGCACTCCTGCTTTATGTCTGGGCAATTTTTTTTTTAAGGAACCGATCCTCATTTTACATGTGTAAAGTTCATAGTTAAGATTTTTAATAATTCTTTTGGTCTTTTTCGAGACGAACCAAAAAGTTAAGTTCATTTTCTTGATATACAAACGTCGTATACTATATCCAATATATAATTTCCAACTCCCGATTTGCCATTGAAGGTCCTTAAATCAAATTATACTTCTTTTATAATTTTTTATAATTATTGGTCATCTGTTATGAATTTTAAATATTTCTTTTATATTGAAAGAGTAAGCTCTTATATCATTCAATCTTCAATCTGAATGAGATGTCGCTTTATGTATTTTTATTTCTTCTATATTATATCTACTTATTATTAAGTAATACTGCAGGATACAGCCCTCTCTACATTCAGTGCAATTGAAGAAAGGCTGTTCTGATTGTGAGTGCAATGACCTTTATAGCGATGACACATCATGTAAAGGTTAAATTAAAATATTTATAAGAATTTTCTCAGGATACTGAATGCGATTAAAGTACACGGCAATGGAGGTTATTAATTATTCAAAAGAGCTATCCCGTCTTGCAAAGAAAAGCAAGGAAGATTTGAAACTATAGCAAGGCAGGAAGTTTTTTAGGGGAGGGGAGGTGCAGAAAATGTCCATCTGATCTCGATGTCTTGAAAAGGAAAGCCGGTAGCTGGAGGAAGGTGTGGGATGTTGGCAGCACTGGGAGTCCTTGCAGAGGCCTTGTTGTGGTGTTCCTCATCGATGGCTTTTGGTAATTACGTAATAAACAGTCACAAACTGAACAAAAGAATTGGCTATCTTGGCTAACCTAGCGTCTGAAATTCATATTCATTATTCTGAAGAGAACTCAAGGCACGGACTATTTGGGCAGTCGTGATGATATTTCAGTAACACCCTCATGCTACTCTAATAGGCGATAGTAGTTATTCCGCAACATGTTTTCTATACTTTCGATTCGATATTTTAACTTTCTATTTCCTTATTAAGACTTTAGATTTCCTATTATCATTATTAAGACGAGGATGATACCAAGTAGTTTATCTGAAGCCTTCGAAAAGCATGTGTCATACTTATCTTAGCAGTATTTTATTTTTTGAAGTGAAAACTTCTTTAGCCGCGTTCAGTTCGGTAGGAGAAAAACTTATGGGTTTGCGTTACCGATATTCACGACATACTCGACACGTGTTGCACGAGACTGACGTAGCTCATATTATATATATACATACATACATACATACACACATATATATATATATATATATATATATATATATATATATATATATATATGATTTTAATAAATATTTATTTTGTAAAAAATCACGTTCTTCAATTTTAATTACGCAGGTATTTTTCTCATTAATATTTGAAAAAGGAAACAATATTATATTACTACAGCCAAGAGTGTTTTTTGAAGTGTTAAATTCTTTAGCTGCGTTTAGCGACTTTTGGTAGGGGGAAACTTATGTGTTCGCGTCACCGACATACTAGTGACCTATTGCGTGATACTAACGGAATATATTATCTGTTTTAATCAACTTTAGTTTCAAGGTAATAATTCTATTGATTTATACATATTATAAAGCAAAGTCCTCGCCGCGTTTGTTCGCGCTAAACCCAATAACCACTGCACGGATTTTCATGCGGTTTTCACCAATAGATAGAGTGATTCACCAGGAAGGTTTAGGTATAAAATTTGTCGAGGTTTTGTGTAAATTTGTTGGAATATCGTTGGGTTTCACCGAAGACGCTGCTTGCCTAATCCTGTGCAATTATCTAACGTGCAAGATAATAAATTCGTATCTTAAGAAATATTTGTTTTTGTTTTTATTGTTATAATTTCTATATAATAAAGTGCATTAGCTGAGATGGGAAGAAATAAAATCAAGACTCCCAAAGAAGCCTAATGCCTTATTACCCGAGTGAAGCTGGGTTCAATTAAAAGGTTGTGTAAAATTTATACTACTGTAAACCATCAATAACTAGTTAAAATTTTCGTTTCCACTAAAAGGCATTAGTTGTCACAGTTAAATGTCTTGTTGCTAATGGATGCAAATACACAAGAATTAGGAAGTAATATAACTGTATACTAATTATTATTTCAACTAAGTTGTAAGGCCTATGATATGTTTTGATTAATGAGTAAGCTACTTAAAAATGTATGTAATTACTTAACGGAGTGGCAATAGATCTTAAAACCAGACTAATGTCAATTATTTCAATTTACAAATTATGGATTTTAAATAATTCAGATACCTACCTAATTCCTAATTCCTAACATAGTTGTTGGGTTTTCACTGTATGAAAACCCATGTTAAACTGTATAGTAATTATTATTTCAACTAATATTTATTGAAATTTTGTATTGAGCTTGGACCTTAGTTGGGTCCGGTCCTGTTTACTGCCTATTTTAATTTATTTTTACTATTGAATACAACACATAAGCTCGTAAGATTCAGTCTAACGGAGGTATAGTACCTATGTAGCATAGTGATGGGGTTGGTTCTGCTTTAATGCCCGTAGTGTATTCCTTACGCATCAACCACCTCTATGATCTCCACTATCCTGATGGTTACTCCCTTTCGCCCGTTTTCACCTTCTGCAGGCGACTCTTGTTATTCAACGGCAATACTAACGTTCTGCTTTTCGAGAAAGTGTCGTTTTCCCGCGAAGTAACGATTTCATTGTGCCCAAGCCGGCGTAACAGTGACCTGCTGAAGGCTCGACTGCTAATCGTGTTTACTACCGAGGAAAGAGGAAAGGACAAAGTATTATCCCACTTTGTAGGATGTCGATAAATCGATGCTGTTTACCTTCGAACCTGGCCCGAAGGCGGTTAGTAACCTCACGAGGCTTTGCCTAAAGGGCTTCGTTGTCGTGCTTTGTATGTTTTAATGTTGCTGGCAGTATGAAAAAACCTTTTGTCGCTTCTCAGAATGATCTTTAGTTGTTGAAACGCTTCTCTGACACATTCGATTTGTCTATTTGTTGTAATTGTAGTCACATTATTGACCTATATAGGCTTTATTAAGAAGATTCTAAATCACATTGCCAAATCGATGTGTCTTCATAACAATATTTCTCATAAACAAATATTAACCATAGAATATCAAACCTAAGACCAGAAAAAATGTAAAAATTCATGATTTTTGCAAAATAGTTATGGCATACCAAAACTAAGAATTTCAAAACAAAAAATCTTGTAGTTATTAGTATTTAGTAACAAAATGTTAATCCTCAACATGCATAGAATTTTTACAGGTTATTAATTAAGCAAGGCTTGTGAGGCTTAGGTCTTTTATTTTCGATCTTTGACCGACTACAATTTGGCACAAATTAATGTAAAAAGCTGATTAGAACTTGGTTAGTAGTACGATCGTGTTTCCGAAAAATATGAGTCCCCAGCTTGTACTCGTTAAAGATCCCTATCCTAATCATACTTTGTTAGGCAAACTTTAGGATTTCATTTTAGCATCGCCCGATCGTCCATCGCAGCATATTATACTGAAAAAACAAACGATTGCAGCTCGAATTTCTCACCTTAACATTAGATACTTCAGTACACCCTCCTACTTGTACTTGGCCTAATGCATTACCACCCAATCCTCTCAGCCAGCGATCAGACCTAATGGTCCGGAGTAGAGCAGGGTCCCTGCCCATTGAGTGCTTCTTAACTATTTTAGCAGATCGAAAGGCCGCCACGGTGAGAGGACGTTGGGTTGTGCAACGGCGCGACGTCATCTTCGGTCACGACCCGTAAAGGTCAGCATCCTTGTCCTTCCCACTTTGTTTTCTTCAAGTGTGTGGCTTTTCCTCGAGCGACCCTCCCACCATTAGCTCGATCCACGGCAGGCATTGCCCGGACGTGTCGGAAATATGTACCCCAGCAACGGTATTTTATTGCAGGTACGTGACGCCCATTCCGTTGCACCTCGCTTCTTCCAGTGCCCGCTCCTTCCAGAAGCCAAAGTGCTCGGGAATTACCTTACCTCGGTTCTTCGGCTCAATGATAACGAGCTTACTCCTACTTGGCGATAGTTACTACTTTAAACGATTGTAAACTATGAAAAATCCTAAAATCTCATAAAAGGTTTATCATTTTTCTTCAATGATGGATTGCTTGAATTATTATTTCATTACCAATTCATGATAGATTAAATTAGTATTATACAGACCAACCCCCTTTCTACCCATTGTATAATTGTAATAACGCGAACTCAATTGTTGTATGGTCGTTGTTTTGTTAATTTATCTTAAGTGTCCCTCCATAAACATACAACCGTCCTTTCTGCTTTTGGATTAAATTTAAAAAAAAACTGCAGTATCTTCAATAATACTAGTCTGATTATAATTTTTTTCTGCATGCTTTTTGTTAGTTAAATTATTTTCAAATATGAATTGTTCTGTAAGGTATATACTTATACAAGATAAAAAAAGAAATTAATACAGTTGTGCAATACGATTTATAAAACGTGTTATTAGCTGTAAACTCTACATACCAAATTTATGATAACCAGGCGTAGCCCTATGGGCCTCGCGGCGGACCTACCCCCTTTATTCCTATTGTGTGATTGTTTAAATCAGTCGAACTCCCCATGTTGTATAATTGTTATTTTTCTGTCTAATGTAAGTACAAAAAAAATTGATTCAAATCTTTCTTCCCGATCTTTCCTAATGAATTCAATTTTTGGGCCCATTTTTATTATTCCACTTTATATGTAAAATAAAATATTACACGATGATCAACTTTTTATTTTTTATTTCTCGGATAGTGATGCTTAACTAAAATATTCTTATAACTATTTATTTTTGCTGGGGAACCTACTGTATACATAAATATTTAGAGAGCTTTAAGTAGAAGAAAAGTCTCATAAAAATCCCTAGAGTACTTTTACTTATTTCTAAACGGCTGCCTGTTGCCCGATTTAGTGTTCATTGAGGACCATAAATCTAGAAAATACATGAATAAAATAAAATATAAACAAACGGCCTACTTGCTTGCAACAACGCAGCCACATACTTGGCAATTATCAGTCTCATAATTACAGAGCCAACACACCCTCAGACTAACATTTAGTTGGAACAATGTGTTTTTCGCACACGGTAGCTCTAAAACGATCGGGCCCGTTGAAAGCGTTTGTCGCTTGACCCGATCGCAATACTTTCCTTACCTAGTAGAAGTAGAAAAGTAAAAAATCTGGTACGCGCATCATTCAACTTTCACTTAACATCGCCAGTCGAAATATTTTTTTATTAGAGTTTCTATTCAGTTATCATGGGGTTTCCATTTTATTCAAGTTTATATTAAAATGTTTGTTTTTTTTTAGATTAATTTATTGATATTTACAACTGTAATAATATTACAGCAAGTAAATTTCCTAATATGAACAAATGACGTGAAAACAAAAAACACTTGTGGAGAAACTACCCATCGGTAGCGCTCCAATAAAGTTCTATAGTAGAAGGTCTCGAGGCCATCTTCTTTTCAGACTCCTCGGAGGATTATCAGGAATAGTATGGGAAGCAAGTTAAGAGACTAGCGGATTCAAGTGTGTATGGAGCTTGTCATGGAAGGATAGGTATCTAGTTTGGGCCAAATCAGCAACATATGGGATATTAATATCATGATGGATGAGTTTGTTTGTGACATAATAAGGAGCATTGAGGATTTTACGAAGGATTTTGGATAGTAAGGATTGGATACGAGATGAATTGGATGGTTTAGTAGAGCCCCAAAGCTCAACACCGTATGTCCATATAGTTCTGATAACTGTCATGTAAATGAGTCTTTTGTAATTAATTGGGAGCTTAGAACGTTTGTCCAGTAAATGTTGAAGTAGGCGAAAACGTCGAGCAGTTTCTTGCCTTTTCAGTCTTATGTGAATATTAAAATATTTGTCAATAGAAATTATTAATTACATCAATCACTTTGTAGTTATTATATATGATACCATATTTTAATGTGAAGTGCCAGATATTTCTTCTAACATATTTAGCTTTCCATTTTAACATTTTAGTTATTTATCGTATCCATTCAAATTTTACATTGAGAAACACTTGATTATTTCAAATAAACAAAATTAAAGATACCTTTGACGAAGCCATTTAGATTACGCTAGTGAGGAGCTTACTAAGAATCATCTGTTAATTGTACATTGATGGAAGAAGTGTAAGGCAAAACATTTCAGTCTTTTTCAAAAAAGTACTAAAATATTTAAATTCAAAATTAACTGTATGAAATTGCACTTCCGGACAGTCTGGTTTTATTTTAAAAACAGCTGTACATACTATGCTTAAATTATGCATAAATTAAACTGTAGTTTGATTCCAAAAGCCCAACTGCTTGGAAATCACCTTAAATAGGTTCTTCGACTTGATAACAATGAGCTTACTGCAATTTAGCCATGCTTACTACTTTAAGCGATTGTGAACTATATAAAATCCTAAAATCTCATCAAATCTACAATAATATACGTGCATTTTTCTTCGATGGTAAATTGGTTGGATTATTATTAATTGATTGATTTATTATTTCATTATTAATTTACTTTGCTTCTCACCCCTACAAAAAAATACTACATGCAGATTCTTCATCGAATGAATGCATCGTCTTACGTGTTACATAGATAATCATCTTATTGCATAGATAACCAGTGACTTTGCAATAACGCAAATGAAATTAACACCGTTTCGTAAAATATTTTCGCGCAAGATTTTTTATCTTTAGTGTGGATAATCAGTACGCAATCTTCCGTTCTACAAAGCTCTCGTATCATTGTCCGACATTGCAGTATTCCGTTTGTGTCCTTCAATATCACATTCCATTCGGTTAACATTGGTTTTTATATCTGAAGGATTGAGAAATAATTTATTGGTGAAATCTTAAAAAGAAAAAATACTTCCTGTAATTACTGATGTCTTTGAATTAGGGGAAGGAATGCAATATGTAAAGAAAAAAAATCGTTTAAAATTTACAGGTTTTTGGATTCACTAAGTAAAAATAAATTATAAAAACATTGCCATTTCGTCGTCTCCTATTTTTGCAGCATGGTTCGTGCATCGCTTCGACGAATATGTACTGTTGAGTTTAGGGAAACACATCAGATTTTATGAAATTTTTTTTTAAAGGTTATTCGACTTATGTAATTAGTGAGAGTTGTTTCGAAACTCAAATGATGTAATGTTTTAGATTGAAATTCGTTTTTTATTCTAAATATATAAATGTATATTGTTAAGAATTATCTAAAATTATGTTGATAACTTTTTTGGCTAGATACTAAACCAAATTAATACTAAAATACCGTTTCAAAGAGTCTTTAAAGGTGTAAATGCATCTCAACTTTTCTAGGTAATACTAGGTTCATAATTTTTTTAGATACATGTACATATCTAATAAACAAATAGTTTCCAATTTAAGTCTTTGCAATCAGAATTAACATAGCTCTGAGATAACCATTGCAAGTGTGTAGACAAAATTTTGAAAATATTGCTTCTTAACTAGACAACTATTACGTTCTGTTCTATTCGTATGGACAGTAAACGGGAAAAGATAAAACATTCTGAATCCAAAAGCACTACAGAAAAGACAATGAACCTGCAAACACTTTATATCCTCCAGAAGCATTGTCGGGTACTCATGCGAAATATATCATCCCATTAAATTTTATAGTTAGCGAACATAGCCATAGACAAGTTCCAGTGAATGTAAACACCCGACCTAGACGAAAAAGAAGAAACGTACTCAAGACCCTGATTAATCAGTGGAGTAGGTGCATAAATTACAGAAGCCAGTCTCGGTAAGAAGTGCAAGCTTGAGGCTGCTCCTGAACGTTGTTTGTAAACCATGTTGTAGCTCCTTGCAGTCCAAATAAACAAGAGGCAGACTTCCGGCGAAGAGTAACAATGCCTGGAGCTTCCTGTACCATCGACTTCCGGTTATCATATTTACCTGGTCGGCCAGCTCCACATCCTGGCCCTCCCCGTCCTCTTCTTCCGGCCCAGGTCCTCTTCTCCTCTACTTCTCCATCTTCCAGGGTTGTTGTGACAACGGATACCTAATTATTGGATAAGTTATTAATTATTCCTAAACCTTAGGAAACTTTCTGTGTCCTTCATGTTCAAGGATTTTATCTATAAAGAATATATAAAAAAAATCAGGGATTGTACAATTGCTATGTTTCTGATAAGAGACATTTGCATCGGTCGTTTAATTATTTATAGTATTTAGGAATGTTCCAAAGAGTCTGTGGCCAAGACTCAATATTTCATCAGTAAGTAACTTTGAAACGTTTTTGTACAAATTAGATTTGAAGGAAAATCGCACAGGTTCTAAAAACATAAGACAAAAAACTAAATTTTCAGAAAAATGGGAAAAACTATTAGTGAGCTTGGAATAGCATTATGAAACTAAGAATGGCATAAGTGCCTTCTGGCAGACAAGCTCTGCAGGTTGATAGCTCACCACTGAAAAACACCGATTTTTCAGGTGTGTCACTTTAGGAATGGTGAACCTCTCTGATATTCATATTCTTGTATTTTGGAATAAAAAAGTGAATAATAAATACGATTTTTTTAGCGTCCTATAATTCCTTATTAATTAACCCTTACCTGTTGGTATATTTGGGTCTTGATTGTTATAGAGTTATTAAATCAGCAGTTGCAAACAAATACGTTGTGTAGATTAGAAATTCTCAGTACCTAAGTGTTAGTGCAGAAGTGATCGTATTGTTACAAACACCTGTTATGACGTTCCTGCATAAACCTAATTTTCAACCTGTTATCGCAATTTTTGCGATGTACACGGGGATATAGGATCGGTGAAGAGAACGGATTTGCCTGACTTGGATATAACCCCTGGTAGCTCAGTGGTTTAGAGCACTGCGACGGAGACGCACACGACTCGGGTTCGTTATCCCGGCTAGGACAAATCTTTTCTCTTCAAAACAAAAATATTTAAATATATTTATGTGTGTGTATTGAGTAAATAATAAAATCATGATTAAGTAATCATCTATCGAACTAATGTAATGCATACGTTTCATTAATCCTCAGTAAAAGTAGTTCTAAGTGGAATATTGGCATTGGTGCACTCAGAAAATAGAATAGGAAAACTAGACTAATAATAAAGCGTAACCATTCGATTTTTTTTCAGTTATAATATCAACTATTTTCACAAGTACAAAAGTAATTAAGCATTTTTTACTTTTGCGTTCCTATTCCATATTATGCTTTATACGGAAGGAACCTCAACCTTCCGTCACCAGCCTGCTCCCTGGTTGTGTCAAAAAATTAAAGATCTTCAAAGGAAGCGTGATGCGGCCCGAAGACGCTTTAGACGGACAAGGTTAACTGACGACTATCAAGCGTTTAGGGCCCTCCGCAATCTGACACAGTCGGCAATCAGGCAGGCAAAAACCAAATACTTCCACGAAGCCCTTTCATCTGCTCCCGATTCTAAATCCAAATGGCATCTCCTTCGAAAGCTTTCTCTTCTTAATTCATCTTGTTCTAGACCCTTTCCAGCCTCTCCCAATGAAATAAACTCATATTTTTTGTCCACCTCAGTTAATACTTCTAAATCATCCTCTCCCGTATTTTCCCTACCACCATCTTTCAACCCTGACAACTTTTACTTCGCAGACATTTCACCCAACGACATTATTTCCTCTGTTCTGAAATCCCACTCCATCTCCATAGGCTTCGATGGGATTCCTGTCAAACTGCTAAAATCCTGCCTTATCGATATTATACCTGTCCTACTCTTTATATACAATTTTTCACTGCAAAACGGAGTATTCCCAGCCTCCTGGAAAAAAGCCATAGTCCATCCTATTAATAAATCCTCTAACCCTGTCTCACTCAAAGACTACCGCCCAATCTCAATCCTCTCAAACCTTTCCAAGCCTCTAGAAAGAATAGTCCAGTCACAAATGTCAAATTTCCTCGAACAGTCCAACCTCCTTGACCCACTTCAATCTGGTTTCCGTCCCGGTTTCTCCACACAATCGGCACTTACCAAAATCACCAATGACATTCATACCGCTATGGACGACAAAAAACTAACTGTGCTTATCCTTCTTGATTTTACTAAAGCTTTTGATTCCTTGGACCATTCTATCCTTTTTAGCAAACTCAAATCAATGTCCTTTTCTAACAGTTCCATCCGATGGTTCCAATCCTTCCTCTCTGATAGATCTCAAGCAGTTTCTATACCTAATCATCCCCTTTCCTCTTTCCTCACTCTTTCCTCAGGCGTGGCACAGGGCTCAAGTATCTCTCCTCTTCTTTTCAACTGCTATATCAATGATCTCCCTAAATCTGTTCACCACTGTTCCCATCATCTATATGCTGACGATTTCCAAATATATCTGTCCTTTCCCCCTTCCGAGCTATTTTTTGCGTTCGCTAGTATTCAGGAAGACCTGGATAGGATCAGTGCCTGGGCAAAGCTGAACAAACTGGAATTGAACGCATTGAAAACTCAGGCCATTGTGTTAGGTTCCAATTCCCTCCTTACATCCATCCACACCCTCCCAACATTACTCCTAAACGATAATCCTATCACGTTTACCTCCTCGGTGAAAAACCTAGGCATCACCATCGACCAAAACCTTTCCTGGAAATCCCACATCGCCCAAATATCCCGACGGACAATTAGTTCCCTGAAGTTGTTCCATCGTTCTCGGCATCTCCTTACACAATCTTCCCGTAAGCTTCTCGTATCTTCTCTCATCTTCCCCCACTTTGACTATTGTAGCGTGGTATATGGAGGCCTCTCTAAAATGCTTGAAGACAGATTAAAGAGAATAATGAATTGCTCTCTAAGATTTGTGCTTGGTACTCCGAAGCGATCGCGCGTCTCCCACCTCTATGATGGGTTAAAGTGGCTCTTCCCTCCCTTCCGAAGACAATATTTCCTCTGTTCATTCTTATACCAATCCATTCACTCTCAACACCCTTCATATATCTACAGTCTCCTCCAATTCAAATCATCAGTGCAACACCATAAAACAAGATCCCGCCTTTCTGATCTCTATATACGTTCACACAGAACTAAAGCATTCGAACGTTCCTTTCTCGCCCGCTCCACCACAATGTGGAACTCAATCCCTCCTAATATCCGTCATACTCCCTCTCTATCATTATTCAAATCCTGGCTGTTTCAACATCTATTAGCTTCCCAGAAGGATAGTCTCCAGGTAGGTTAGTCATTTGCTTAGAATACAATGTATATAATAACAAACTGTGTTATCTAGTTCTTTTAATTCGGCTCTTTGAAAAGCTGTACATCATGTAAACAAATTATTGAATGCTAGCTCATGCATTCAATTTCAAAAGCTTTGGATTTATCTATTCTCTGTAATTGTTTAATATCCTGTCAAGATCTGTACTATTTATTTACTTACTATTATTTTTGTTTATATATTTCTTTTTAAATTGTTTTCTGTCATGTTTTCACGCTTTATGATTTGTAACATTTAGCCTTCTGGCCAGATAAATATTATGTTTTTATTCCTGTTCATATCTGTTATTCTAAAGGGACTTTGTCCCAGAATAAAGTTACTTTTCTATTTCTATTTCTATTTCTATGCTTTAAAACCTGTACCACTACAACCAGTGAATGGTCTGGGGTTCAGTAAGTGACAGAGACTGTTGTTTCTTGGACAACGGTAATGCAGGGTGGTGATTTGTCAGATCACTCTTAACCTCCAAATTTTCCCTCCTTATTTTTGGTACCCATTTTATAGATTTATTCTGTTATTTTATTATTATTTATTCTATCCTTATTTATAGAGTGATTTATTTTAAACATTTAATTAAAATTCACTAGGGAAAAATTTTATAATTATATTATATATATTTTCTATTATAACTGAGTTTATAATTTAATATTAATACCAACCTGAACATGATCGATTTGATAAGATTTCTTCTTATCATTAAAAAAGTATTTTTGATAGATAGCAAAAGTGCTTTAAACATATTAATTTTGTGACAGAATGACTCTTAGGAAATGAATAATGAATCGACGACAAAATCTGATTTAAATAAATCCACTATTTTGGGATCGTGTTACACTTTAAAACGTTTAATTTTTTACATTAGAAAGGCAATAACATTAAACTTAACAACTATAAAATTTATTTTCTTCATAAAGTCAATAAACCTAACTGAATACCTAACGTAACCATTTAAGGATCCGAAATTCGACAATAATTCAATTCTGAAATTATAAATGACCTTGCTTCATAAAAACCATTTTTAAAATCTAACTTTCTCATTCCACAAAATTTTAGGTAGTTCAAATTGTTCAAAGTTGTTTACAAAATGCATTCTACTTAACATCAGTGATAAGAACTTTTAGTGGTGTTGTGGTGAGTGACGACATTCGAATGCAATACTCATGTGAATTTTTAAAAATTAATTTCCAGGGCATTTTAAACTTATTAATAATGATAGGTAATCCTGCAATTGACTTTATTTTTTCTCATTTTTTAAGAAACATATTTATGAGAGATTGAGATATGATAAAAGATAGAGAGAAAGAAAAAAATGATCCAAGAGTCAGTTTACGAAGACGCCATATTGCTTTGTCGCCAGATAAAGGGATCTTAAGTATCTAGCTAGCCAGTCACTAATGATTCAGTCAGGCCTCGTAAAAGGAGGCTTTCATATCACTCCATTTTTTTTATTTATTTTTTTATTTTGTGCGTTGTCCCTTGTCCAGTGATTATCCATGTTCCATAATAATCGGGCTTATAACGAAGACATTGTACCATCATGTGAATAATGAACAGAAGGATAATGAAAGAGGTTGATGGCACCGTTGGACTTTTTGTGTCTGTGACCGTGGCTTTTTGATTATTTGTTTAGTTTAATCAAAGGATAAGAATTTACTCACCCATGCTACAATACATGCGAAGCGGAATTGCCAACGGGTGAGTCAAATGTAAATCCATGGTTATTACAACTCCCAAATGCCTATTTCTGTAATCCTACCAAGTGTTCATGATGAGCAACGTTTTACGTTGGTTTATAGGTATTATTTTAAAGAAATAATATTCCCGTTATTCGAGTATGGGACTCAAAAGTTTCAGAATTTTAAGAATGTTCTTCCAGATAAAGAGGCTTTTCCATTATCCCAAAAAATTATTCCAATTAATGTGGTTGATTTAAATTGATCACTATTAATTAAATAGTTTGAGTTGAAAACTAATCAGATTGTTGCCCTATTAGTTATATAAATTTATCACAATTTCCGCTTATAATCTTAGATCTTAAAACAAAAAATCATTGAGAAAAACTTTAATTGCGGATAAACTTGATTTTTTTATGTTAGAAAGATAAAATGTTTCAACTGATGCTATGTTTTTTTTTTTGTTAATGGATAATGTTTTATTGGTGACCATATCGCTAGAGTAAAATGTCTTGGTGCATATTTTACATTCCTACGTCTTCAGTATTTAATACATGTATTTTAGATGATACATTATTACTGAAAATAATAAGGCTGTTGTTGAGACATTACCTTAGCAATCCCGAACAAATTTAAACTAGACTTGAGCGGCTCGAAATTTCCTTCCTAGAGACACCTACGCTATGAATACGACCTTCCCACTGTGGTTAGTATAGGTTGGTAACCTATAGGATTACCTACTCGTTGTTATCTTTTCTTGATAGGAGAAAACTCGTAAAACAAGAATAAGAAACTTTTAATTTTAGTAAAATCAATCAAAAAGCTGAAACACATATAAAAATTATCTCAAAAATAAAAATTATTTGAAGTCTACAGCCCTTAAATTCAGTCGATACAATCGAAGCAAGTATCTTCTACTTCCGGCACTGCTTAAAAATATTTTCTTTGAAACTATTTTAACATTTACTGTTGTTACCTTTATTGATACACGATATATAATAACCCTAAACACTGATACGGTTTTGTTGACAAATATGAATTATTTGATTACTTATGTTACTAATAAATAAAAATATTGTTAATACATTGCATGAAACTTTTTTGACTAACTGTTATGCCGGTAATGTAGACGAAATCCTCTATCAGCGGATAGAGCAAGTGATGACATAAAAAATTGTGTGTAATAGGAAATAGATTTATTGCAATTTTAGTTATTACTCTTTTTTACTAATAAATTTAACTGGTAGGTAGGTTTTAATGTTTAAGGACGCAAAACATCTAATAAATTTAACATTTAAAAGGTATATAATTATAGGTATAGTATTAACCCCAAAACTACCTATGTAGCCAGGACCCCAAATTCCCCATTGTTGAGGATTCCTTGCGTGAGATAATGGAGCGAAAACAGATATCTCGGCCTGTTATTCGCTGAAATGTTTACCAACTGAACGCTCTGGTTATTAACAATGTTGAAATTGGATTTTGTACTCGCTAAATGCTACATCAGCACTAATTCGCTTTGCTTGGACTAAGCTGCATACAAAACAGTTCTTTCATTGTAGGCTTGTAACTGAGCTCGCCTTCTGGGCCTTGGACATCCTATCCTGTATTCTCTAAGAAATATCCGCTATCCTGTATCATTTTTCTTATGCTTCCTTTTCCCGTTGCCTCCATCAAGCTATAGGCTTTCTCTGCCTTTATTATTATTTTTTTATAGCACAGTTTTTTCCCAATATTTTATTTAATTAATAAATATCTATTAAAGTTTATTAACAAAAATTCGTTGATATATCGTAGAAGCCCGTATTGCTCATAATTTCATATTCAGGTTATAATTGTCTAGTTTATGGTATACATCAGATTAGTATCAGATACAAAGGACGTCAAATGCTGTACCACTGAACCATAGGCGTTGATGACCTAAAGGTTTTACGTCTCTCATTATCAGCAAACAACAAAATAGCAAATTAGGTCAAAAGAATAATTACATGAATCGTGTTAAATATAATTATTTAGTTTGTTTTTGCACTAATTCAAAAGTCAGCAAAGGTGTGGGCTTAGAACACGGTTTTGGGAGTTTTGAAAATGGCTTTAAATTCATACTCACCTTGGATTCAGTGCAAGTCTGCTATTTTGAGGAAAAAACGACAAAACTATAAACAAAAAAAACTTACATGGTTAAAAAAAAATATAAGAATACGTTGTATTATTAAAATAAAAAAGCAATCATCCAAAAAGGCCCAGTATTTTTATTTTATTTTTTTCTTTATCTGAACATATCTTATAGTTTATATGTATTTTCAAATACTTAAGGAAATACTGTATGATTCTTAGAATGTAGCCTCTTGGCCAGATATATACTCAACTATTTTTGTGCATATCTGTTATTCTTAACCGACCTGATCCCAGAATAAAATAATCTTTTCTAATCTATTCTTTATACATATTACTTTTTGTGAATGGAAAACTTTGAAAAACTGAATCTTTAGTAGTGAAGAATTGCCGAAAGTTTTTTGGTCTTAAGATAGTTTCCCAAAATAAAAACATACTAATTTCTTAGCATTTGAAAATGGCTAAATTCCCTGTTAATATTACTTAAAGATATGTTATTTTCAATATACTTTATACCCGACGGGCTCGCGAACTAAGAAGAATAGTGATGGAAAATAATCACACGTGGAGAGGGAGGAGATAATTAGTAATATGAGGCACTTCCGAACGGCTGTGGGAACATGCGGGTAGCCTAGCTAAGCCTATAAGCTATAGCAGCACGTTTTGTATTGTGTTTTAAAACTAAATAATTGTCCAGATAATATTTTATTTGTTATCATTTATCCAAACAAAAAATGTTATATTTAAATTACAAGAATACAGAAGCCATAAAATACATTTATACATATAAATTGTATCGAATATCAAATATATTGTACTGATAGATTTTAACTAAACGCAATAAATAGGGTAAATAGGTGATATGGGGCCTAAATTTTATTATTTAATGAGAAGGATGGATTGAATTGAAGAATAGGGCATCATAAATTAACGCGTATTAGATATGTAGTAATACAATTTAAATATTTATGCATTGCTTATTAATATTATTATTAATTATTATTCCATTAAAAAAGTAAGTAATTAGTCTCAAGAACAGTCATATCAACAAGTGTGTTTCAGTTCTTAGGTTGTCAAAATCCACCTCCTTTTAGTCACTTTTTTTCACAATGCGTTTTAATAATGGTATATCGAATCGCAAATATCAAAATTTACAAACATTCCTAAAGTAAAGAGCATTAGAAATTTAAACCAAAAATAAAAAATCATGGACTTTCAAGATCAACTTAATTTATTGATGAATAAGTTTATTTATCAAACTTATTAATAGCCGTAACTGGAAAAGGCATACTTAGTCAAACATTTTTATTATGAATTAGTATTTATTTCTCATATTGCTTATGGGATACTGTTGTTTGCCAGAATACAATAAATATACTTATATATTTTATAGATACGTATTTTTTGAGATTATATTAAACATTTATATTACAAAAAACATTATTGATACTTGAGATCATTATGTATCATTGATCATGCATTATTGGCTCTAGTACCTTTAATACTTTGTACCGATAAGATATTTATTATTTATTTTAACAACATTATAACAATTAAATGTGCATTTTATTAAAAATAGTTGGTAAGATTGTTTAATAGTTCTATAGATTATTTTAGGGACATGCAACAATTTTTATTTTATTTTTATAATAAGATTCAAGTTACACGATGATCAGTTTTCCTTAATCGATGTAGAATGTTGAGCAATAAGCTTAAGACTGGATTAAGGCATGTAAAGTTACTATTAAGAAGTGATTAAAATGAAATGTAATAAAAAATAACCGTTAAAAAATATAAAAATTGTAAAAACAAAAGTCTGTTCGTGCAAACAAATAAAAAATAAATGAATAAAAGTCACTGTAAAACAATAGAACATAGACAAACTAACTTTATTTCGGCCCATTTGGTCCGCTATGACGTCTTTGCCAATAAAGAGCAGACAATGAAACAAATGATGCGACTAAGTGGCTATTAAAAGACTTAGAAACAGTTTAATGGTAACACACAAACCCTGTATTGTTATTACAACTAGTCTGTTGTACATATGTCATTTTATTATTGGCAATAACTATTAGTTATATTCGTCATTATCTATCAGCTGATAATTTATATGACCTCATTTATATGTTTATCTCATATCTTCTCATCCTATACAGAATATCTAATCTATATAATCCTGAATATATCCTACCCTTGTGAATTGTTTTTGCATTGAATTTTTTTTTGCTATTATTACACATTTAAGGTTTTTATTAAATTATAATTTATTCAATTTTATTACATTTTCATATACATTCCTTATTAAGAATAAATAACTAGAATATGATGTAAATATTTAAAAAATATTTAATGAAACCATTACGTTTAAAATTACGTTATTTGAAACTCTCAGAAACTAGAAAAAAAATGTAATATAATTTTGTAACTATTCAATCTATACTGGAGATTTCGGAATGTGATTTGGAGTAGATTTTGATTCGATTTACTTGTTAGGCAATTATTTTTAAATTATAAAATAATTAACTCATCTCTATAATTGTAATTTATTAAAAATAAATTTAGATACTGTTCGTGTATAATAATTCTTTTTTATTGTTTTTATAAAGCTTTTACAATTATAATTATTTACATAATTCGTTGCTTTATCCTCGGTAACATCTGTCCCACATAATAATAAAATAAACGAGATATGTTTATAACATAGAATCATGGTATGAGAACATCTGAGGTCACACACTTAAGAGAATTTTCTCTTATTGTTTCACAAAAATTATTACTTAACTGTTTTGTCCGCGTTGCGAAACTTTAATCTAGCCACTGAAGAAGTAATAATTAAATGATAATGGTAAAATAATAATAGGTGTGATGTCATATCAAGTCATACGTTTAATTTTATGAATAAAGGCGAACCTTCTCTGTTGTTATAACTTGATCACTTTCAAAACTCTTCGAATCTTTACCAAGGAATGAATATCGTCTTAATAACCCTGATAATAAATCCGTGTTCGAATTTTTGTTGGTTTTATATAATTACATGAATGGAAGAACAAAAGAACTACTTTAACCAGTTGTATTTTGGCCTTGTTGGTTTGTGTCTCGGAGGGTTGTGAGATTGGGATGTGCATTATTTATTTTTTCGGTTTCAGTTCCGCAGATTGTCGCTTCGAATTTTAGGACACAAGTTTTAACTTTTCACTCGTTTCCTTATCGAAATTCTCGGAAACAAAAATGACTTTATCACTGAATGTATTTGGTAGCTATTACTGACAGTTTATAGATTCAATAACTTACGAACACACAATTTTTAGTTTATATCATCATCTATACTTTGTAATGGAGAAATGAGATAGTTGGGGGGTGCATTAAAAAAAAAACACCAAATAAGTACTAGACTTATATTTAGTAAGTGCCGACGTTTTGACCTACAGTGTAGGCCATCTTCAGGGCTATGACAAAGAAACAAACGACCTTTTCTTACGTACGTCTTTTTCTTTTTCGTACGTCTTTTCTTAATATTTTATTTATTATATATTTTTCTCTTTAGTCTTTTCTACATTTCTCACACTACATATTTTCCTATATCCCCCCTTATCATTTTGGCATCCATCGTATGTTGGTAATCAAAGAGTTCATATTTATAAGCACTATTTTTAATTTTTCAAATTTATTAATCTAATCAACTTTTTTTCAAATAGTTATTGTACACAATAGTTACTGTACATTAGTAATACAATAATACACAATAGTTACTGTACAAATAGTTCCATACTTATATTTTCAAATTGTTTACATTTCTAACTGTCATTCTACGAGATACCAATTCATTTCTTTCTACATATTCTTGTATTATTATGTTTCATACATTTTACTTATGTAACCTCTAGAAGTCCATTATCATACATTTTATATCTTTAATTTATTAGTTTTTTCTAAATCCTTCATGTTCCAACCTTTTTTTATATGTTAATCTTCTCATTTTGTATCTTTGGTTTATCTCCTCATGTTTATTTCCCTTTATATTATGTTTACTTTTCTATCCCTTCTGTGCATTTATTTTCTGTATTTTATTTTATATTCGTTATGTTTAATTATTATATCTGTCACTATTTTAATTTCTGTTCCTTATCTTTAATTTTATTAAATCTGTCAATATTTTAATTTAATTTTATTATATTCTGTCACTATTTTAATATTCGTTATCTTAAATTTTCATATCTGTCACTATTTTAATTTTCTACATTACATGTCACTATATTCTTGTTACTGTAACGTTTTTATATATATTTTTTGTTCTGTTTGTTTCTTTGTCATAGCCATGAAGATGACCTACACTGTAGGTCGAAACGTCGGCACTTACTAAATATAAGTCTAGTACTTATTTGGTGTTTTTTTACTGCACCCCCCCCCAACTATCTCCGTTCTATATCTTTAATTTATTAGTTTTTTCTAAATCCTTCATGTTCCAACCTTTTTTTATATGTTAATCTTCTCATTTTGTATCTTTGGTTTATCTCCTCATGTTTATTTCCCTTTATATTATGCTTACTTTTCTATCCCTTCTGTGCATTTATTTTCTGTATTTTATTTTATATTCGTTATGTTTAATTATTATATCTGTCATTATTTTAATTTCTGTTCCTTATCTTTAATTTTATTAAATCTGTCAATATTTTAATTTAATTTTATTATATTCTGTCACTATTTTAATATTCGTTATCTTAAATTTTCATATCTGTCACTATTTTAATTTTCTACATTACATGTCACTATATTCTTGTTACTGTAACGTTTTTATATATATTTTTTGTTCTGTTTGTTTCTTTGTCATAGCCATGAAGATGACCTACACTGTAGGTCGAAACGTCGGCACTTACTAAATATAAGTCTAGTACTTATTTGGTGTTTTTTTACTGCACCCCCCCCCAACTATCTCCGTTCTCCATTTTATTATGCAGTCAACTAATTTCATCTCTTATATTCTGTAATGTTTGTTGATGAACTCATTCCCGAAATATACGCATTTTCCAATATTACACTCTTTTTGTTTTCATACTAAAAATCACGATTTTTTTTATTTTCGAGATAACTATAAAGGAAACGAATGAAAAGATAAACTTCTTGTAAGTAAACTCAAGTGGCAAATTGCACAACTGATACCAGTTTTTTTTTTATTACCCAATTTTCTGCAGGATTCCAGAATTAGCAAAATATCAGTTGCCATTTTTGTTTCCGATGTTTAAACAAAATTGAGCCTTATTTATTTGAGCTGTTATAATACATTTCAAAGTTGTTTAAGTCAATTTGGATAAAAAAAAAATCGTTTACTCTTTTAAATGATTATTATTTCATAAACAAATTTAAAAAGTGTGAAGGGTTTAAACCGTTACTCTTTGCTAAGTGGTAAGTGATATAAAAAGTTGTCCGTATGACCGTATTTTTAAAGTAATTCTAATGGAAACTTTTAGAAATCGGGAATATGAAAAAAATGGACTTATGCCACTTACAAAAATAGCTCATTTTCATTTCATTTCTTAATCGTTATGATATTTCCAGATAGTATAAACAGACTCCAGTTCCCTAACTGCAAGGCTATGACATAACGCGACTCAAAATGCGGTATTGACCTAGCCCACAAGGTGGGCTGTTAACTGGTTCCACGCCTTGTGTAATCCGATAAATGAAGCATTACATCGATTATCCGCTATAATCGATTTGCCTGGTTAGCTTAGACAAAGCAGACGGGACTCGAACCCGCGCAGGAGATGACTTAGGTCATCGGATGTGAGGGCGCGGACAGCACGGGACGTTTTACGCTCCAATTCGCGGCGCTCCTCTCTCCAGCGGGCTCACTCTCACTTCACACATAGCCTTCGTTTCTACGAAAGTTTACGTTTCTCTAGTCTTTGCTCGTTTAGCCGCGGTTATAGCAAAAGTGTGGGACATTCCTTTACAGATACATCTACAAAGATTTCTTCTAACGGCTTTCCAACATTTGTGATTCAATATAGGTTCCTATCTATGTATTTATAGATTCGCCATACCCACGAGTTTTATTCCTAATTCCCTGCGTCCATGATTATCGCATACTTCAAATATTACTTTTAGTCGTATTATAGATAAACATTTTAATTTCGCCACAACAATAGGTCGATTTTAAACTATAAAACGAGTATGTCAATCGATATAATCCTGATAATAATAATAATTACAACCTTTATTTGTTCATAAAATATAATAAACATATACAAAAACTTCCTTCTTTTTTTTCCATACCTATTTACATATGAAAAAAATGAACCTTTAGTTGGGGCTTTAAGTTCGATTGTTCCATATATCACTCTTGCATATTTCATATATCACTCTTGCAACCACACTAAGTAATATATCTGTCCCATCCGTTTCCACTCTTTCCTATCCAATGCTGCTCTCTTCCAGGCTGCCCCTCCGCAGCTCTTCTTCATCTCCTTGTCCCAGTCTGTCGGTGGGCGTCCTCTCTTCCTCGCGTGTTCTCTTGGATACCAATCCATAAGCTGCCAGTCCATGTTACAGCATTCCTTCTGATGACATGTCCGATCCAGGTCCACTTCCTTAAATGGACTTTTTCCATAATATCTGGAAGGTCAGTTCTTGATCTAATCCATTTATTTGGTTTAAGATCTCTTCTAGATATTCCGAGGAGGTATCGCTGCATACCTCTGACTGTTACTCTCAACTTGTGGCTAGTCTTCTTGTCGCTTCTCGGCCTATTGGCTAAGATCAAAGTGTAGTATCAATCGATATACTTTTTTAAAAATAATCGATTTTATTACATTATTACAATACTATTACAAGTTTAAAAAAAAATTTATTTATTGAAATTTACAGCTATATTATAACAATACAATAAGTAAATATAATGGCATGAATGATACATAATGACATGGATAAAGGCCAGTAGAGAAACTACTCAGTAGTCTGGTTCTCCTGGTAGAGGGTCGCGAGGCCATCTTCTTTTCAGACTCACCTGAGGATTACCGGGAATCGAAGAAGTAGCTAGGCTTGAGTAGGAATAAAGTTCGTCATGAAAAGACTGATATTGGGTTCGTGCCAAATCAGCCACAAATAGGACATCAAGGTCATTATGGATGACTTTATCCGTAACAAGGTAAGGAGCATTAAGCATTTTACGAAGGATTTTGGATTGTAAGGATTGGATACAAAAGGAATTTAATTTCTTAGTGGAGCACTAACGCTCTACTCTGTAAGTCCTATTAGTCATGTACGTATGTGAGTTTTTTGTAATTAACTGGGGGCGTAGGTCGTTTGTCTAGTAAGTGTAGAAGTAGCCTGAAATCGGATTTACTAACAACAATAATAAAAGGATGATAGATATTTCAAAGATTTGTTAGATGGAGGGTGAGTTTAGGGGGGGAAACATGCTCTTATTTACAAATTTATTTTAACATCGTTCCTCTGGTTCGGTCTAAATCTTAGGCCTTTAAGAAAGCAGAGAGAGGCATAAAGTAAGTTAAAGTGGTTCGACTTTAACAAATGAACAGAACATAGGTAATTAATACCAGGCGAAATTTATACATCAGTAGGCTAACATAAATAGGCACGAGGCCTTTTCTAATAAGATGACATTCCAATAACAAATGAAATTCTGTATTGCGGCTGTGTTCTGTGACCTCAGGAATCCGACCAAACCGAAGTCAGATTTGTTTATTCTCGTTGTGGTCTCAGTGAATGTCAAAGAAAGCGATTCTATAGAATAATTCCACAGCAAGCGTTTAATAAAAGACATCGGCTATCCCATATGAAAATAATTGAGTAAAAGTATTAAGAGTTAAGAAGTATTAGAAACGTAACTAAATATTTCTTTATTTGTTGTATTATTTCCGGTTTATTTTTCACATGGTGATTTGGCCATATTAATGATATGTCCTATTTCGAATTCATTTTTAACTAAACCATTCCTCGTTATAAATATTTAACTCTGCGATAGAATCTAGGAAGATTTTCCGTTTTTGGTCATGACTGTACAAAAAAGGACCAATCCTCATTTCGCATTATTTGGGTAACCCAATCAATATAAAAGTTAAATGACCTTGGAAAATTTGTTTTTGTTATTTTTCTAGTCAGTTTATTGTAGTTTTTATCAAAAAATAATTTTCTTTTACTTTATTAAAACATTGTAACTTGTCCCGATGATAATATTAATAATTTTGATTCATAGAGGTATTTGAAAGTTTCATGAGAGTTTGAAAAAATAAAAAAATGGCATTGCTAAAGTTAAGCTTTTTTGATTTTAAATGTCATTATTCTCATAGAATTTCAAATTCAAACATGATACAACTCAAAATTTTCTACATATATTATAAAACAAAGTCCTCGCCCGCGTTTGTTCGCGGTAAACTCAATAACTACTGCACGTATTTTCATGCGGTTTTCACCAATAGATAGAGTGATTCACCAGGAAGGTTTGGGTATGTAATTTGTCGAGGTTTTGTGTAAATGGGTTGGAATATCGATGGGTTTCACCGAAGACGCTGCTTGCCTAATTCTGTGCAAGATAATAAATTCGCATATAAAGAAATATTTGGCTTTAAGAAATATTTTTTTTTATTTAGAAATATATAATTTCTATGTAATAAAGTACATTAGCTGAAATGGGAAAAAGAAAATCAAGACTTCCAAAGAAGCTTAACCAATGATATTCACGTAGTCCTTAGTGGCCGGTACATGATAAAAAAAAAGTAAAAAAATACATTACACAGACAAATTCTGTAGGCATAATATGCCTTATTACCTGAGCAAAGCTGGGGTGGATCACTGGTATTTTAATAAAAGAGTTTGAAATGTAATATCAGATACATCGTTCCTAGATTGAAAAGCTTTAACCGATACAATTGCTACTGAAGGCTTTACTCAAAAAGGCATTTTTTAGTTATATCGTTGTTCTTTTGAAGGAGATAACAATGAACTAAACAGGTTGATACCATTCGGTGACAGTCTACCGAGGTATTCGTTTCGTAATATCCTAGCGAGCACACAGCGGCCACACAAAGGAAGGGACAGGAAAGTGATGGAAAGGAATGCTGAAGAGGTACAATATCCGAAGAGAAGGCACTTGGTATGCCGGAAGGTGCTCACCAGATTCCTGGCCCCGCACGACGGCCGCCGGTGCGATCTAGAAGTAGAGTCCCATCAGCTGAGGAGAGCTATCCTGGCTGACCTAGATTACGATGGAGGTGATAGGATGGATCCGGGCCGTCACGATCTCTTGATCAGCTTCTACTCTCCAACGACTTTTATAGAGCATATCCTTTCTTATGTTGGATAATTCTGAAAGGATATCTCCTTAATAGCCCTAATAGGTACACGCTCGCTCGATGTAGATACGTTCGCTCCAACGATATCCACGCCACGGTACGGTCCTAATTGGGGCCAGAGTGAGATATTAAACTAAGCCTCTGATATTAGTTTTTTTTTTGTTCACTTGCTCACAAGGGTTCGCTTGCATCATTAACTTTTATAATCATTATGTATATTATTCTCAGAAAGAACCCGTGAAATCGGCGTTTAGCCATACATTTAATAGTAAGTAGTACTCTAAACTATTTAGATTTTTAAAGGGGAATAATACCATCATTTGAACCAGTCTTTGAGCCAACAAGTCGGTTTCCTAAATTATTAAATTTACTTTCTCATTTATCAGCTATCGTCCGCAGGATTTATGATTCATTTTGTATATTATATAGTGTAATATTTAGAAAAATATCCGTAAGCTTTCGCTATCATTTATTAATCCAAATTACGGTAACAAGTAAACATGCAAATTGTTTAAAGAGAACTGTGCTATTGAGTTTAGATTAGCAAGATAATGATTATCTGTCTCGACTATGTAAAAACTCGCAGAAAATAAATATTAACTCATTGCTTTAGTAAACATTATTAAAGCCTTCTGTTACCTTTCGGTAAGGCTTTGGTTTATATAGAAGGAATTTCTGTAAATTTGTATCATATTGTAAATAAAATTTTTGGAGGATGAGGAAAAAAAAACATTATTAATTTATACATAAATTATTTTAAAATTTGTAAAAAAATATTGTATTACTTGAAACCTTAATTTATATTATCTCCATTATGACCTTTTGTCCTCGTCTACGGCCTAAACAGTGTGAGGGTACCCATTGTATGGCTTGACCCAGGTCTCAATGTCCTGTACCAGCTCTTAATGCACTTATTAATATTATATTATTGACAAACAAAAATTAAATGAGAAGTGAAAACTGACAATAGCTACTAAGAGGTGTCCGGCATTATAACTCTAAGTCAAGGTATTATCAAATAGGAACTTACCACTACAATATAATTACAAGAGTTTAATATTTAACTTAAAATACAACACAGTATTATTGTATCTGAGTAGTGAATATATAATTGCATTATTTTCTCCGAAATCTTGTATATTTGATTCCAGATTTAATATTCTTGCATACCTAGGCTTTTCTTTCTTAAACAAATTTTTCTTTGAACTAAAGAGCTTATAAATCATAAAATTATAACTTTTATAAAGTAGGCTAAGTTTTCTGAATATAAAATTAGATCATATAATATAACATAAATTGTAATATTGTTTTTATTCATACTAGCGAACTACATTACAAGTCCTGAAAAAGGACTACGATGTGAGTCGAAAAGTTTGGTTCTAATAATAATAATAATGTCTTTATTTATTCTGGATCAAGTCCCTATAGAAAACAATACAGATATTGTAAGCTATTATGTCTTAGAGTGTAAAATAATTACGTCTAATTAATTATTACAAGTAATTTAGTAAGTGAGAAAGAATAAAAAAATGAACAAAAAATAATGTGAATTACCTACAATATTTTAAGAACAGATTAGAAGAAAAGAAAGAAAAAAAAATTAAAATAAGTTAACAATAATTATATAAGAGAAACAATTTATGGTCACATATATATCAAATTTATGCCGAGAAAAAAAAAATTAAGAAAAATTAAACAATATTATCAGAGATTTACATTTCATCCCTTTTTGTCTTTTTTTTTTTGTTTTAATATCTATTTATATTATATTAATAATACATATGTACGTGGTTTAAATTCCACACACTCATATATATATCTATATATATATATATATATATATATATATATATATATATATATATATATATATATATATTAAGTCAAAACTGATCCCCTAATATGTTTTTTTTATCTCCACCCGGAACGTTTTCTGCTCAATTTTTAATTTAAATGTACATACATTTTTGCCCAGCTAATTTTACATTTTTTTTTTTAGTCAACTCTTCATTTCAAAGTTCCTATATCTATGATGGTCCAGGTTTTATGTTTAATTTATTTCTTTGTTCTAATTTTGGTTGTAACTTATTCATGAGATATTTTATGCCCCTTTGATATTGTTTAATCCAACTGTATTTGTAATCGTTGTTTAAGTTAAAACTAACCAAATAATTTTAAATATTTTTTTATTATCATCTAGTATTCCTTCCTTACTATCCTAAAAAAGAATAATTCAAATGTTTAATAATTGGACTCAATGAACTAGAACAATTTTAGTAGGGCTGTTTTGAATAGATTGAGCTCATTTGTTCTGATGAGGGTGGATTGGTGTTGGTAATTTGGAGTTGATATTGGATGGTACTTTGGGAACTACCAGCATGTGCCTAAGTGAGTAGCTATCAGGAGGAGCGCTAGCCTGTTCCTACCGTGAGAGCCCCGTAATTGCGGCCAGCAGTGGTACTAGTTCGTCTCTTATCCATCCATTTAGCAAATAAATAAACCTGTCACCATATTTTGTATGTGTGTAAGTGGTGTATTTAAGTAAAAATTTTTAAGAAATAAATCCACATTATTAATAAACATTTTGTAATTAATTAATTTAATAATATAAGTTTAACATAGCCCAAAACTATTTAAAAAACGTTGATCCATGAATGCGTTTCTTAGTTTCTTATTTACAAGTATTTTTATTTTATGTTTACCATAATACATAAAATTTCAGAACACAATAAAGATTCTAAAAGTATCATTCTCAAATCAGCATACTAAAGTTGAAAATTTGGGATTTAAATATTTTTTTCTTATATTTAATAATTTTATACTTTATTTTTTATTATTTTATTTTTATTATGATCTCACAAATTATCCCCATCATTGGTTAAATTAAAACCTTTCGCGAGGCTTTAATGTTGCAACAAACATATATCTATATAATTATTTAATATCATTCCATTTATAAACATTACCACACGGAACCTCACCTTGAGAATTGACATTTAATTGAAAGTTGAGAAAAATAATAAAAAACAATTATCTACGAAAAATAGTAAAAGGAATTGTAGAAGTGTTGTAAAAGGAAACAACACGGTTTATTCGTTTTGATTGCGATTTTCTTTGATGTATTTAAAAATCAAGAACTTACAAACAGTATTCACAGTGCACTTGTATAAAATATATATATATATATATTGGTTTTTACTTTTCTTGACTGTTATGTCTGATGGTTTTTACTAAAAAGCTCATTTGTTCACTGTCAGGGCATGAATATGAGACCTAGTCTCGAAACGTCGCCTGAGAAATTAATAAAGAAATAAAAGACTGAAACTCAAGATCTATATATATATATATATATATATATATATATATATATATATATATATATATATATATATATATATATATATATATATATATATATATATATCAATATCTGAAAGTGTTGTCAAACCTCATTTAACCTTGTTTTTTTTTTCTCTACTCCTTTGAATAGTTTCTTATTACAACATCCAGAACATTTGTATGCATACAAACATGTATCTTAAAGGTTCCGTGTGTCATAATGAGAAGGCATTCAAAAGTTTGGATAAAAATATTTTAAGTATTATCACTCAACAGTTACAACTTTTATGCTGCGATTGGTGAAATATGTTATGTATAAGACTCAAAATTTCTAATTCAGCAGTTTTTAAATACATGGACGTTTATCATCCTATCAAATATCAAATATCAGGCTAAAACATTAAGCACAACAGTAATTGTATTGCCATTAGATATGTTTAGAGAAACATCTTTGGAAACCTCTACTGGTAATATTAGAACGCTTAAGCTCCTTTATTTGGGACGTTGGGACGTACTACTCCAGTCGTGGGGCATTCTTTACTCCTCTGAACAATTGCTTAGTGTTGTATTGGATATACTGTATATGAAGTATTTTAATTTGTTTTTAGTTACACTTTAACTGAATAATGACAAATTAAGGTTTTACCGTACCTAGGCTATGGTAGAACGAAACCTCTTCTAATGTTACTTCTCCAACATCTCTTTTACAATTAAACTACAGAATATTGCAAAGGTAGTTTGCGATCATATTTTATTATATATAACGTTTTGCAGGTGTAATAACTCTTATTAAGTTTCATTAATTTTTTTTTTACCGTCAGATGAGATATATAACATAATTGGGAAAGGAATTGAGTTGATGTTCTCTAGAAACCCTATGGCTCCCACACAGCCGAACCATATGCCACTAAATCACCCTCTTGATGGATATAATAGCAAACATTTACGTCCCTTGTCTTATTTTGTGGTCTGGAGGCAGATGTTCCTTTTCTGTAGACCACAGCCTTGATGACGAACCGTGTGACACGCAAACCCTTTCAATTTCAAGGGAATCATGAGACCTAATAGTGGAAGGGCTATTACTAAAGGCAGAGGAATACTTTGGGAACGGGTTAGAGACCCGCCCGGATGAAGCATGCGTTATGCTGTTGGCGTCCTATTGTACCCAAGGGCGGTGGCCTATGTCACGGCAATCCGGAGCGTCGCCTCTATTAATCAGCCTGCTCCACTTCTTTGTGTTTGTCTCGACTGCCCACTTCCGAATTCCGTGCTACAGAACTTAGCCATGTTAGTTCGAAATTGAACTATGTTCGAATATAACTTTATAAAAGGGAGTTTGGTTTAACATTTGTTTCACCAATAGTGTAAAGTGTGTTAATAATTTGGGGTGTATATAATTTTTTTTTTTGAGGAAGATGTTTAGCAACTTTAAATTTCGTTTATTATTAATATATATACGGTCAATTAAACAATTATAAATATATGTGCTATGAATGAACGCAGATAACAGTTATCTATTGTTGATGGTAGTGGTAGTCAAACTACGATAAGGTATCACATTCGGGGGTCGTATCTGAATTCCCAGCTGTATGTTTAGTCGCTCACTTATCTACAAAATAAACCTCTCCTTGAACTATATATTAATTATAGCTAAATAGCCATTTCTTTATATTTATAACTGTTCGGAATAAGATAATGTTTTATCAAAAGCGGTTTTTGTATAGTTTTTATTTTTGATATGTTTTTTCTTATCAATTTAAGACATTAGCACAAATTATTATATTAGTTAGATGAAAATAAAATTATGAAACAGAAAATGCTTAATACGTATCTGTGGTGCAATAAAAGGAGGGTTTTAGAAAATTTCATACTTTAAACCTAATTAGTATTCGGCACAATAGCCATTTAAATGAAATATAATTGCTGTTATTATTCTGAGTTTGGTCTTATCACGCATTCAACCTTAAATAATTATTACAAAAGCAGAGTCATTATTTATAAAATAGTTTTTCGTAAATATCAATGGAACCATATTTTTTTTTTTTGCAGTAGGATAGTTATCAACGTCATAAAAATAGACTCTGTCATGGAACGTCATAGATTCCCTTCTTTTTCATTTATTATGTATTTATTTATCTATGAAATCACGACTATCTCATCCAGAATAGCATTGAGGTCATGCGGCTACTATATCTGGTATCATCATGTATTATTTAATATCCCTTCTGTAGAGAAAGAACGGTTTTTTTGTTATATAAAGGAAAAGGGAAATACTAAATGGAAAACTGAGAAGTCTGATAAATTCCTGTATACTTGACTGATTTGTCTTCTTGTTCTTGTTGTTTCCTTTCATCCATAACCATCTTATGGATAGCATTTAGGGATAACGTTCTTGTTGTACGAAAGGTGCTTTATTTAGTTACATATCCTTATAATCCAACTCATAGAGACAAGTTCTAAAAATATTAAGACTGCATTTGTCACAGTCAGACAGATGACATTTTTTCACTCGGTAAAAATTTTGGAAACGAAAGAAAACCGTCTGGATCTTTATTGCGTAATTCTTAGCGCGTGAAAGCCGACTTCGTTGCAATGCTGACTATGATAAAATTCGTAGCAGATGAATTTGGAGGGAAGGATATGGTTGAATGACATAGTTCTAAAAATGTAGAGCTTTTTTTGTAATTTTTTCGCAGGTTGTCGCTTCGTGATGACTTTTAATATGGAAAAGAGAATGTTATCATAGAAAATGTTTCTACTTCGGTAATCATTCCAACTGAAAATGAATGTTTCAACGTATATCATCTTTATTTCGAATGTTAGCATAAAATTTTATTCCTTGATGAAATGACTACCGAAAGTTACTCATTACCCACAAATGAATTCTCTTTCTATACTAAAGCTCACGAAAACTTGTATTTTTGGAAAATATTAAAAATTAAGCGAATAAACAGTTAAAACTTATAATTGAACTCGAAGCGACAACCTGCGGAAAAGATATATTTTTTTTTTAAAATTATAATGTGAATATGGTTTAAAATTAACCTCTCCTACTCTGTATCCATGATCGGAAGGAATTGCGGCATTGAAACTCCTAAAGATTAACACGTCTGTCTCAGTGAAAGTATTGAAAAACTTATTAGTATCCTGTGGCATTAAGTATTTAAATCTAAAATTACTTTGATCTCTGGAAACTCTGGAGTTAGTAAGCTAAAAATATTTAGCCTGAAATTCGGCAGAAGGATAAACTGAAGAGAACTACGCCATAATAAAAACGCCGATAGTCGCGTGCAGGAGGGCCTAATTGTGAGTTGTTGGTATAAATGGCGTAATCAGTAGTCGACCGCCGATCCATTCCCCAAAAGAAATTCAGATTTCCCTTACATATACGATAATAGATTTGAATAATATTTCTATTTCCCATTTTTTAAGAATTAATTGCCAGTTACACGGCTCACCCAGCCGCCTCTCCTATTTGCCCTGAAGATGACTTACAGAGTAGGTCGAAACGTCGGCACAAAAAATGAGTCTTCACTTATTTGGTGTTAATTTATGACTATAGCACCCCCCGACTATTTCCATCCTTCATTAGATCTTCCAGTCAACTATTTTCCTCTCTAACATGAATAACTTAATATTTTAGTGTTTCTCGGGGAAGGGGAGGAATGGAATGGAGGATCTAGTGATGGAGTGTACCCTCAGAAAATTTGAAATTTGTGGGTCGATTGACTGTTTAATAATATATGTTTGTTCATAACTGTCTCATAAACCTCTCATAATTTCTTTATGCTCCTAAATAATATCACCGCAATAATTGGTATGAAAGAAAGTACTTTATAACAAAATAATAATAAAACCAACAAAGCCTTTGTTTTTATATGAAGGTTATAAAAGACGAATATATTCTTAAAAGACTTCATTCAACACTATCGTTTTTCAGTTTATTGTTTCAACATAGACAATGTGGAGATGTCAGAATGGCGTGATAGGGACAATAAGTTCTCGTGACCTCACATCATTTGCACGTTCTTGGAGTTAAAGCACAAGGATAACCGCCATGGATAACCGTGGGATTATAAACAATTGTTTACGCGGATAAATATTAATTAAAAATAAATAGCTATCTTATTTATAAATAAGAATTATAGCAATAAAGAATTTTAGGATAGCGAAATCTGCTCAGAAAATTAAATGAGGTATCTTACTCTCTTGTGTTTCAAGTTTTGGTTTAACTTAATAATTTAACTAAGTGCCCCTATTTTTATTTATTAGTTCGTGCAGGTACATTAATGTAATAAACATAAATACTATTTATAAATATGGTCATGGTATCGATCTATGGTTGAATCCTGTATTCAGTACCTACTTTGTTTGCATATATTTTAAGGTAAATGAGGTGGCTGAGTAAAGACTGTGGTTTATTTTAATACTAATTGGCTGTTTAATTAATAATCAATTAGAGTTAAATAGGACAGTAGGTGCATGAGCTAATTGTTGTGCAAGTGAGCCGAGCCAGCGAGACACCCCCGCTGCTTCCCACCAGTTCTCTGATGTAACGTTGAACTTTAAACTGGTTGTGGGGATAAGTTCTTGCTCTCTGAATCATTCCCGTTTATCTTCTGTACTCGTACTTATTATTTATTTTCATGGATTTTATTTAATCGTATCTTCTTAATGATCCACCCTGACAATGTATTAGCCCTTTCTAAAACAATCATTTAACTGAAAAATAAACCATAACGTCACTAAAAATAACTTTAACATAAGACCTTGATAGTCGGTGCATGGTGTGGTATAGCTTGCATCATTCTTCGCAGCCTTGGTTTCTTTGTTTCACCTGGTGCTCAACCTGCTTACTCAAGAAGCTTCATATTTATCCATCCAAATAAACCATGAGTACCAAAAATCTTCAGAGGTTGCTGAAATCGATCCTTAGCATTATGGATCCAATGAGACACAAAACCGCTAAACCACAGGAATGATCGGCTTACAATATAACTGCCATTTTGAGATTTCGTATTTATAAATATTTACCAACTCAGATTTTTAAAACTATTTTTACTGAAAAAAATAATATTCTATTGTAACACAATTAATTATGTCTAGCTGTCCCTATTTATTTCCTTGTATGCATACCTGAGCAGTAGTTTGCTCCTATAGATCTGTTAAAAAATAAAAAAAATCGAACTCCATTCTTATGAAAAGGGACGAAAAGATATAAACCAACTAACCTTATTCATCGATTATAGTTATTTTTTAGTCACAAATACTTTGGAAGATATGTCAGAAAAAATTCAATACCCGAGGTTATTTAAAACAAAGAAAATATAATCATCAAATAAAACAGTTATTCCTGCGTAAAAGGAAATAATGTAGTGATTATTAGATGAGTTATAACTGCTCATTCTCGTAAGCATATCAAGAACTTGGATACTATCCAAACAGGAAACCAATGCCAAATGCTATGCTCTGGCCCATTAGCTCATGAACTGTAAAACCGTTGGGACATCTGAATGGAAAGTGATTTTGATAACATTCGTATGTTTTCTAATTTGATTTCTAATAAAACTTCTACACAGTTATTTCAATTCTATGGTGTTAGATTCACTTGTAATTAAACACAACTACAAAACTTATATGTATCATATTTCTCTTAAAATCGTTCCCAATCCGTTCTCATCTTTATTTCTGAGTCCCTAGTGTACCTTGTTCGATTTTCGAAGTTAAAAGAAAATAAAGAAGTGTAATTGGCTTATAGGCTTCCTTATCAGAGGTAAATACTGCAAAAATTTAATGTTATAAGTAAGAATTAGCGATGGCAATGTACGAGTATTAAACTACACTATGAAAGTTTTTTATCTACTCAAATTATTTCTCTGCCCTGCAAACATTCTTTGCATGAGGGAAGGGATTATGCGGACTGATGAATGGACTTATCCGAAAACCTGAGACGTTCACTTGTTCACATTTATATATATGATAAGGATATCCTCTTCTGAGTCACGTTTATTAAAACTCCCCTTCCTCATTCCTTCCTTAATAGTTGATGATGACAGGTAAAGAACAATTGGGAACTGGAAAGAGACATAGCCCCCTCGGTCGGTAAAGGTACGGTAATTAAGAACAGAGATGATTGGTAGCGATAGAGATAGCTGAGAGTGGGAGAGGACAGGAGATGGCCGGGGGGAGATAGGCCTGCTCGATGCGGGGTCGATTCTCGCCGCACGCGATCGCATCGAACTCCTGTCTTGTCCTGTCACCTCCACCATCCCCAATCCCTTTTCTCAACTTCGAGTTTGTTTGTACCTCATCACTATCAATACCAGTACTAAGTATTGCTAGAGCTTCTTAAGGAATATTCTTAACTACAAAGCAAGAATACCGATAGTTCTTGACTCACTTTAAGTCCTTGAACCTACTACAAAACATTATTTCAGGCATTATCACTGATTGGTTTCTGATGTTCCTAAACCTGAAATAAATTTTAAAAAACCCTCATATCATATCACTTCACTTTTTATAACTTCATATCATGTTTGTGGCTGATTAAAATTCAATAACTAAGTGGATTTTTGTTGAAAAAAGTACATGTAATACCGGAATTATCTAGGTTTAATTTATAATGATTTACAGAATCTATTCATTTTATAGTAGGAGAGCGGTATCTCAGTGGTAGAGCGCTGAATTGCTGTGCCGAAGATCACTAATCTAGTTCTAATCCGCAGATAAATTATTTTGTCAGGTAAATAATTTGTCTGTTAAAAGTCGGGGATTGACCTTGTGTGAAACCCTCCTTGGGCTTACCCTGCCTCTATGACGTGGGTACCCTAATAGGAGGAAACATCTGGCGTGACAAATCACATCCCTGCACAACTATTGTCCTTGAAACAGGACAGTCCCTACCACGTACTGAACCCAAGACCCTTCGTGGGTTGTAGTGGTACATGCTTTATTTTACTGAACAAGTGGATGATGAAATTCAAAGTTTTACGCACCAGGAAATGATGGCATCTAATCAGTATATTGTTCGAAGAAGGGGGAAGGAGTATGATAAGGATAACCTACTCGATTGATTTGATTTCAATAATATTACTTAAAGTACAAACATTATGATGATGGATAATGTATGTATTCCAAATATGTATCGCATTTCATCCCATGTATAGCTCCGACAGTATTTTTTCAACAGTCGAAAGATAAGAATGCGTTACGAATTGCTGAATTCATCATACTCATCCCAAACCTAGTTTATTTCAATGTTACGTATTATGTTCACAATGTAACATAATTAATTTAAATAAGGATTGTTAATTCGGAGACATATTAACGTGCTATTAATGAAGATTATACAAGTTTGACGAAATACATTACGTTTATTTTTTTATTTGTAATCATAAAGGCATACAATTTTTTTAACTAAGAAATGAAAATATTGATATAGAACAAGGCAGTTATGATCATATAACTCATTAGTTTTAAGAAAAAAATCTATTTCCAAAACTTTATTACATACCAGACTGTTCAGATTTCGATTATTCCATGGCACTACACACATAGCGTTGCTGGAGTATTATACAAAACCCGTTCCTCATCATCATAAAATAGATAGTGATGAGAAATATCATGGAAATTAATACGTTGTTTATTATGTTGAGTATCGCTTATTATGATTCGATATCAGCAATATACGTCCTATGACTTCGGAATAAATATTGAATAATTCAATTCGATACTATTAGTTGAACAATGGCCCTTCCTAAGGGTCGCATTCAGATTATTTTCAACCGCTTATTTCTTACGTTTTCGTGACAGTGATATATCGATCTGAAACTAAATATGGCCGAACATTTGCTGCAATAACTAATCTCTTTATAATTCCCTTTGATATTACTGCAAATGTAGAGTCAGGCTCATTACTATAAATAGTTGGCAGATACCGCTCGCTCTACAAGGACAAGGTTACGAATAGCGGGATACCGCTGTCATCAGGGTTCACTGCGATCTTTGTGGCTCAATGCACACGTAGCAAAAATAGCATTTATGTATAAAATAAAAAACTATAATAAAAAAAATGTCTCCACATGACTAATAAACAATAAAATAAGAATGCTGAAAAGAAGCTGATTATTGGATTTTCTTAATCAATGCTTAAGAGCTAAATGACTTATTATTTTATCTTTAACATTAAACATACATTCAGGAGATTACCGATGCTCTAATCTATTTGCTGGATGTCCGCGACTGACTAGGATCTGGTAACCAGTTTACTAAGGAAAACTTTGAAAGGGTTAGTAACACCTACTAACCTGCTCCCTTCTATTTTTTTTTTAATTTACAGCTCTTTAATAACAAAACATCAAGTACTTAATGAACTTCGGGTTCGGGGCAAATGAGCAACAAATAGGACATCGAAGCTATTATGGAAGACCTCGTAACAAAGTTTACGAAGAATTTTGTATTGTAAGGATTTGATGTGAGAGGAATTCGGTGGCTCAGTGGAGCCCCAAAGCTCTACTCCGCAAGTCCAAACGGATCTTTTAATAGTCATGCATGAGACTCTGGGGGGACGCGAATTTAAGTCCTACCAAAGGCGCATCCATACCTATTTACGATGCTGCAGTTTTTATCGTACAAGCGTTGTATTAAACCCCGTGTTGTAGATGAAGTTGGGCGAGAGAAGCACTCCTTATTTCGTTAGGATGACTGAAGGTGTTGTCCCATTTTCTGTTCTTGTTTCCAGTTTTCCTCCTCATCCGCAAGGTGTCGCCCACATCTTCCTTTTCCTTAATCGATTCTTCATTCTGCCTTTCGCTAACATCTGGCCGGAAACCAATCTTCTTGTCCAGTCTCCAACCACTTCTTCTACTTATATGCATTACTTGAATGATTAATTTCTACATTTTGTTGTCAGCTTTATTAACAGCTTTGTTATTCAAACATTATCTGTCTTTATAATTGATTTTATTTTTATTTTATATAATTTTTTTAATATTTTATTTGAAAAGAAAAGATATGGCCAGGATCGGGACTCTAACTCGAGACCTTCACCTATCTGGGACTATCACCTATACGCCTCAACCATCTCGGCCGCCCTGGCACGTTTCTTATCTATTTTATTATATTTATAAAAGCTACAGTTTCGTAGTATATTATTATTATTATTTATGTTTGACTCTTGATTACTATGTACCTCGGCCTGAAGATGCCCATTGTGCTTGAGTCCTAAAGATTCCTAACATAGGTCTAGACCTCTGAGAAATTTTAGATAGTCTGTAAATCTCAGTTCTTGGAGTTCCTTGTGTCCTCCAGGACCAAGGTCAAATGTCCTCTTTCGACTTAATGCTATACATTTACTTTTATAATGATAAAAGTAAAAAAGAAATATTGGTTTTAGTTCAATCTTACCGCTATACCAACCCGAAAACTCTTCCTTAGTATGGTAATGTAAGTAGGAGATAAGTGAAGATTCCTTTGTATTGATCACAGTTTTGGAATTTTGTTTACGACTCAAAGGAGAAAGTTGAAATGAGCTAATTCCCATTTGGAACAATTTGTCACAGACCGACATTTTTAAATGAATTATTAATGTAGGTAAACATTTTTCTAGTGAAGAAAATTGGTCTGGTTTTGTTCCTTAGTGTTTTTTCTTGGGCTGTGTTTTAGAGGAAAAGGGATGCTATTTATATATTATAAAGTGTTTCATCAACACTTAATTGTTATCTTCTGCCAATACATTAATTTCTTTATCTTAGTTAATATCTATTTAGATCCTTTAAAAATTAATTTTGTATCCGAAATATATTTAAATAAAGATAAAAAAACAACTTACTTTTATTTAAATTAATTAGTATACATTATGTTGAGACACTTGAAGGGAGAATGTGTTATATTATTTCTACATTTTAGTATTAACATAATTTTCATATGGCCTTAGGCCACAGCCCACACGCTCAAGTCTGGTTAAGTCATTCGTTCATATTGATTCTGATTTTCACTTCTCCTTTCTATACATTTCCTTTGGTTACCGTGCGTTCAATTATCAATTGAATTGAATCAATCAATTTTTCATATAAATTATTGGTATCTGTTCCGCAGGTTGTAGCTTCTCCCTTATAATGTACGCCCAACTTAGGTAAAGTATTGAGACAAAGTATTATACATATGTGAGTCTGGAGCTAGTAAATGAGTAAAACGTATGAAAAAGAAAAGTAGTAGATCATCGATTTCGGTGTACATTGTGTATTATAATTTATTTTAGGTAGAATGCTCCATTTAGGAATTATAAGTGAAAAAATAAAAAACTTTTCTTGGGTTCATCTTTATTTACAGCTCTATTCCGCAATTTAGAAAGATTTGTAAAGAAGAATATACTTATTAAGGTAGGAGAATATGATGGAAGAGACCCTGGAGAAAAATGATTTTCATACTTACCAATACGTAGCAATTTAATAGTACATTTGGAATAGAATAAGAAGTAGCGAGAAACAAATCAATTGAAGAATCATTTTTATTTTATTTTGTTATTGGGATTTAACGTCATTAGAGATTAAGAGCCTTTTCTCACCTGCCTTTGTTAGAGCTCGGGGCTCTGAGCCATATGTGAGTACAGCTGCTTTGTATACTCAGAGAGGAACCTGCTAGTTAGTTGCTTCCTTAGGCTATAATAGCATCTATTAGCAGAATTAATTCTTCTTCTTATCTCCTGGGACATGTCATTTTGTGGATTAATTTCTGTCCCTAAGTAGGCGAAGCTGTCAACGCAATCGAATCGGTACTGACCATCTTCGAAGTTATCCTCTTTTTCCTCAGTGTAATATTTCCTGGGTGTAATATTCAATAATCCCTTAAGTTCGAGCGTTGCGGTCTAAATAGACTGCGATCACTCAGCGCTTACGATCTCTGTGGACTTAATATTTTTCACTTGTGCCAGCTCAATTGGTTAATTAAAAATTCAAGGTGGGACTAATAAATTATTATAGTATTTCTTTTGCACCGGATTTTATAATAACAGAACGTAATTTTCAAGCATGAATTACATTTAAATGAGGAAAATTGATATTATTACAACCTTAAAATAAGAACAAAATCTGGAGTTCCTTCGCAGCTATTAGGATGTCGGGCGATTATGAACAAATTATCTACAATACCTACCATAACATTTATTTAAAATATCATTTTATTTTAGCTAATTGGAACTCTTTAATGTTTTGACTTATTTTTAGTTAACCTGATCGTTTCGTAATATGTCTTTCTTTAATGCTATAGTTAAAGTTATACGTACATATTTGTCTCCTAAAGTATTATGCGTTATATTTTAATAATAATTTCTTATTGAGAGAAGAAAACACTTTATTGAAGCATTACAATCTGCCTGTTGTGGGCAAAAAGTAATGGTGCTATGTCTTATAACACAGGCCAACGATGAAAAAACTTTTTTAATGAAAATACCTTATTCTTATGTTGTTTAGGTTGCTGAATCCAAATATGATGCTTAAAAAGTTGTATCACCCACCATTTATTCACATTTTATAGTTAAATTCATGAAATAAAGAAATATTTTTAGAATTTAACAGCTTTTTCATAGTTAAGATAACATGAAAAAATAGGTCTAATGAACAAAGATGATGTTGGCAGCACTGCTGAAACACATGCTAAACAGCTGATGTTTTGTTTATTTTCAACATAACCTCACTTTTACGTTTCCTGTACATGTGCTCAGTGCAATGTCTCATCGCGGCTGTAAAAACTCTGCTGACAGTTTTTGTTATATTTGTGGTGAGTTTGTTATTAAAAAGCACCAAAGAAACATTACAGACTTTGTGAAAAAGGTTTATCTAGCATACTTTGGAACCAAACTTGGAGACCAGGATAAACCTTGGGCACCGCATAAGGTATGTTATGTATGTGTTGAAGACCTCAGGAAATGGTCAAAAAAAGAGAAAAAAACACTTTAAATTTGCTGTTCCCATGATATGGAGGGAACCAAAAAATCATTCCGATGACTGTTACTTTTGCAGTGTAGATATTACTGGTCATAACTCTAAGAACAAGAAGGTAATAAGCTACCCTAACCTTCCGTCCGCCATCCGACCAGTAGGGCACGGTGTAGATTTGCCAATCCCGGAACCACCAGAGGACTTAAATTCTATTGAAACAGAAGTATTTTCTGATGTACAGTCGGAGTTAGATGAACACGATGAAGAATTCCAATGTGTTACAGAAAATGTAGAGCCTAAATTGTTCACTCAGGTCGAGCTTAATGACTTAGTTAGGGATCTGGGCTTAACAAAAGAAAAAGCTGAACTGCTTGGCTCTAGGCTAAAAGAAAAGAACTTGCTGGCGGCTGGAACCAGCATTCATGTGTATAGGAAGAGAGAACAACAATTTTCGAAGTATTTTGAACAAGAGGGTGATTTGGTGTACTGCTCAGACATTCATGGTTTAATGAATGAGTTTGGAATTGAATACAAAACAGAAGATTGGAGGTTGTTTATTGATTCATCCAAAAATAGTTTGAAGGCAGTTTTAGCACACAACGGTAACATGTATGCCTCTGTACCTGTCGGTCATTCTGTACATATGAAAGAGAGTTACGAAAATCTAGAAATAGTGTTAAATAAAATAGGTTATTCTGCACACGGTTGGATGATATGTGGTGATTTGAAAGTTACGTGCATGCTCCTTGGTCAGCAAGGGGGTTTTACCAAATTTCCATGTTTCTTGTGTGAATGGGACAGTAGAGCTCGGAATCAACATTGGTGCAGAAAGAACTGGCCTGCTAGGGAGTCTTTAAAGCCTGGCGAGAAGAACATTTTACGCAAAAACCTTGTAGATCCAAAAAACGTGCTCCTACCACCACTACATATTAAGTTAGGTCTCATGAAACAGTTTGTAAAGGCTTTGCCTAAAGATGGGCTTTGTTTCAAATATCTCTGTCAGAAGTTTCCACACCTTTCAGAAGCTAAACTGAAAGAAGGCGTCTTTACCGGGCCTGATATTAGAAAAATGATGTTTGACGTTAACTTTGAATCCACAATGACCTCAAATGAAAAGGAAGCATGGGTTTCATTCAAGCAAGTTGTCACCAAGTTTTTGGGAAATGAAAAAGACCCAGAATATAAGGCTATTGTTGCTAACATGTTAAAAAAATTTGAACAGTTAGGATGTTTGATGAGCCTGAAAGTTCACTTTTTGAGCAGCCACCTCGATTACTTCCCGGAAAATTTAGGAGATGTTAGTGAGGAGCAAGGTGAGCGTTTTCACCAGGACGTTAAAGTGATGGAAAAACGTTACCAGGGCCGCTGGAATACCAACATGATGGGGGATTACTGTTGGTCACTTCACCGGGAAGTTCAGCAAGCTATTCATCGCAGGAAAAGCTACACAAGAAGCTTCAAGGAAAAAAGGGAAAGAAAATATAAACCAATTCCAGTTGACAAGTGAACCTTGTATCATCACATAAAATTACTATTCCAAGTATTTTACTGTAAATACAAACCATTTTTACGATTCTACAGTGTTTCATTGATTTCCCTATATACTGTAAATGGGTATTAGACTATATAATAAAATACATTTTGCTTTGAAACTAAGGGTGATACATAAAAACTACGAGCAGATTTGGATTCAGCACATAAAAATCTATCAAGATGAGCTATTAAAATTAAAAAAGTTTTCAAAAAGGTTTTTTTTGTTGGCCTGTGTAATTATTACTTGAAAAAATTTAAAAGCGCTTTTATGCGTCTTTAGTCCCTGTTGGTGACTTTCAACAGACGCATATAAGCGCTCATAATGACAGCTTTATATACAGCAGACACACATGTGCGTCCAAAGAACTTTAAGAGTTAACAATCCTTATCAATTTCTTCCTCGACTTGATACTTAACAGTATATCTGTACCCCGGAGGTATGCGACGCCATGTCCATAAAATAGGTAATAATATATTTTAGGTAAACTGGCATAAATACACCGTATGATTAATACTCCCTGTTACTTATTAATGCCAGTAACAATGTGAACTATTTTCTTTAAGCTGTTTCAATAAGTAACGAAGAAAAGAATATTAATAGCTCAAAATTATGGAAGTTGGCTCTACAGAACAATTACAAAAATGTGACACGGTGTCCTTTACATGCGGGGTACAGATTTAAAGAAAATTTCCATTTCTTTTTTGTTTTGTGAAGAATGATGAAGAGATGAGTATTCCAAATATGAGGTATCATATTATTGTATGTAGTTAAAGAACGTTTGTCCGATCCTTGGTGCATGTGTTTGCTACTAACATACAATATTGGATGCGGTACGACTAACCCGTGAGATGATGCTGATGGTGGTGGATGTACTGATATACTATTATTGTACTAATGATGATGATGATGTTCCCCGGACACACGAAGACAGAAGATGTGGGTGGAGGAGGAGAGGCAGGTGAGACACAGCAGCTCATTCAGTTGCCTTCGAGATCGGCCGCTGTGGAAGCGATCGCCGCGGCCCCAATCCTTCTACCTCCTCGACGACTTCCTAGCCCCGCCCTCCCCGCCGCCGCCGCTGCCGCCTCCGCCTCATCCGGTAAATAGTCTATTTTATTTATTTATTTTAATTTTATATTTTATTTTTGGTATCTGTTCCTCAGGTTGCCGCTTCGGGTCGAGTTACAACAAGTTTTAACTGTTAATGCGTTTCATTTTTAATATTTTCATCCTCATACAAGACTGAAAAGACAAGAAACTGCTCGACGTTTTTGCCTACTTGAGCATTTACTGGACAAACGCTCTAAGCTCCCAATTAATTACAAAAGACTAATATACATGACAGTTATCAGACCTATTGGGACATACGGAGTTAAGCTTTGGGGCTCTACTAAACCATCCAATTCATCTGGTATTCAATCCTTACAATCCAAAATCCTTCGTAAAATTCCTAGTGCTCCTTATTATATCACAAACAACCTCATCCATCATGATCTTAATATCCCATCTGTTACTCATTTGGCCCAAACTAGATACCTATCCTTCCACAATAAGCTCCATACAAACTTGAATCCGCTAGTCTCTCAACTTGCTTCCCATACTATTCCTGTTAACCCTCCAAGGCGTCTGAAAAGAAGATGTCCTCGAGCCCTTCTATTATAGAACTTTATTGGAGTGCTACCGATGGGTAGTTTCTCCACAAGTGTTTTTTTTCCCATGTCATTTGTTCATATTAGCAAATTTACTTGTTTTAATATTATTACAGTTGTAAATATCAATAAATTAATCTAAAAAAAAAAATATTTTCCAAAAATACATGTTATTGTGAGCTTAAGTATGGAAAAGGCAATATAATTATGGGTAACCAACGATTTCATCAAGAAATAAATGTTTCAACTAACATTTGGAATTATAGATGATATATGTTTATTGTAGAATCTGAATGATATCTGATTTCTGAATATAACTTGCATTTTTTGGAAATATTAAAAGCGGAACGAAGGAAAAGTTGAAACTTTTCTCTCTCAACTCGAAGTGAAAACCTGCGGAATAATTACATTTTTTCATTTAATTGTTATTTTTATTTTATTTATCATTGGGATATCCGGCAGATAATACAGGATCATTTGTTTTATAAAGAAAAAAACTCCAAATAATAAAGTACTTATACTTGTTGGACTTTTGACTTGTAATGTAAACACTCATTAATTCTCTTTCAAATAAAAATTTTTGTTTGCCTCTGTAAAATTTTTCTACTTGGAAATAAAGCCGTGGATGAAGCACTGCCCTTGTTGGGGAAGTTCTCCTGCTGAAGTGGAAGAAAATCCCTGAACGGCTGTTCGAGAACTGGCAGGGGAACTCGAAGTCAGCCAATCAACCGTCGGTGATTATCTCAATGCGATTGGGAAGGTGAAAAAGCTCGAAAGTTGGCTAAACTTCTTTCACGAAATTATTTTCTTTAAGGCTCAAGTCTCCCTGTTATTTATAAATATTTGGAACCACCTTTGAACAGTGCAACCATATATACCTCCTTCACTGGGGTGAAGTCTGTGAAATTTGTTGATAATTCACTCTTTACTAAGGTGTCTTAGCATAATTATGTTTTAAGGGTTCAAACTCGGCCGGAACGGGGCCCAAAAGGGCAGAAATACGAAGTCTTGGCGATATATGTATATATACATATAAACGGATATATACACATACACGTATATATACCTATACGAATGCAATGCAGTGAGTACGCTGTGTGGTTCCAGAGATTTTGAGAGGGTGGCTTGAGGTTTGAAGACTTTTAAGAATTTCTCCCTATTTTTCAAGCTTTTTCACTTTCCCAATCGAATTCAGGTGGTCATCGACCATCAGGTGCTGACTTCGAGTTTCCCTGTCAATTTTCTGGGATTTTCTTCTGCCAAATCTCGGAGAACATCAAGGCTTCTTCCACTATTTCCTATTAGCAAAATGAAACAAATATACAGAGGTAAATAAATATTTTTGTGGAGGATGAATCAAAAATATTTATATTTATGTAAATCAAGTCCATCAGACATAAACAGTTTACTACTTTGTGGGGTATTTTAAAGAAAACTTAAAATCCTGTGTCATTTTCCGAACAACCCAAAAAGATTTTACTTCTATTTATTTTTAGTTAATATTATTTATATCACCATTTGGTATTACTTTTATTACTATTTATTTTTATTAAATATTATTTTACTGTTATTTATTTAGGCTTCTGTTATTTTTATATTTATTTTTATTATTATTTATTGCATCGATCGTACATCAGTTAGCTATTGGCGAAAATGTCATCCTTTTACTTTTGGTTGTGAACTCTAATGTAATTTGAAAAGAAAGAATGTATTCAAATTTATCAGTTTTAAAAACATTTCATTTCTATTTATCAGTTTTAAAAACATTTCATTTCTGTGTTAGAAACAAGTGTAAGTTCAAGCGATGTTATATGTATGTCCTCAATATCTTTGCCCATGAACAACAAATAGCTGTTAGAAATTGACAGAAAAATACCTAAACAACTTATCATCGAATCGTTACCTGCCTGGATATTTGATATATTTGAAAATATTATTATTACATATGCATAAATTTATGACAAATTGTACTCAAATGAAAGTCGTATATGATGTAATATCAACAACGAGATGATCTTTGGATAATCGAAAATTGCCACAATGCGTATGTTATATTTTATATAATTTGTTTAAATGTTGACACGTCTTGAGTTAACTGTTACTATTTGTAAGCACAAGGTATATCTTTTCCAGCTCCAGAAATGTCATATTAATATCAGAAAAGTTTAAATGGTCTTTAAGCACGGAATAACTCAAACCACATTCTTCAAACTTCATATCGTGCAAATGAGAAGTTAATAATACAAAGTTGTCAAGGCGGGAAAAGGTGAATAAAGATAATTTTGTGACAGTTTTCTTAAAAATCAATTAAATATTTCTTTCTATTCTAAGAGAATGAAAAGAAACTTATAATTTGATTAATCTATCAGGAAAATGGTTCGCAATTATTTAGCAACAGTGATGTAAATGTCATTACGTCCCAAAGTTTTCTACCACAGATCCCATAATAAAATCAGTGCAATATATTTTGAAATTTTTTTTAATTTAATTTATAAAGGAGTATAGATTGGTAATCCTAAGAAAATTTTTTTCAATAATACATTGTGGTAATTTCTTATTAATTTCAGTTTACGTATGGATTTCTCGAGCTGAGCCTACAGTTCCTTGCTAAGTAGGTATTTCACAAAGTATTTCGATGGCACCAGGATTAAAAATTAAAGTTAATAAACAAACAATTTTAATGGAATTGTGATTTTTCTGTTTCGAAATGCTTAATCTGGATTGAATGGTTTTTAAGGACTTTTATATTCACGTGGAGGGTCTTTTGCGTTATTATACATATTTTTTTTTTTTTATTATACATATGAATAATAATTTCTTGCATAAGGTAGATATTTATTAAATAAGACAATACCATTGTCGCAACTTCAGGGGATTAAATAGCATATATCTGAATTTATTGTTTATGTTCATAATTTTCAATGCTAATTGACACTTCGAGAAATGCCCTATATTTAGACAGAGAGATATTTCTGTACATGTCTACAATTTATTGAGATCACTTCAGTTTTCAAACTAAAAGGTGTGTTGGGAATTTCATTTGTTAAATACATGACACTGTAGTGCCAATGGGAGTTAGGATGTGCTGTGAAAACTAGCTACAGAGTGTCTCAAGGGACTTCAACCATTCCCTTGTTGAAAGGCCAATACTGATCAACTAAATTTGGTAGGGGCGGAATCATTTCTATCAGCCGTAAATGCTGAAAATTTACATTTTTTAGTTAACTCACCTCGTTCTTCTTCATATAAAATGAAGAGAAATTAGTTTTAAGAAGACCCTATTCTATAGATCATAGTTTTGCTTAAATAAATTCGTATCATAAACATGGCTAAAAACTTACCGAAAAATATAATTTGATCCCTTAAATATTTTAAATTAGGTGAGTATAATAATCCATTTGTAATTTAATAAGTTAGGTGACTTTGTATGATTAAGGAAGTTTGGATTTATAATTATCAATAATGAGCTTGATAGCTCAGTAAGGCTAAGTACTCATACCTCCTGGAACCACTTCGAGTTCAGTTGTGATAAATAATTATTTGTTGTATCCAATCAGCCGTATTTCCTTCTTGAATAATCATTCGATGTATTTTGTTTTACATAAATTGGGTACCATAAATAGGGATAAAATCCTGGCTGTTTAGCGTGACCCAGGTCAAAACCAATTTCTTGTTCAAACGCTGCTCTAAAATTAGTTCGTACTAAGTGTTTAACGTTCGTTTTATGTATTTTGGTGAAACAGGATTTTTTCAACAATTAGTATAGTTTAAATTTAATGTAAATCTAAGATAATCAATTATTTCTACGCTAGAAAATTATATATGTACGATGTTACGAAAAGTACAATAACATCAATTTTATTTATTAAAATTTGTTTTACATATTCATATAAGTAAATCAAAATCTGCAAACAATAATTGGTAGAATGGTGTAAGAGGAAAAAATAAAAAAAGGTTACATAAAGTAAAGGACTGAATAGCACCTCTTTCGTGACTCCTGGTGATTAATTTGATTTAGAAAGAAATCTTTGCCATCCTTCTTATAACTCTCTTTCTCCCTCTCTCTTCTCGGTGTCTTCCCTGACATAACGTTTATGAAAATATTTTGTCTAAACCTTTTCAAATGTCTTTTTCAATTTATTCGTCTTTTAACTTATTCAATGCTAGATTTTGGCCGCGACTTCGTCCACTTTGATTTTGGATAAAAACTTGAGTTGCGTTTAAACGGAGAGTGAATTAACTAACTACCTACACCAACTTAAGTTAAAGTTGTACTCCATACTAATGACAGTGACAATGAGAAAAAAACGCAGACAAAGTCGCAAGCAAAACCTAGTTTTGACATATGAATTATTAGTCGATCCTGTATATAAAGTTAAAATGACGTATCATAATTTTGCCAAACGCTTTGCAATTAAATAACTGTTGGTCAAAAAACAGGATACCATCTTTAGGAGACTATAATTGCAACTTGTTTTGTAACCACATCATACACCAAGGTTGCTTGGTTTAAAAATTACGTAATTCCCACACAAACATTCATCCCTTACTGTAGGCATCTGGGGGTTGATTTTGTAAAATCTTGAATACCTTTGTTATTATGTTTAAAAGTAAAGCCTACATACTTAATTTCACATCTCTAACATGTTACTATTTCCCCTATTTTACACTTTTATGGGTCCATTTTAAAAAAATTAAAAAAACACGTATATCTTTATTTTTAATGTAGAAGCTAAATCTAAAATTTCATGGTGCTCGCTTTAAAAATTACGTTTGTTTTTGTTACAAACGTTTGTCATCCTTCTCACCCTCTTAAAGGGCAAATTTTCAAAAATCCGTTCTTAGTGCGCGTTGGCCTTATAAAAACTGTCCAGATTTCAAGTTTGTAGCTTATGCCGTTTTTGGCTCTGCGATGGTCTTTTCATTCAGAACGTACTCTTTTACATAAATAGATAAAAGTTTCCTAAACTTGTTATGGATTAGAAGGCAGTTACAACAGTTCAAATCGACAAGTGCGCGATTAACACCAAGTACTGTTGACTGATCTCGTGAAGTTGATTCCTTGACAGTTTAAGTTTAATTTAAGCCATCCTTTGATTAAGCCTTGTTACTTCACACTTTAAACAGGACTACTTAGAAACATCTCACTCTCCGATAATTGTTCCGTACCTCTACCGAAAATTTGCTTAAATTATTTAAAAAGTTCATAACCATGGATAATACAGACAATATCGAGATCGAGATCTACCGAAAGTTACCGGACTTTCGGAACAACTCAAAAACATTGCGGCCCAGGTCCACTCATGTTCCAGTACATTTCCCTCAAAATTAGCCACGCATTCGTGCCAGGAAGAGAGAATGAGAGTGTGACGGATATGTTTACGAATATGTGTAGGGGAAACGTAATAGTTTCACCTATCAAATTACAAAACGTTTCTCCTGTGCAAAACGTTAATCAGGAGACATATGCTCCAGTGAATCTTAGTTAATGTTCCTCGCGTGTTCTTCCAGGGTTAGTTTCTCCCTTTAGCGATGCAATTGTTAAAATATTTTATATAAGACTGCTGAGACTCATTTGTAAGATCAGAGATAAGGTTTAATGGTGATATCCACAAGTTTTACTTTATGTAGTTAATAATTATTAAAAAGTTAAATTTAGACCGACTATGAAAATAATCATCCAGTTATAGTAATTAATAATTATTTAAACAATTATCAACATCTATCTTAAGATGTATTAGCTCTGGACATGGAGGCAAGTATGCATTGGTCTTGTCCTTATTAGTATGGCGTGCTTCATCTTTCCAAGAAGTTCAGTTTGTTGACGTTCCAAGAACATCCGGGCCTTGCAAAGAAACTCTGGAGTGCTCTATGATAGCCAGCTAGTCTTGGAACCTTTGTCTGCTCAATCAATTCAACGCATACCAGGCTAAGTTACAAGAAGAATCTATCCTGGAATTCATTGTCCATAACTCTCTCTCTACTAAAGTTCTACAACCTTATCCAGAGCGTTTTATTATTCCTTAAATAATCTTCTTGATATTGGTTTGTATTCATTTTATTAACTATTTTTGCAGTAAAGTACTGTTGGAGATGCCAGTGATTAACTGACAGTTTACCATATGCTGAAATGCTCTTTTTTGGATAACTCCTAGGTACTTGTGTTTCGACTAGCATCTTCTGAAATGAACACCTTTCAAACTAATCGTAATGAAGCATCTCTTTTTATCATTGACCAATAGCTATCTCTCAGATTTTTAGAGTACGGTAAAAGTATATCATAAGTCACAAGTGGATCCTCCAAATCGTTTTGAAAGTTTGGCGATTTTATGTAGATCATCTTCTGAATAAATAACGAAACTAACCATTAGGTTGTTTTATATTATGGCCAGTTACTACCGCTTTTCATATAGCTGATGGCTGTGTAACAAAGTTTCATAAATGTATAAATAAAAATAATGCCTAAATATAACTTTAAAAATGGTTTAGAGATTTTTTAGGGAGGGGTCAGCATAATACTAGCTAAACTCTGCTCCTGAATTGTTCAAAGTCTTGACAATTTGCTATTGCTTTCGATTTTTTAAAGTATAGCGAACTTATTTCTGGCTTAGAAATCATCAAGACAACCAAATCTCCATCTGATTTTTCAGCATTCATTCTAAGCTGACGAAATTAGAACTAAATATCTGCTTCACGGTCACCTGTGGTCTAGAGGTCAGCGTAACAAACTACTAAGCCCAAGATCGCGGATTCGTAGCCCGTCAGGTGACCCTAGGATTTTTTAAGGGAGTAAAAAATCCTTAGTTACGCCGTCCTTCGGAAGCGACGTTAAACGGGGGTCCCGAGCCTGTACGATGTCAGGTACTCGTTAAACCTGGACAGGCAAAATTTAGAGCTCCCACTGTACCATCGTCCGAATAGCCATAGCATCATAAAGTGACGTTAAATGAACAAACAAACAAATATCTGCTTCAAAAGCTTCAAATATTCTCGTATGATAAAAAAAATCTTTCAAGTTGAAAGTATAGTGAATGGAATAATACCATAACAACATACTTATATTTACAATTTATTTTTCTATTAATTGTTATAATTTTTAAATATTTTTATTTTGAAGAGAAAAGATTTGTCCAGGCCGGGATTGGAACCCTGGTCGCCCACGTCACTAGCGTAGTGCTCTAACAGACTGAGCTGACCTGTTCTAAGCTCAGTTGGTTATAGTATCACGCTAATGACGAGGGCGACCCGGGTTCGAATCCCGGCCTGTACAAATGTTTTCTCTTTAAACTAAAAATATTTAATTCTTATATTTACGTTCGAGCTCCAAAAATTCGTTGAATAGAAGCAAAATTAAGTAAATTAAATATATTTTTGCTATATTTATTTCGCACCGCCACCCACAATAAAATTTTTGTCAACTGCCTTGCTTGTTAATTTGCCGAGTTTAGTGGATTTATCCAACTTTCTAATGGCAGTACCTTCATGCTACCTTTGTATTCCGATCTCGACCAATAAATCTCCCCATACTCTTCATCTTTTCAAACTTCTCATAAAACTATTTCTTTTTTGAAAATTATTTTTCAAACGAGCTTTTGGATTTGGTTATTCTCGGGACACTATTTAGACCTAGGTATTTTTTGTTTGTTTTTTGCGTGAGGTATATGGGGTATGTATATCATTCATATCATAAATAAGATTAATAAATCAATTGCTTGTATAAGCCACGAAATATTTGTTGATAGAAAAAGAGTAAATAAAAATTAATCAACAGTAAAACCTACAGGATCCGTTTGTTACATTCAAAGCATGCTAACTCTTATTAGATGAGATATGAGAGATATTAGATGAGATTAAACTGTTGATTAATCCTTGCAGTAGATAAGTATCTAATGTCTAATTAAATAATTGCCGTTGTTTAGCATTAATTACTTTCTATCGATTCCCATCCCGAAGCAGATCTAGATAGAACCTAGTCCAGAATCTCTTTTTATCAATGCTACAATGTAAAAAAAAAAAATACTATACATCATTTATCGTGGTATTTTACAAAGTTGGAATGTGTTTCGAGAATATGTTGGTCTCATAGTCATGCCAATTTTATGACGAATTTATGTTAGCAAATCAATCAACCAAATACCTGTTAAATACTTGCATTTAATAAGAGTTATGATTAATTACTTATAACAGTCAAGAAAAGTACATATCGATATATATATACATACACATTTGCAGCCCCATTTTTCTTTTGCATATTTAAAATAGATAAACTATCAGCGACTCTGCCTATATTTGTTGCTTGGCCTAGTTTTCTCGTGCCATTTTCCTCTCCTAGTTTCCTTTGTTTTGCCTCCGGTGGTTTTCTAGTTAAGTTATGTACGTCCTTGCAGGTCGAGCTGTTGAGCTATACCAATATACAGTTGCAACACCCGGGCAACCTCACCCATAGCGGCAGTAGGGCCACATGTTCTCCCCTGCCGGATGTCTTATGTTATCATAGTCCAAGAGATAAGCCATACATGATTTATCTTTCACCATTTGTCTAATGCAGCAAAATACGTAGGAGGAGAGAATAGTGGTGTACAGCTCAACTTTGCAGTAGATAGACCACTGTTTTATTATATTTTATTACCCATAATCAGGGATTTTTAAAATCAAGATAAATTCCTCTACACTCTTCAGTAGACATTTTATTTACATTTAATAACGGATGTACCAAGTCAAGTTTAATTGTGAGGAAAAGCGAGTTCGAAAACAAGAATAACAGTCTCAGTATGATGCATTAACCTATATAATTGCTGACAATAATTTAAAAAAAAAACAACCTGTACCACTACAACCAATGAAGGGTCTGGTAGAGACAGTACTGTTTCTAGGACAACGGTTGTGCAGGAAGGTGATTTGTCCGATGTTACGCTTGAATCTAGAATGTTGTTTTTTATTCAATTTGGGCTAATTTTTCCTTTAGGTACTATATGTAGTTTTCCAAGCCATCGTAGTTGAATATCCTTGATTATATGAAGGCCTGACTTAACATTGAACTTCAGCATCGGCATTACTAGGTTTATTTGTTTGTTCCCTTATTTTTAACGCTTGTAATCTAGATAATTTATTAATTTAAATCAATAGAAAAGAAATAAACCTAAGGATTTTATTTAATAAATATGTTTCTGTAAAATTACATCAAAGGTAGTTATCATGGTTGTTCTCCTATCTTATTACCTGAAATTACCTATTTCGGCAGATTGAGTAGTTAACAATATATCGACATTCAAGAGTGCCGCTAAAAGTTTTAATGTTTGAATTAAGTATTAAGGTATGCAATTTAATTAAAAATATAATAAAAAAAATTGAGCTGTAATTTTTAAAAGATTTTTTTTTTCATGAGTCGAATATTTAAGGGTTTTCATTTGAATGTTTTAATGCATTTTATTTAAAAGAATAAACAGCTGTTTTATCCAAATAAACTTATTCCACTTTCGGAAATAAAAGATCTATTATGTATATTTTATTTATTTCAGTGTTTTTATTGAATGTATATTTATTTAAATCAAAGAAGTAATAGGGGTGCCATAAATATTAATTATGGTTGTCTTTGTGCCCCGAAACATAAAAAGGTTTAAGTACTGAAATTAAGCCTACTGGAATAGAATAGAATGCTTTTATTAAATACTTTATATTCAATGCATGAACTAAGAAGCTATGGATGGAATAATTGGTGCAAAAAGTCGGTCCCACCTCACCTAATGAATCCACATTATTCTTGTTTCTCAGTAGAAATTAATGTATTAACCTCAATAGAATCCCTTTAATTGTTCCGAGAACAGTCTCCTAAACGAATGAGGATTTTAGAATGCAAATCCTTGACAAATGGCTGGAAGGTATTCAGAAGCTAAGTGTCCCTTACATAATTATGAGCTAATAAAAACAAATCGCTTGGTTTATTTATATGCAAATGTAATTAATTCTATTTGAATACATAACAATAGGTGTTGCCCTTGTTTTGTTGTCTAGTTTCGTTACCGAAGAAATAATGAATATTGTTAATGATCCTTAAAGCTGAGCTTTGTAGAAGTACTTTCATTAGTACTGTAATATATATTATTAATAATTCATAGTTTTCTATGAGGATTGAGAATGAAAGTAGAGAGGATCGTTAACTCTTTGAGGTAACAGCTTTGTATGATTATGTTCATCTGAAACTATAATCTGCTTTAAATTAACTGTATTTCCTATTTGCCATACTAATATATCGTGGATCCATTGAAAGGAAGGGAATTTATCATTTCCCAAATATTGCCTCTGAGAATAATAAAATAAACTATGAATAATTTAAAATATGCCTACTGGCAACAATACTTAAAGTAACAGTGATATATTACCTTCCAACGTAGAAATTGTCAAATGTAATTGTTGATTACATCTTTTATTAATTTAAATAAGATACGTTTGGTAAACTTTCTCTGTTGTATTATTTATTGAAACTGATGAAAACTTATAATCCAGAAGTTGAATATATGGACTCTTATAAATGGAGCACTAATTGAGGACAAAATAGTTTTAATTGTATAATTTGCAATTAGTTTATTAGATACTAGCATTTCCAGGCATTCTTTCCTGACACAGTTTAAGACAAAAATATCACACAATTCTAGATATTAACTGTCACACACACCTTAATATATGTAAATGAAAATTGATTGCCACCTCGAAAACAATAATATGTAATATACATGAAGAAAATAATATTATTCCGAAACTGACAGAGATAAAGTAAAAAATGCAGTAGGGGAGTCGATATGTGGTCATGTTCTCAAATCGGCCATCCAAAAAAGAAAAAAATAATTGCCTTTATATTTTCACCTTGTCCTAGACTATTAAACATCACATAGTTGCTAAATTTCAAGTTTACATTATTTTTCTTCCAAATAAAAATAATTAGTCTGATTTTGCATGAATAATTGCAATAACATTAATTTGTGATGAACAAAATAAAGAGCATTAAGCTAGAAACTTTTAATAACGGCATTTCTGGTATCAATTCCGCAGGTTGTTGCTGTGAGGTCCAAGTTTTAACTTTCATTCGTTTCCATTTTAATATTTTCGAAAATAAAAATAATCATTAGTTTTATTATGAAAAAAAGAGTGTAATAATGAGAAATATGTATATTTCGGTAACCATTTCATCAAGAAATAAACGTTTCAATTAACATTTCGAAGTATAGATGATGGTAAGACCATATCCATATGTGTAAGTCGGTTCTTTAATCTATATATGGTCAGTAATAGTTAACATACCGGATACAAAACAGGACGGTACGTACTGTACTCAAAATTGAACCTGTCAATCAGTTATTTGAGAAAGGACAGCTTGGATGGTTCGGCCTTGTAATGGGAATGGATGACTGCCGTTCAGCGAAGAATGCTATGGAGGCTAAAGCAGTCGGAAAAGGACCCAAGGGAAGTCTTGGGAGAATAACATCCAAAATATTCTAAAAGAGAAGACTTGACAGACAATTGGCGCTCCTTGTGCAAAAAGCTCTGTACTTCAAGGTAGAAGAGATGGCAGAATAAGAAGAAGTGAAAGAATAGTTACTATGCACAGTCAGTAATAACATTATTTTCATTTTCGTGAATATTAGATAAATAAAAAGGAAACGAATAAAAGGTTAAAACTTGTTGTGACTTAACTCCAAGCGACAACCTGCGGAACTAATACCATTTTTCATTCAAATATGTTGAAATTATCCATATGTATTATCATATTCCTTTCTAATAATCACAAGCCAATAATCACACACGTCCTTATTCCAGGGCCCTTATTCCAAAATGTCCAGTTAATGATGCAGGACTATTAATAGCAGATATGTGGTATTTATAATAGGTAAATTATTAATTTGGTATTGCTAGATATATTTTCTCGCTTCAATCATTTATAATATATAGTAGACTAGACCGCCCCGAGAATACGTATAACCCCGACGATAGGTCAATGGTTGAGGCAATGGTTTGTCGGTTGGACGCTATTCTCTGCTAACAACCATATCCTGGAGGCCATTGTCGAGATACGGCTGTTATTCCGGGAGTGTTATCGCAGAGGAAGAAGAGAAGATGAGGAGCCTAACTGAATGAAAGGAGGGAGGAAGGTGGTGGCGAGCCTCCGCCCGCCCGTGAACCTCACACATCACTCACTCCCGTTTTTATTTCTCTCCACTTTTTCTTTTCTCTCGTCATTGTCCTTCGCCGTTTATATTCTACGCAAACAATTTTAGATCCTTTAATCACTCTTGCCTTTAAAGTTAAATGCCGCCTCCTTTTCAACAAATTATCCTTCTCTATTTTACCTCCGGAGGCGTGGTAAATGTTATATTTTTAAAGCTGGCATTATTATGAAAAAATCTTCAATTTCTGCCTTAAAATAGAATGGAAAAATAATTGTATTCTGTAAACAGGTCCCTTAAGAATAACTGATCTGTACAATAGAGAACGGAGATAGTTGGGGGGGGGTGCAGTCAATAAAACACCAAATAAGTACTTTACAATAATTATAGAACACATATTTGTACAAGAAGCTACTTAATAAGAATCATATAGTATTTACATAAATACTTGAAAATGAATATGAAATAAAAAGTTGTCTCCTGCCCAAGAAAAAACTAATAAAAATCTAAACTAACAAAAATTAACCCCCAAAAAATAATTAAATAGGCAGTCATGAGAACTGCCGACAGAAGTGAAGACTTGGAAAAACTGTGTTCGTTTTTTAATCCCTAACTCAGTTATAGTCTGAATTATTTAAATTTCAAATCTATTAATTTAAATTATTATTTTTTAAATAAATTAACTTTAAATTATAGTATAATTGACATTCAGAACAATGATTATACACATTTTCAAGTGGTTTATTTATTAATCAAAACATATCGTCCCTTTCATCTCTAAGTATTGAATGAGAAAAAACACAGTTTTCGTTTTCGACTTATAGCAGTTGCTTTAGGATTGATAATTGATATAAAATTCATATAGAGACATCTATCAGTCACTAAAACAATGTGAAACGTATGTCATTGGTTTGACTTTAGGCACTAATTTTTATTGAACCTTGAAACTGCTTTTTTTAATTCTCCTCAAAAGTAACGATTTTCACATTCGATAGTTGAAAATGGCAGGGACGATATGATGGGCTGTAGAAGCTCAATACAATACATCAATAATTGTTTAGTTCAACACTACTATTATCATTTGTACTTTCAATAATTTCATAAAACAAGACATTTAACTATTACAAATAAAATGTTTTAGGGGAGACGAAAAGTTGAACCAGTAATTGTTTTAAGTTTTAATTTATTATTAGTATCAATTGCAAACTATTAAACGGCCTTTTATTTAAATATAATTATTCTTATATCAATGGAATTTTAACCTTTAAACTAAAATTGATTATAACAAATTATTTAACTCATGCACAGTCCGCTAGGACAGAATTCGCCAGTCTTGAGTATCTTAGCATCTTGCTGAAGCGAACCCAAATGTTTATCCCTTACCAAAAGTCGCTAAACGCGGCTAACCAAGTTTTTAATAAACGAACATAAAATATGTAAAATGTAGTACCGTTATAACTGAAGAAAATCAAGCGTAAGTCATTGTTACTTCTTATGGATATGAGCTAATAATTATATCTGATTAGAGAGCTGTTTGGGAATTAAGGATATGTAGGAAAAGCATGTATGCGAATGTGGGCAGGGAAGAAGCATGGTGGATATTAAGTGGGAGAAGTTCCAAAATGTGAGGGAACAGGCTTGAAAGGAACACTATAATGTTTTGGTTCTGTTAAAAGCTTACTTAATAATATTTTAATAAACCAAGAATACTATTGTATTAATTAAAAAATATAATTTTGACTTTAATATAAATATTTCATGTACAAATTAATTTGTTGATGAACAAAACACACTAATCACAAAAAAAAAAACTATTCAATATAAAATTCATATAACATATTTTATTTAAAAATCACGAGATATTATCTCTCGGCTTATTGAATACAGCTTTTGTCCAAACTTCAATACAACCTAGAGAATTTAAAACATATCCTATTAAAAAAAAAGAGTGTAACAATTAAAAAAAAAAAACACTGTTGAGCTGCAAAAGGTATAAGGCTGAATTATTAGCAGGTGTGTGTGCACCTGTGGTAACTGGGAACTCACCTTTGATGGTTGGAGTTGCTATGATGTCGAATGACACTACGTGTATTATTTGTTTCATGCTAATGATAACTAAGATGATCTTGAAGAGAATTATTTGAAATGTTTGGATAAAATTAATTTGTTTATATTTCGAAAACGCCTAATAAAAAATAACAAAGTTACCAATTTTCCCAAGAATATGATTTTAGGGATTAAAAATATAAGATTTTTTGTCACGATATCTAAATCTAAACAATCTCTTTTCAAAAACAACAGCTGTGTTTGGTGTAAAGCGATGACCAACTACAATAACACAACATTTAACTTTTTCACAAAGTTATGTATTGAGTATTAACGAATTACATAAAATAACTAGCTCCATCTTTCTACTCTATAACTTAAATATTTAAACAGTAATTCAAGCATTTTGCATAATATTCATAGGTTGGGTAATCAAATGTGATTTTTTTTTATAGCGACCGAGATACATTTCGAATCCGATTATCTAACGAAACTATATATTTTAAAACAGCTTCAAAATAGCCAATTCTCGCAAAAAGGGTCAGTATATGTGTGTGTGGTGCGTCTAGCTCGCTAATGAAATGTTAGAAACTGAAATAGCGAATTTAAGATTGGTATCCTTGACGACATAGTAACATTTTCACCAAAATTGATTTAATATAAGTGCCACTTGATAAAATTGATTCTTCATTTTTAATTAAAGTTATCTTCAATGAGAACTCAGCAGCAGATTTTTAAAATTAAAAACATGAATCACCTGGTTTACCGCAATGAATAACCAAATGATGGGAAAGAAACGAATGGTAGAGCAAAAAAAAACTGAATAACTACATTTTTTTTTCAATGCTGGCATTTTTAGCGCAATATTGTTTCTCAAAGAAAAGCAAGTCGTTCAGCCAAATTGCCAATATCCAAGTGAATAATTTTTAAGTAGAATGTCAAATAGCTTTTTAAAATTACAGGGTAAATTTCGCTATCAAGAAAAAAAATGTACTGTTAAAGTACCCTAAAATAAGTAGTATAGTATATTTAAATAAATAAGTAATTTTCTACTTATTTTTAAGTACTTTGCCTATAAAAAAATGATTACAGTTATTAGTTAATTATTTTCTAGCTGTTTGAATTTCTTTCATAATGAAATCTGACAACCACGTATGAGGGGTGGATTTGCAAAAAGGGATAAATCCATATTTTATAATTTTTAATTTTTTTTTTAATGTTTTTCAAAAATTTAGCGTCCTCTATGCGGTGGTACATGGTTCGCCATTCAAAACATGTTAAAGCCAATCTAATTTTTCGAAAAATTATTGTTTCAAATAAATAATCATTTCATAATAACCTAAATTATGCTTGTGATTCATGAAAAAATTTAAATTTGGATTTATCCCCTTTTGCATCTCAACGCCTCACATCTAATCTAATTTTATTATATTTATAACAAATTATATTCCTACCTATGAAACATAACCTTTATGGGCCTCAGTAACTAACTGAAATTCATGTTGTTCTGATTAATATACATGTCTGAAAAATAACCAACTATTATTCACTTAACTAATATACATGATTGATGAATGGATTATAAACTTTTAAGATCAGAAAAACATACTGTAAAGCTAGATACAAAAGGAAATAAATAAACAACATGAATACAAAACCTTTTTATACTACTTTTTTATTTATATGCTTTTTTAACGATGAGAGAACAAAATATTAGAAGTTTTGTGACTATTGCTAGAATAAAATATAATTGTTGGTTTTGATTAGTCAAATCATCATTTACTACAAATTAGTACTTAGGTTGCCTATATCTTTGATTTGTAAAATGTTTCCTTTAAAATTAAGTAATTTTAATGATTCTGAAATTTTAGCTCCTTACAGTTTTGGAAAATTATGGACTATTAGAACGATCACTGTGATAATAGATCATTTAAAAATAATTATTACAATGGAAGAGTGTAAAATGGTAGGGGGTTGCAGTTCATAAATTACACAAAATAAGTCTAACTTATTTTGTGTAATTTATGAACTGCATCCCCTGACCATTTTACACTCTTCTTAAGGTACATCCAGCCAACCATTTCTATATGAATAGTTATAAGAATTCATTGTTAATGAATTTTCATTCGCTATTGACTGTCTTCCGTCTAATGTAGAAGAAATTGTTCATTCATTCATTCTTAAACATTATTACTTACTGCTGTTGGAAAGCTGTTTCTACAGATTCTATACACATCCCTAATCTAGTTTACTGAACTGTACCTAACCTCTTTTATTTTATCTTTAATGTCTGAAGATTATAATAATATATTAATTTATTCTAAGGAATATCGCAACCTTTGCCGGAATTAAAAATAAACAATTCTCAATTCATTATCATGTTTGAAATAATAAACAATAACATTACGAATTAAGTAAAAACAAATTAATATATGTTATACATATATTGCTATATTATTATTATTAGTATGTGTTAAAATTGTTTATAAAGTTGTAATCATTAATAAATACAATTTTGGAGGATGAGAAAAAAATTACAGTTAATGCATTTCTAGAAATAGCTAAAAATAATTAAATATCTTTAAACAAAGTATGGGATAAGGATATGAATGTAGTTTCTTTTCTCACCACTAGAGTGTGGGGAGCTCACCTCAGACAACTGATATTCAGCTATCTCATTAAATTTTAAATATTCTCACCCCAAGTTCTTTTGAAATTCAAACTAAAGCATCAGATGATACTAAAGTAAAGTTTAATTGTGATATGCACTGATTTATGTGAATTTTATAAAGAATCTTCTATTACCATTGTTCAGTTAAGGTATTCCCTTATGATGGGGATCTTACCATTAATTTGTGAATGCCCGTTCTGTATAAAAACATTTAGTATAGTGAACTGTATTGAAAATAAGAATATAACGTTTTATTTACCTATTTACATTTTACATTTAACTAATTAACTGCTAACAGAAAAGGAAAACAGTCTGGGTAGTCCTAGACTTAGTCACTCATGTTTGTTAGTGAAAAACACACTGAGTTATTTAACTTGCACATGATGTTCATTCGAAGGTGGCTGGCCAACAACTATATTCACAACATGTGTGGAAGACTTTTGTCTCTTTTGAGTGTCTATGTGGGATTTCCAGTTTTAACTTGATTTTCACTGCCTTTTGCCAACTTGATTTATTTCACGGTGTGTGGTGAACAACTATCTCAACATGTATACCTAAAATAATTTGAATGCTCATCTGATGGCTTAAAAAAATTAAGTACATGATCAAACAAATAAGCTGTGTGAAGTATTGATATTTAAATCAATTCCCATTGCTGTACTTATAAAAAAAAAAAAGAAGAGAGAAATATGTCATTCTTCCTCCATGAACTACATATATGAGAATTTTCTTTTAATGTTGCTTTAAACATTAATTCAAAACAAAGGTTTCTAGAATATGTTCGGTATCCAATTCTTTGTGGATTCAATTGATTTATGTAAATGCATTTTTTTCCAAATTTGTCCAACTGTGGACTGGCCAAACGTAACCCATAGGTTATTGTCAATTTTTTGTCTTCCTTTCTTTCTAGAGCTTCTTCATTCTTTCATTTATAAGCTTTCTCTGCACCTCAGATATAACCAATTCTGTCCACATTTTGGTGGTTATCCAGCAATGTTCTGATGCAAATCAACTTCCAAACATCTCCTCTGTTGTAAATCACATCTTTGGAAATTCCAGCTTCAACTGCATTTTGACTTTATTTATTCAACTGCATTTCCACCCACTGTTTGGTAGCTTTAGCCTCATTATGTATCAAAATATTGGATGGAGGATTAATATTGCTCTATTAATATTTGAGTGAATAAAATATAAAATAAAATATTGTTGATAGTTCCATATTAGATTTAGTATTTTTGATTTTTTTAACTATACAGGGATTTGTGGTTTGTCCTAGATCACACACAATAGCTAGGTTTTTCCCCAAATTAAAGGTACCCTCAGAGGTTAGGTGCACCCTAGGAAGATCAGACAAATACCACTGAGTCTAATTATGACTTATAACAGATTAAATAATTTAACCGTCACAGTCAGATTCTAGCCAGGGGTCTTCAGCACTGAAATTGCTGATAACACTGAAAAGTGATTAAAACATATTTTACGAAGTTGCATAGAACATCCCAACCTATGGTCTGGATGAGAGATTGGAAATTGGTGGTCCATGGACACTATTCACAGCAAGGAAGTCTGATAACATAATTGTGTACCTGTTTTTGTAAGAATTTATTAGAGACCTATTAGTTCATAATGATTTAAGGATGAAGGTGAAGTAATATTATTCAAGTGGGAACTTATTGTTGGAACTATTTTATTGTTTACCTTTCTTGGGATTTGTGAGTTATTTCAAAAACTTTAACAGGTAAATAAACTTTTAAACATGCAGGGAATTAGGTTGATCTTCTCATGGTTGGATTTATTTCTAGTCTTGACCATAGATTTCTACCTGTGATGAAGAATTGTCTTGATTGTATGTTTCATTTACTTTCATGTACTACATATAAGGCCTGTTATGGCAAACACTTATACATCCATCTCTTTAATTAGTTTTTTGCATTAAAGTCCTCTCTGCGGTGTTCTCTTTCTGTGGGCAATTTGTTTCAAAACCGGTTAAAGAAGTTAAACAATTATCTGCTATGTTTAACCCCATCAAGTCCAGTTATGTGCAGTTTGAGTCAAAAGTCTCACTGCATTATACAAAAAGTAATGTTAAAATTTAAACAAGGTATTTTTCGAGATATTTCAATTAATTTTAGCTGTAATTAATTATATGTTTAAAATTTAAGCAATTTCAGTTAACCCAGAAAATAAGTATAACTTTATGTTTAGTGCAATCCATTAATATATATATATATACAATACAATTTAAAAAATGTAATCAATCCATATCAAAATTACATTCATGAACGCAAGCTTTTATATTTTTATACTGTGTAATAAAAGAGTTAGAGTACTGTTTGTACCTTGGATATAAAACATTTGATTCAGTGTTTTGTTACTTCTTATGTATAGATTTATCTCTCCAATTTTTTTATAATAGAATAGCATTCTAATGTGTAATGAAACTGATAAAATAATTATTTTTCTGTTAACAACTTATTTTATTTTAGGTTGCTACCAGATGAATAAAAATTTTCCTTTGAGTTTATTTCTACTGAACGTTAAGAATAGTAAGACAATGTTATTTTTTCTTCTACATCTTGAACTCTGAATGACATGAAATTGGAATTAAGAAGATTAAACATTATAAAGTACTGTGGAGTAAAGTGGATACTGTGGTATATATCTAGTAGTATAGTATTCAGATGAATCCTGAGTTCCAGTTATGTTTCTCAATGCTAATATCTCCTCACTGAGTTTATATGTCAGTTTATAGTGTAAACATCAATTGGTTGCTTTATATTATCTCCATTGCTATGATATTTCTAATAAGTGAAATGATTCTAATACATATAAATGTGTGTGCATATCATTTTACATAGCATTTCATCTGGTTGTGTATCATAATACATATTTTATTTGACCCTTTTATTGCAAAGATAAGAGAAAGAAATTATATTTTGTAAGATAGTTGTTTACTTCAACAATGACTGTTATTGGTGAAAGGTATCTCCTATTACTTCATTTTCCAATTTATAGTTTCATTCTGAATTATCTGTTGAAAGAATAGTTTATGGATTTATTCCTTTATGAAAGCAACCTGTGAATGGTTTCAATAATATTGTGTTTACAGTTCAAAAATGTCATCATTTTTCACATTTGCAAAAATAGCAAATTAATCATTTTAAGCATAATTTGTTAATATATAGATACAGTAAATATATATTTGTTTTGATCATTTAATCAGTTATTTTTCTAATCAATTATATGTTTTTCCATTTCATTATAGCATTTCCATCACAATCCAACCCAGTCATGAATTAATTCTATTTATTGTATTTTATCATTGAAAAATTAATTTTTTTTTTATTAGAGCACTATTTTATCTTTTTTAACTGAATTTTTGATTGTGTTCAGGTTGTTTTTTTGTCATGGTTGAAGTTTTGTATCATATAGGGCCTGTTTATTAGGTTTGATTGCACATTCCAATTTTACTGTTTGGTTACTTTAATAGTTTTCTATGATAAATAAATATTTGTATGTCTTACATAGTTGGGGGTTGATGGTTCAGTTTTATTTCTTTTCCAGTTAATGTTTTTTTTTTTAAGCATGCTCATTTTGGATTAACATTACAGTTCACATGTTATGGTATGGATAATATTTCTTAATTTTTCAAGGGATACATTTTTACACACTTAAAAAAGTTTTTTTGTTTGATTCGAATCACTTTATCATGGAAAACTAAAATAGTAATGGATGAGCAAAAGTTGTATGTCCATTTTGACAAACCAATAAGAGATATTTGCATTTTTTCCAAAATAATCTCATTCATTACATTTAATATAAATATTTTTCAATAATTATTTAGAAGAATAATTAATTAAAGGAAATTTTTAATTTCCTGGAACTAATTTTGGATATGTAAAGTATTTAAAATTGTTTTCCTTTGAACAAAATTTGTAGAAAATATATGTGGAAAATTTGAACAAATGAAAAATGTTTACTTGTTCATAACTTTTCATTTTTTCATAATATAACTCAAAATTTTGCATATTTTCAGTAGCAATTGTATTCATTAAAGGTTTTTATTTCAGGAACAACATATCAGATATTCCATTTCCTACATGGTTTTCTTTAATAAAGTCACATTTTTTAATTGTATCATGTTTGAACTTCATGTTTTATGAAAAGTAACGACATAAGTTAAAATGAAAAAAGTTTCAAGCTTTTGAAAATTTAAAAATGGTTAATGAAAGAATACCATCATTAAAATAGTAATGCATTGCTTTAGGACTACCCAATTTTTATTTTTTTTAAATTAATTAATTTCTAATCTTTTGAAGGAGTGGTATATATTAATATACCTAATGATAGCTTAATATTTATACTTTATGCGTAAATATTGTTATAATAGATATTTGGATATGCAGCTCCAGTGATTTTTGCTATTCTTTGAATGACTGGCATAACTCCTGTCAATTTTATTTTTCGTGTTAATAAAGTATTTATATGTACTTGGGTAATAGTTCAAATCAAATAACCCTTCAGTTTTTTGACCTATTATGTTATCTGCATGTCAGAACTATGCATTGATAATGCTTCCTTAGTATAAAGATATACACATATTTTTAGCTGGAAAAGTACTAAAAAAAAAGCTTTACTTTTAGTAGACATGTTGATATTCATTCATTCTGCATAAATTTAAACTGGTTCGTATTTCATTAATGTTTTCACTGAATAAAAAAGTTAAATTAAAAGCAATTTGAAAGGTTCGTTGGCGTTTTAAAATAAGCCCAATTATTCCTCCAACCCAGGATTGGGCTGTTGTCATTTTTCATCCTCGCGATCTTTAAATATCACCGATAATTATAAGGTTGAAGCCGTTGGGTCATTATCTATCTACATGATCATTAAAAATATTCCCAGGATTATTTAGCCGATAATTTCATTAATGACGCCATACTATTCTTTATTTTAACCTCCGTTTCCTGCCTACTTAAGCAGTATTGGTTTATACTTTGCTATCGTAACTAAAAAACATTAATATTACATGAGATACGTCAACCAAGTCCTATCTTAGGCCGTTTAGTATTCCTCTGTTAGGGCCATTATGTCCGCCTCCTTGCATCTTGAGCTTACTTTGTGGTGGCAGATCATTGGTTAATACTAATGTTATAATAATAATTTTTAACAATTATATTAAACAATAGGTTATCGGTTGCGTTTAATTTATTTTTTCTATTCCAGAACTAGTATTAGTCAGTTTAAATTACTTCACTTTCACTTATATTTGTTTATAATATTAGTTTCTGAGTTTTAAAATGATTCTAAATGTTTTAACATTGCGTCTATTATTATTTTCATTCTCATTTCATCGTATTTCCATTTGCTGAGTTCGTTTCACTGAATTGTTTTAAACCTTATTTTTAGTTTCATTAGTACCATTTTTTTAGATAAGTTAAAAGCATTTTTTGTATAAAAGTTTACTGTCTATTATTGAGAGACAAAATCATTATACCGGATAAATCCTGTGTGCAGAGGAATTAGTATTTTTCTTTGATTATTTATTTGTGTAAATAATAAGTAAGAATAGGTAGTATTTATCAATTATGAATAAAGATAAATTATTCACTTACAATGACCTTTTCATGTACCGCTGAATAATGCATTGAAGTTATACGTCATGAACATTCAATATTGCTTACTTTTTTTTTTATCCTCTACTAAATATATAAAACTTAAAAAATCCTACCTAAATGTATAATAAAAAGGCATGTTTTACTCAAATTTAAAACTTTATGATTAAAATTGACGAAATAATTCTCATGGCTTTTACTAACACGTTCTTTTATGAACCCGTATAAAATCGAGGAGTGTTATTAAGTGATCTCAGAACGGATTTTCATGAAATAGAAAAAAGTAAATAAGATTTACTCTTTATTTTACTAACAAAGATATACAAGTAAAAACATGGTTAGTTTTTTTATTTTAATTGCAATGAATATTTTTATTCTTTGTGTTATTATTTATTATTCTAATATGTTTTTTCTGAATCGAATAATATTTTTAAAAATATTAATTTAAACTTTTTATTTCATTTACGAAAAAGTAAATTAAGATAAAGATAACGTAAAATATTTTTGTAATATCATATTTTGAATTTGTCTGAAGACGAGACCAGTACGTGCACCAAACGAGAAAGCCTATTTGTTTCTGTTTTTCTCTTCAAAATTTAGTCTCGGAACAACCTTACTCTTTAATCTATTTTTACTAAGATTCCAGATTCCCGTGTTCCAGCGTTATCAAAAAGAAAATTTGTAACTCGCCTCATACAGCTTTCACTTTCCTCGCCATTATTGAAGTTAAAAGTAACATTTAGTTCCCATTGAAATTGCATTTAGCTTCAATGAAAACATTTATTCTCAAAAAAGTAATATAAATTATTAAATTGAAACACAGTTAATTAATCCAAAATAAACACCATTAGAGATACTTCATCTGAATACATTTTTAAAATTCGGCATGTAAGTTGAAAGTTCAGTGTGTTGCAGCCTTAGCTGACATTAAAAACTCCAGGTAATTGTACATATATGTTACAATTTTGGTCATAATCGTAACACATAAACACCCTAAACTGTGTGCAATCGATTATACAAAGTTCATTTAAGGTTATTCGGTTTCGACGAAACACTTGCTGATTTGCATATGCCTGCCATTTTTAATATATAAAGGACACATCATTTTGCGAGACTTGGCTATTGGGATCAGAGGCCTTAAAACTGTACTTTAAATTTGTTTAATTGAAATGATTAATCCATTTTTTTCTAAGAATTTTAATAATTAATATTAGAAAAAAGTTTAAAATATATTTAAACGAGAAGAAAAAATAGCTTTTCACAGATAGAAAAACAAAAATGGAGGTTAACGAAATCTGTGTAACTCGCCAATTTTATTTTTTCTGAACAGTTTAGACTTATTTTGACTGAATAATTTATTGGAATAAATCCACTAAATTCCTTTTTTCATGTTTCTATCTCAAATATTGAGTCAATCCTTCTTATCCGAATAATATTGCATAATTAGAAACTTAATTATTATTGTTTATTACGTGAAAACTACGTAATAATATTATTGAGAAATTCTCCAATTGACAAGAGCATCTATCAAGACACTTCCCCTCCATCCAGCCTGTCAGAAATGTCAGCCAAAGCAACCAGTTCGTTCTCTCAGACGTCTTTTCCGGATTCACTTCTCTCAATCATGCGATCGAAACAGCGAAATACGTCAAACCATTACCACAATAACAGTTATTTTCAAGATTTTTTGTTATTATTTCGATTTATAATGTACCGCTGTATGTTCTATTATAATTTTAAAGCGTACTATGGTTACTACAATATCCATTATCTTCCATACTAGGTGTTAACTATCCAAAAGTTATTAGTAATCATTCAATTATTTATTAATAATTAATGGATTTTCTTATTTAATGCTGTCAATCTAATACTTAGCTTTATGGAGAGAAAATAAGCCCGTTTAGAATTAAATATAATCCTCTACAATATTAGCTTGGAATTGTACGATTTGTCAGTTTTTATGCTGACATTATCCAATAGACTGACGTACTCCAGTAAACTGAAAATATGGTTTCACGTTAATGATTTCTTTTCATATCTTAGCGCATTATTATATTATTATTATTATGTATCCGTAAAGACATGACACATAAATTTTTATTTTATTACAATATCTGCTAGTTATAAAATATTAAAAGTTGTTTATAAAATTTGCAATAACATTGTAATTTAGTTAACACAGGCGACAACTTCTTCGAGAATCCGTATACTCTAATGCCAATATTGGTTTTAGGCTTAGTCATAATTAACATTAAATAAACTATTCAATTAACATTTCAACATTTGTTCCGCAAATATCATTCTAGTGTTCTTAGCATTTTTGAACTTGAAGGGGGTGTATATTTGGTTGTCTATACTGATTAAGTACTTAGAGATTTAAGTTTGTTAAATCATCATTGATTTTCTTTTTTTAATTTACATTTCACTTAACATCCGTGCTTGTGAAGGAACAGGAAGGTGCTTCGTACAATGAAAGGATGATGGATTTACTTACTTCATTTTTCATACCTTAGATTAATTAAGATGGTTAATTCAGCGGATACTATGACCTTCTATTGGCTTCTGCCCAACTGGGTCGTAAGCTCAGCTGGGTATTGGGTTCATGGTCAATACCATCATAGGAATATATGCCTTGCGGAAGTCGTTTGTATTTCATTTAGGAAGTATAAATGATTATATTATATAAATGATTATAAATGATAATGTTACATAATAGTTACATACAACTGTTGCTAAGATATTTTATATATGAGTTAATATGATTTACCTTAAATTGTTAAAATGTGATTTGATTTCTTATTGTTAAAAGGTTTTCCTCCTTTTTATTTGGTTACAACACTACGATAATCTTTTTGACTGCAACCACCAACTATCTCCTTTCTACGATGATCTAAAAATATCATATCGTGTTATTTCATTATCTGTTAGATCTTACCTTGTTCCTTATAGAGTTTTTATTACCATCAAAGTATTTTCAATTATATGTATTATAAGCCTTTTTTTATATCAGTGATTTTATAATTATTAGAATGATCTGATCGATCGCTGTTAAATATAAAGAAATATACAAATGGGAATTCCTTTTGCGATTACTATTATTACTAGAAATTACTAAATCAGTCAGTATCTTGAGAATATGATGGACAGGGCTTATAACTGGAAGCTATCAATTATGCCATGATACATAGCGTGGATGCCACACTAGTGTGTAAGAGACCACTTGAGATTTACAGAGTGTGTTTCATAGTGCTACATCCTTTGTATTTTGTACAAATTGTATAGCAATAACTCAAAATTTGTTAAAGCATTTAGGCTTGAGAAGATAGCCTGTAAAGACTAGAGAAAGAAAGAAAAGTAGTACAGCACATTGAATGTCACGGGGGTCCACACCACAAAATGTCAATACTTAAAATTTTTATTACTATTTAGGTTTATATAGTGTGATGTGAATAAATTAATAAATGATAGATAATTTGAAAATAGTCTTATCACGCATAATAAAACAAACAAAACTAAACAAAGGGATGGTGACAGTCTCCACTATGTCGCACATTTTTTCCAATTTTTCTTCCTATTTTCTTTGAATTTTATTGGTAACACAATATGTAAAAGAGTCTCACCGTTCGTTCTTTTCCCAACATTGCTTTTTATTGATGATGTGATTTTCTGGGCAAACTCTCAGGTGGAGAAATACAAAATTCAACTTCATTACCACCACATTTTGTTAAATACATACAACTTAAATACGACTTTCTTTTGAAATCATAATTTTATGGCTATAAGATATACGAAATTCAAAAATATTTGTAGGATATAAAAGTGCGGGAGCAAAGTAGCTCAGAGTGCAGAGTGCTGAGTTGAGTATGTTAAAGGTTCCCGGCTCAAATCTGTCCATGACAGATAAAACCCTGTGGGGTCTACAGGCCCTCCTTGGGTTCACCCAGCCTCTAAAAAGAGGGTACTCTAAATAGGGGGAAAGCTTAGCGGTTGAGGGTGACCTCGGACCCCACCTCCCTGCACCGCCGTTGTCCTAGAAACAGTATAGTCTCTGTTATGTACTGAACCCTAGACCCATCATGGCTTGTACCGGTACTGTTTATATAAAAGTATAACGGATGTTCTAATCTGATTGAACACGCAAAACAAATAAAATCAGAAAACTACAACTCAACAACGCAAAGAAACGATATGAATGACGATCGCATATTTCCAATACCCTATTTTCGAAACTTATATTAAGAAATCACACGAAATTACACTCACCGATGACGTCCATCGCAATTAACATGTCAAATAGTTATATACTGTAACATATATTGTATACATTATATATTAACCTAAATCGTTAAGGAAATCTTTTTATCCACCATTAAAGAGATTGAAATACATAAAGCTGAGTTGTTTAATATTCCGGTAAAATTTTAATTTATTTATATAGAGCTATAATCTTTATGCAATACATCGAAGGAAGATTGAGAGTGTATATAGAATCTATGTTATGTGTACTAACCTGAAAATGATTTTCATATAATATTCTTCAGTTCATTTTATTACATCTAATGGTCGAAACAACAATGTATTAATTAGAATATTTTTCATAGTCTATATTTCCTTGTTAAATTCCTGTGTTTGAAATACTTCAAAATTCTATACATAAATGTATCTTTAATGATTTGATAAATATTAACTTTTTTAATGTTAATATGAATTAATATGGTAAAGCTTGAGGTCATGAAAGCTCCAACCTATGAAAGGATTATTTAAATTTGATAATATAAACATATTGAATTAAATCTCCCCTTTAGGATGAAGCAAAGTGTTTACGGAACAGAATATAACTCTTGAATATTCTATTAATTTTGAGTGACATTTCAAGACGGTATGGTAAATAGACATCCTTGCCCTGAGTATAGTCAGGCGGGAAGTGGCGAGTGGCAGGAAGCCATTGATATTAGTGACGTAACGTCGTAAATAAACTTTTGATTAATGAGTTAATAATTAATTAGCCTATGGTAACTATGGAGAACCGTGTTGGCTAATGCACTAGGATAGGGGAAGTTGCATGCAATAACGCTTGCAACTACTTTCAATAACACCGTCTTTGTAACAAATATTGATGCAATACGTTTTAATTTCGTCTTCATCAAGAAATTCATTTGCATTAGTTTTTGTTTTTATGTCGAAATTCAATTTCAATCTGCTAATTGATCAGTTTTATTATTTCCTCTACAGTTAAATTTAGTTCCTGTTAATTAACTACTAATAAACTGGCTAATAATTTCTTATAATGATGACAAAGTAGCTATAAAATTGAAAACAAAAATTCAATCATTACGTAGTACGTATTTTGCCCAAGTTTGAAAAACAAACGTAATATTTTTACATCTCAAAAACTTAAATGAGTTGAAGATATTATAAATGTATTTTTAGAACATACTTAAATGTGGTCTGGTTGAATTGAAATGAATCAGTGGGAATTGAAACAGTACCTGTCCAAATTTTGAAAAAAAAAGGTTGAAATAATCCAAAAATTGAAGTCTTTATGAATCTTCAAAAACCGAAGGTTCTCTTCACAAGAACTCCGTATTTAGAAAGCTTCGGATGAACCAGTGGTAATAAATGCAAACACATTCCTTGTACAATCAAAACAATAAATAATGAATGAACGCTGAGCATGAGGAAAATTAGTGTCAGTGTGTTTTATTTATTAATATTACTTGGCTTTTTTAAGGATTTTCTTTGGATTTTCTTTTTTAAAGATCTCCTTTTATATACAGATTTTACTTCAAATATTCTATATCATTAGTACTAAATAATATATTTATAATTATTTTTCATAGTTAATAGATAGTTGTTCTTTGAGAATAAAAATTTTACAATACTTTTCCTGTTAAAATGGTTTTTAATTTTAAAAAATCAGCGGGAAACGTTAATAGAACATAAAATATGATAGTGTAAACAGACTAATTTAATGTTTAAAATGTATATAATACTGTAATAGTCAGTATATAACATGTTTCAGATGACTGAAAATGTTTTAAAAAAGCTTTAAAACATTCCATCCCAATAAAAAAGTGAAGGTAAAATGTTTTACTTATAAATTGAAAACACATTTATGTAATTAGCCAGAAATCTTTACTGGTTATCACCATATATGATAAAGTATAAGCCGGCCTTTAGATTGATGCCTTGCTGTGGCGCATTCTGGAATATTGAAACTTAAAACATTTAATGTGGGAGTAATTGGTCCGGGTAGAGGTCGCAATGAATGACTGTGTTTCAGTCTGTGTTTCAAGCCAGTGAGGACCTACCCCCCAGCCCCCCCAGCCATCCCCCCCACGAAACGTTGGCTAATCAATAAAGTTTTTCTCAAATTCTACGAGAAATTCATTGTGACCTCTACCCGGACCAATTTCTTCCACATCTATTATCAAGGTCAACAATTATCATTCAATTAAAACATTTAAAATAGTTCAAAGCCGATATACTTTAGCCGAATTAGAACCCTGATCGTTGGCCGATACGTAAAAACATTGACAGTGATTCATTCGATAAAGAATATTTTGAAAAGCTAATTTGGAACTTATATTTCCTAATATACTCCATGCTTCTGAATCAGTTTTTAAATAAGGTTTAAGACCTTTATCGCGTTTATAGGAACTCTTTAAAAGGAATTATAGGCATTTCTTAAAATAAATAAGTGAGTAAACATTTTTTATTATTCACTCAGGTGCGTATATATATCACATCATCGAACCACTCTGTCACCATCTCTGACGTTTACGTTTTTCCTGGCTTTTTTTCTGATGAATCATTAGGAATTCTCCGCCGCTCCACCGTCCATTCAAAGAAATTTATTTCGTTCCTCCCGTGGATGAATCGCCTCCAGTCATTCATTCATTCACTATTCTCTACTCCCTTTGAATTTCAATATGAAATTATATCCTTTTCTTTGTTTTGTTGTTTATATCCGTTTTATTAATAACTTATCACATCATTTATATACGGTCACATATTGGTAAGTGCGTTTCAGTATATTAAAATCTGGAAATTATACAATCATGGCTTTCTCTTTGTAAATACTTCACTGACTAGATGATATGTCGTCGGTTCCCACATTTATACTCCAATTGATAAGGCCAATGGAAACTTGACATGTTTGCGATTATTGAGTAGTAAAAAAAAATAAAATAAGAATTAAGCACTTATCCAAACGGTAGTGATAAAAAACGGCTATCCAATCACTCAAAAACCTTGAGGCATCAAGGTAATATTTCTGAAAACACAATGAAATAAACCAAATGTCACTTTTTTTATACGAGTATAACTACTATTTATTAAAAAAAATATTTATAACTCGTTTTCATCCAAAAAAATATTCAAAAAATTAACTTTCTTAAATCTGATTTCCCACAACGTTTTCTACCTTGCGCTAATTCGCGGACTACAATTTATTTCCACAGATTCATTTTAACATAAGATAGAAATTATTAACGTTTATATGGCCAAAATCATATCCAAATCAAATCTTATTATTTGTTTCGTATGTTTGGCTTCTCAGTATTTCATATAAAACTTTACAATTGCCAGATTTACAAATATATATACCATAGACATATATATCATATATATATTTCATTCATCAATTTGATTTTGAGAATGCTAAAGTTGTTTGCAAAGAGAGTGATGGATGTAGAAGGAAGTTGTTCGAGGCCATGCAGATTGCGCAAAAGATTGACTTTTCGGTTAATTATTAAAACAGATTATAGAAATTTGAACCAATATTATTAGGAAACGTTGAATATTTTAAAAGAAAAAATTGGATAACTTTGCTAATGTGTATAAATTTATATAGGTTAGTATTACATGATATGTTTTGTGAATCAGCTGATTCTATAACCTTCCCAGCTGGTTGCGTATTACCTTCTTTTCAGTTGTATTTTGAACGTCTTGGTGGTGGGGTGCTGTCTCATGTTTGGAGCCTGTTTGGGCTGTTGATCGTTGGAATGTATTGCACCTTTTTCTTCGAGATGTGATTCACATAACCCTTTTTTGTTTTTGTGTCTTGATAATGCCGGAATAGGCAAAACGTCGACTGGTAAGTGGGTGTATTACTAGATTTGAAACATAAGGCTTTGCATTGTGGTTTTTCCCAATTGCATTATAATATTTATATTTAATATAATATTACTAGCCATAATTAAAAATCAAACATTATATACCTCATTCATTAAACTCATGTTTATATTTTATCAGTTATGAGTGTTGTATATTATATACATATATATTATATGATATAGTTAGATATAAGATAAATAAAATGTAAAATCAAAAATCTATTTAATTCATGTTTTCATTTATTCATTATTTCTTTTAAATTCAAATTTTAACTAATGTTTTTTAAAACTATTATAACAGCATAGCAACGCGTGGCCGGGTCAGCTAGTAATATTTATTTCAGTCTTTGAACGATCTTATCAACAAACAAAAACACCAACAGCGGAATACTGGGTATATCAATAATTAGTAAATTAAATATGTACAGCTTTTAATTAGGCTCACATCGGAATGAAAAAAAAAGAAAGATGATTATTTGCAAAGAAACAGAGGAATTATATTAATAAAAGCCGATACTTCAAAGTTCAAACGAAACAAACAAATCGATAACAGCTAAAGGTTATCTCCAGGCAGACAGTGATCGTCAAATTCTGACGGCCACGTATACACAACAATAACATGTGCCAATATGCATCCGAGGCAGCGTGTAGGCCATATCCGTTCTGGCACAATAAAATTATCGCAATGATTATGAAAGCATGAGGAATAAGTAGCATGTGTATCTACCCCAATGTATATTGCTAATATATAACGCGAACGTGATAGTAAAAAAAAACAAAAGAACTGTCACGGAGAAACAGAGGATTCGGGTTCGAATCCCGGCAGGGGGCATATCTTTTCTCTTTAAAATAAAAATATTTAAAAAAGAACTTAATGTTTATGCATTATGATATAGGTTTTTACTGGACTAGTAATTGATGATATTTAACTAAGAAGTAAAAAAACCATTCTCCAGTCATAATTATTTATTTACTCGCTTTCTACAAAGACGTTTCGACCCCTTGGGTCATTATCAATTCTTTAATTGTCTATCTTGATTTATACCATTTTTCTGCAATTCACCATATAAATTTACTAATATCAACAAAAACATAAATTATTAACAATTAAATTAAAAATGTCCTAAAAAAACCGAAAATTTAAGTATAGATACCTCATATGGACGTCAATAATATAAATTTTTTTTTTTTTTGGAGATATATTCTTCTCCATGGTCATTTTTCACTCTGCCTTATACTTTGGACTTCCCCTATTCATAAAAACACCTTGATATTGCCTTGAAAGAAATTAAAATTGTAAATCTATAGGAGTTTATTTAAATTATGCTATATATTATTTATTTTTAATATTTTACGTTTGAAATTTTGTTTTTTGGGAGTATTAGAAATAATATGAATATGATAGAAATAATATGTGAAGTTATGTGTGACAGGGTATGTTATGGTTATCTATAGTGTAGGCTATTCTTTGTTTATTTCTTCCTTAATTTTAATAAAATAGACGAATACAATTTACTGACCTCTCCAGACTCTTTTCTATCATTAACTACAATATCTATATTTTCGTTTATATATATGGCTTCTAAGTATTGTCTTTTTATTTTGTCTTTCTCTCTGTGCAAAATTATTGGCTTTTCAAAATTGAATGTATGTAGTTCCTTTTTACAATGTGTAGATAGTGCAGTGCTTGTTTTGGCATTTGGTCTTAAATTACTTTTGTGATGATAAATAAACCAGGGGACCATTACTATTATGCTATTGTGCTGAATTTGAGTCGAAAGAAAAGGGAATAATAATAAAAATGTTGACGAAGTATATATTTTTTGTATAATAATAATTTGTTCCAACTGACAACAGCAGGATTACAAAAAGTATTAATAAATCATAAATAAAGGCTACTTTCATCAACTATGATGAGATTATAAATTGCAAATAAATGTTATTGATTATTTTACTTTTTTTTAGTTATTAACTGTTCTGATACGATATTTATTTCAAATAACTATATTAGCTAACATAAATTTGTTTGTTTCTTAGTCAATCATTCACGTGAGTAAATTAAAAACCTTTTCCAGTCATTATTATTTTTCTTTATTCTAAAAAACGTTTCGACAATTTCATGTCATTTTCAATTTACATCATTTCTTTTAAATCCTTCAACACTATTTAATTTTAAAAATACTCTCTAAAAAAATTTTTTTAAATTTAATTTTGTACATTTTCAACCTTTTTGGTTAATTGTCATATAATTTAAAAATAAAGCTTAGAGTTATAGTGTACTCCATGGTCAATTTAATAATTTTTGTATTTTTTTTGTATTTATATTATATTTATATTATAGGGAAGAGAGAATTTAAAAAATGGCTGGAGTTGATGAAATTACTTGCCTCCTTGAAAAAAATCCTTTTTATGTTTTTGTTTTTTAATATTTTAAGTGAATTTTTGGTGAAGGATGCACTTCTTCATAGTTTACAACTTTAAATATTTCTCTATTGCTGTGATATCTTCTATCCAGAATAAAGAATTCTGAATTAAGCAATATTCCTTGTTAAGTGAACATAGCATTTAAAGGCTTAATATACAATTTGAGTCAAAATTATCTTATATTTCTGAAAACATATAAATATCTGTATCATTACAATTACATTCAGTACGTGGTAGAAACTGCACTGTTCCTAGGATGACGGTTGTTAGACAGGTTAGAGCCTGGGTGAGCCCCAGGAGGAACTCCAGATCCTATTATCATATTTACATTTCTGAAAACATAATATGTATATATTGTGCCAATATGCTTTATGATGATTGATAATTTATATATATTTTTTTCCATAGGTGAGTGCAAAACTTCTTGTTCTTTTATTATGATACAAATTTTATAAAGCTGCTTGGTGAGTAATGCATGTTTTATCCATTTCTTGTTCCAATACATTGGTGAATTCGATATTCATTCATTGCGGAGTAAAGTACTTTTTTTTTTTCTTTTCCATTCTGTAAAGAATGGTATAACGGTTGGGCAAGTTAAGATAGGCAGACAGAGGAAGACTAGAGCGCTGTTGCGAAGGAAAAGGTGACGACGCCTGGATGCCACGGTGACCCAGATGAGAGGTAGCTGTGACGTCAGTCAAAATGGCCCGCCAGCATCCCTATCGATCCGCTCTCTCTCTCCCTCTCTCTCTCTCTGTTAGTCTAAGAGTGGGGGTATATCATATCATGTTTATGCATTGAAGTTATTATAAAGTATAATATTATTCAATCATCAATTATATTAATAAAACAATATCATAAATTGTTGACAAATTTTTACTACTACTACTTACAGGGCTTCACATTCCTGAAGCTTAAGAGGATTCAAGTGGGGAGAGGTCTATATGGCTCAAGTTCCCCAAAAAACAAAACAACAAACAAATAAAATACTTTTGTATACATACAAGTAGTAATGAACTTTTTTATTGTGTAAAAAAAAATAAATATGGTTTAATCAATGACCTTCAAATGCCCGCCAGAGAGGACCCTGTTGCTATGAGCTGTCCCTATCTCCAGACCCCATTGCGAGCATCCCAACATCAGGCGATCGTTAGAACTCGTGGTTGGAACTATTTTAGGATCCGTTGTTGTCTTTATGAACTCTTATGCAAATATAACGCTAAAAGATCCAGAGGACCGTTTCCTATTCAGTTAGTTCTATTAATAGACCCGTAGCCTAGAACTTGTGCGCTATGGGTCCACTCCAGTTCTCACTAATTGGCTTAATTTACTCTGTTAACTCGCGCCTTAGTTAATATTTATATTTATTTCCTTGATTACAGAGTGTTGTTTTTAATAAATCGCATTATACACTTTTAACGCTTTCATTTATTCAATTCCACATTACTTCCGAATTTATAAGAACCGCTATTTTTTATCTTCTAAGGTTATTTTTAATATGTACATGACGTTCATTATGGATCTTCTAGGTTTAAAAAATGTTATCTTGTATTTCGTAGCAAACCGAATGATATTACTTGGAGGAAGGCTAATAATTTTATTCAAGTTTTTTTAAACAATACGAATATTATGCAAAAAAAAATACTTCTGCTAAAAATTAGAAATTTATTTGAATTAGGCCAAATAATTGATTTCTTAAAATATAAATTACAAATAAAAACCACAATTTCAATGTACAATTACTACTGTATATATCATTTTTACACAACCTTGTGCTACCCTAAGTTCTTTTAGTTAATAAAATACCATAAAATTGACTTTTAGAAAGTTTTTATCTTAATTCAGTTGTTGGAAAAACGCCTTTTGTGAGTATAAAGCTGTTTTCCTCTTTTCACGGTTTATTAGGATTTTCTGCACCTCTCTACACCCTTCCAAATTGAGTTACAAGATTGGAAATCTGTTTGTGAATTGTGTTGGTGTTGGAGAACTCTCTTTTGAGTTTCTTTCCTTTCCATTCCGCCCGTTTTATATTTTAGTTAAGATTAAAGATGATTTAAAAAAAGACCTTGGTGATAGATCTGTGTAGATATTCGATTATCAAAATCGTAAGGAGTTTTTAATTAAAAATATTTTAAATTAGGGAATTTCCTAACTAAAAAAATAGATATTATATAAAAAGATATAAACATTATAGTACGTAGTGATAAAATGTTGAATGTAAAATCATTTCCAACAATTTATTAACTGATTTTAATCATTTTAGGTAATTGTTTGTTCTGCTACACTATGGTTAATAACGGGACGATCCTCTGTGATTGATTCAAATATGACAAACCATTTTAAGCCCATTTTGTAAAAACTGTATATCAACTGTATCTAAACTATAAGGTTGGCAACTAAGTCATTGCCGATTTCAAATAAGAAGGCAAATTCAGAATTTTTGTTTAAAAATATAACTTTATTCAGTTAGATATTGCCCGTTCTTGTCGATGACCTTTTTCCATCGTTCTGGCAGCGTAAAAATTCCCCGTTCGTAAAATGTCTGGTCTTTGCTATTAAAAAACTGAATTAGGTGTGATCTGACATCATCCGCGTTGTTAAAAATTTTACCATTTAAAGAGTTTTGCATGGAACGGAACAAATGGTAATCCGAAGGCGCAAGGTCAGGGCTATATGGTGGGTGTGACAAAACATCCCAACCCAGTTCCAATAATTTTTGCCGAGTAACCAAAGATGTGTGGGGCATTGCGTTATCATGATGGAAAACAACACCCTTCCGATTTGATAATACCGGCCGCTTTTCTTCAATTGCATCCTTCAGTTTGTCGAGTTGTTCAACATACACATTTGAATTTATCGTTTGGTTCTGCGGCATGAGTTCAAAATACAAAATTCCTTTGTGATCCCACCAGACTGACAGCATAATCTTTTTTTGGTGAATATCTGCTTTTGATGCTGTTTGGGCTGGTTGATCTTGCTTCACCCACGATCTCTTGCGAGTAACATTGTTATAAACTATCCACTTTTCGTCGCCAGTAACTAGGTTCTTCAGAAATGGATCATTTTCATTGCGTTTCAGTGACGAATCACAGATGCTAATCCGTTGCGTCAAATGAATTTCCTTTAGCTGGTGAGGGATCCATAAATCAAGTTTCTTGACATAACCAAGGGTTTTTAATTTTTTTTCAATGCATGTATGCGACACATTGAGCTTCTCTGCAATGTCTCGTGTTGTGCTGTGACGATCTGAATCGATAATGGCCTTGATATGGGTTTCATCCACTTCGACTGGGCGGCCAGATCGTTGTGCATTTTTCAGTGAAAAATCACCGGAACGAAATCTTTCAAACCAATTTCGACACTGCCTTTCTTTTAAGGCTTTATCTCCATATACGGCACATAACTTCTTTTGTGCTTGCGATGCGTTCTTGCCTTTTCGGAAGTAATACAATAAAATGTGTCGGAAATGCACGTCCTGTTCTTCCATTTTTAAATTGGGATAAAAACAAAACTAAAGAACTAATCAAAAAAATTTTTTTACTAATTAAACTTAGAAGTCCATACAGTAAGAAAAAAATATAGGTTAGATGCTCTGGCCACGTTAACAAAACAAAAGAAAGTGTAGAGTGAATCTATCGACAAAAACGGCAATGACTTAGTTGCCAACCCTATATATAAGTTTAGGACCTACTCCAAGAAAAAAGGTTACGAATCTGAAATAAACTTTAAGTTTAAGTGGAAATTCTAAGTCATTCTTATTTTGTGCAATCATTGACTGCACCCCCTGACCATTTCGCACCACTCTAACAACTTAAAGATTTTTCATGATTTTATATTTTAACTTAAAAATGGATATAACCGGAAGATAATGGTATAATACGTATCAGGACAGCAAGGAAGTGCACAGCACCTTGAGGTTCGCGAGGTTAGCAAGTAGGTGTCTTAAATCTATATTATTTTCATATGGCTCATGGAATCGAAATATTCTAGTCTAACTAATATTTATTATTAATAGTAAGTGGTTGTATTTTAATTTTTACTTCCTCGCTAAGAAATTATGATAATCGCTTAATTTATGCTTATTAAAATTAGTCTTGCATTTCAACGGAATTATCCATTTCGATTGGTTTCATGGTTACTGACTTTGTAAGTTCATTCGCATAATCTTTTGTATCCCTCGAAATATAGGTCGAAATTGTTAAGGCATAGGAAGTTCAAATAATCTGTTAGGTATTATTGTCACACCTAAGGCTGTATCTATCTTTTTAGTTTCAAAACTTATAACAGACCTTTCAGAATTCAGAATGTAAACCATATAATAATGCAAATAACATACTACAACTTAGTTTAAATTGTTAAACTAGAAATGGCACTTAATTATAGCCCTAAACAGATTCAGCTTAAAAAAACTAAATATTGTCGAATTAATTTTTTCATTTTGGAAATTGGTTTGAATTTGTTTTGATTATAATTTCAGCTAAAATATTCGGATAAAAACCGTAAGTGACTACTTTACTTTTATTATCAAACAAATTTTGATCCATAAATATATATAAAGGGCTGCAAAAACTGTCGAGATTCATTTTGTTATTAAATATATAACATATTTCTGTATTTTGTAATAAGTGATAAGAGCTAATTTTATAATCCTTAATGCAAGCAACTGATTCAAAAATAATTCAGTAAGCATACTATGGAACACTTGGGTTTAAGGAACGCTGTAATGCTGTGTACAAAATGTTACTTAAATATCATGATTAATTAAAGGAAAGATTATTATGATTCCAAAAATAGAGTATGCTGTGGCTTATTGCACTGTTGCAATAATGATTCATAAGCGTTATATTTGGTTTGCACTCCATTTAAAAGAATATTTATATATCTCATTTCGCGACTCTACAAAATTGATAATCTTAATTATATAACCAGTGTCTCGTTTTATCTTCAATAGAATTATAAAAGTATGTAAATTGTTAGACGGATCTTTGAAAATAATTTTATTTGTTAAGTAACTGTTATATGTTAGATTTCGGAAAACTTCATTTTTCATTTTTTTTTTTTGACAATTTGAATTTGAATTGCGATTGATCGTAAAGTGGAGCAACTCATAGCAATTTTTTATATTTTCGTTCTGATTGTATATTTTCGTGAGGTCTGGAGACCCTGTTGGGGCTCACCTAGCTTCTTTAACGCCAAACCGTAATGAGGGGAACCTGGTGGTTAAACGAGGTCTAGGACAAATACTTGCACCATACAGTCGGCTTTGAAACTATACGATCACCACCATGTATTGAACCCTTAATGGGTAGTAAATATTGGTACAGTTTTTTATCTGTTATATGTTATCTGCTTAAAAATTAAACAAGAAAAGTTAAATTGGTCTTCCTCATTTTTAGTCAAGTATTATCATTCTTCTCATGTATTCTCCTATTAATTTTACACTATATTTTTCCACGCCATATTTCAAGTAGAAGTAGAGTTAGCAGGAAAATCGGTGGTGTTGCGATGAAAGGTGTGGTTTGATAGAAGAGCCCGCTCGTCCATGATATGACCACCTGCAATTAGTCACGCGATTAATCAGATCGTTGATGCTTAACACATTTTTGCTCTGTCTAGGTCCTTCTTAGTATCTTTTATCACGTTACCATAGAAACGCTCATCGATAAATAACAATATGGTGACATCAAGAGGAAATACCTTCTTAGACTATTTGATTTTGCAGTAAACATTTTATATTATTTATTTATTTTATTTTATTGTTATATGTTATAATTTTTTTAAATATTTCATTTGAAAAGAAAAGATATGACCGGGCCTGGGACTGGAACCCAGGTCCCCACGTATCCGCCGTGGTACTTCGCCACCTCGGTCGAGCGGGCTCTTCTATCGAACCACACCTTTCATCACAATACCACCAATTTTCTTGCTAACTCTACTTCTACCTGAAATAGTGGAAAAATATAGTATAACATGTAATATGTGTTGCAATGCATATACAAATAATTAATCGGAATATTTCCAGAGAACAAATTAATACATAAGAAGAATGATAATACTTGACTAAAAATGAGAAAGACTAATTTAACTTTCCTTGTTAATTTTTTAAGCAGATAACATATAACATATAAAAAAAACGGTGACAAATTACCACGATGGATACGTGGGAGACCCGGGTTCGAGTCATGGTCCTGGTGATATCTTTTCTTTTCAAATAAAATATTTTATATTGAAGAAATTGGTCCGGGTAGAGGTCACAATGAATTTCTCGTAGAATTGGAGAAAAACTTTATTGATTAGCCAACGTTTCGACATACGCTGTAGGTCTTCTTCAGGGCTGTGGGGGTGGGACGGGGGGGTGGGTCCTCTCTGGCTATGAAACACTGACTGATGTCAGTGTGAAATGAAAAATATTTTATATTATTATAGTTGTTATTAAATATTATAGCATATTTAAGTAAGTTGTGGATTATTTTGTTTCAATCCATGTGATAAACTAAAATTAATATTAATAGTAAAACTTTCAAGAATTGTTCTTTTTAAGCTAGATTTTATAATAATAAATGTGTGCCTTGGTAGTCCTTACAAGATTGGTTTTTTAACGTGTAACGGCGTAAAAACATCATTGTCATCAGCGTCATTTAATTAATTATTTTTCTCATTTTATATTTTTTTATAATCCATATTTTTTAAAATATTTTAAAGTTATTTGCATTGATACTAGGTTTTTAGATTTTAAAATTTTGAAGACCGATACGATTGATTTATTTTCATCTCTGAGGGTTATTGGTAAGTACGGACCTAATCCAGAACCGTAGTGTACTGGAAACAGACAATGGTAATAGCTGTCAACTTATTATGTCATCAATTATCATTCAGTATTATTGTTAAGATCTTATTATTAGTCCTAATTTTTATTACTTATCATCATTATTTCTTATTATCATTTTTTCCATTTTTATTACCGCATGCCTCATTTTTTATTACTTAGTGTATTGTTTATTGTCTTTTATTATTAGTTTCCTTGTCACTTTGTTATCAATACTCTACAATGATTAACCAATGATTTTACGTGTACAATTATTAAATACGTTCTCCTTTCTTATTATGTCTTACTATTTATTACATAATGTGATACGACTATCCTTTATAATATTTCATTAACAATTTGTATGCATTATCGTCCACATTATTAGTTAACTGTATTTCTCATTTTTATTGCTTATCACCATTGTTTCTTATTATCATTTTCGTGCCTAAATTTTATTAAAATTTTTACTTGATTTATAACTTAGTGGATTGTTTGTTAAGCTGGCCTTTTAGGCTTAATTAGGCTGAGTAAAAATTCCTTGTTTATTCAGAAGGGTCTAAGATGGGGGTCCAGAGCTTGTGCTATGTCAGAACTCGTTAAATATCCCTATACTAATTAAACCTGGATTGGCAAAACTTAGGGTTCCCATTGTAGTATCTTCTATCTAATTGGACATAGCATCATAAAGTGACGTTAAATGAGTAACCATAAACACAAGTGAATTTCAAGCTCTGCCCTGACAGAGCAGTTGCACCTCCTTGCAGTTGTTTCTCCAGCAAGCTAGAGGGTGCCTTGAGGTGGTTGACACCGACCTGAGCCGAATGGACTCTCGGAACTCCTCGGCACCCCCCGTCCTCCAGCTCCAGCCTGGAAGCGGCCAGTTCCACCATGGCATGGCATTCAATACGTACCCTCTATCGCGGGCGGAGACCAGGGTCAGGTGCCTGGTGAGTCCTATCATCTCTTCGTCTACCTCTTCTTATCTTATCAGTGTATAGTATTTAGAGGGATCGGAGCAACGATCTGGTGTTTCTGGAACACCTTGTTGCAGAGTTATATGTCTTTTGATGATCAGCTTTGTGCAGCTTATGCTGGAAAGAATGGTTTCTCCCCCTTTGGGGTTATATTTTCATCGATAAAGTGTTTCTTCGATGTATATCTCTCAGTCATATATCTTCATGAACATGCCCAAATATGATGTTTATATAAAAGAAACCAATAAAACTGGTTTGTTGTCATTGAAAACGGGCATATCCGCATAATTTTGCCTAGCTTGTCTGCATGCATTTATTCTATAGTGATCTTTGCGCTAGTTTCTTGTGTGATTATTTTTTTCTGTTTATTCTCTGTGTTAATAAACTTGCTTATACAATATAATAGTATTCCGTCCTCTATTCACTCTGTTTATATAGGTTTGTTTATGATGCATGTTTATTCACACATTATATTAGTACCATCGAATTGAGTTTTAACTATTTTAGAACTTACATAATCTCTATATATCCAACTACAAGTTTTGATCTTTAATTTTGTTTAACTGAATGGTGGAATACAAGGAGGGGATACAGATAATATATTTTTTGTTTATTGTAATATTTATTTTATTTGATAAAAACTTGTGAGCCCTTATCTAGGCTAAAAAAAATTAAATCAGGGATAGAAGTGAGATATGATATATGTTTAATAAATAATTGTATATTACAAATTGTTTGTATTATTTATGCATTTTATGCATGGCTGATTGTGGCTCACAAGTTATGGTCGGATTATTTAATATATAAAAATTATTTATTATTGAACTATTTATTAATTATTATTGTTTCACTAACATTAACTCTGCACTCTTTTTGGCTTATTTAACTACAAAAATTCGAAGGATACTATGAATAAACTCGTTTTATTACTACGGGTATGATAAATATCTATTTTTTTAAATATGAAGGATTTCATTATTGGAATAGAGACGTTATCAACTTTATAAATGATGAAATATTCTAAAGTTTGCGAAGCAATAATATATTTTTTATTTTACTTTAAACAAAAACATATTCAAACAGTATGTACATTATCATTTCTTTTTAAATATTTGAACTAGTAACATAGTAAAGTTCAAAATTAGTAGAAACCATGGTTAACATTCATAAATAAGGAGGGATTATTGTAGAATCTTCTAATGATATAATTAAAGTTATAATTTTGATCGCTTCGTAGTAGTTTTTGAATCCATAATATTCAAGTAGAATCATTTTTTAGTAATCATTTTACTAAAATTATTACACTAATGGCGGGAAACCTGTTTCCACGTAGTGATTAATGAGACAGAATGTGCATTGCAAGAAGCACAAACTTGTTGGAAGGAATTCCAGTTGAACCCTAAAGTTCAATATTCATAGCCATCAACTTCACTAATGACGCCTAAGTATAAGTGCACAGTATAAGTATAAGTACACAAAACAATCTGTACCTCATAATGAATTGGCTTGTAAGATACCAAAGTTGTCTCCGCAGTTCTGATTTGCATTTTTCATTAAATGAATTTTTTTTTAAATTACTACAGCTTGTAAAACGGTTATTCAGTTCGCACTAGCAATCATTATATACCCTCGGACAGATTAAACATTTTGATACATTTCTTTAATTTGATTAGGTTAAAATGCTGCAAAATATTCACCCATTTATCTCATAAAACTTGAAAATCGGATGAGCCATTCTCTCTCAAAAAGATGGTTACATACCCCCAGACAGACTCGTCTAACAACTTAAATAAAACTTTTGTTTTAATAGCTCAAGTTCTAAATGTCTTGAAATATTCATGACAAAGAATATGAGCCATCAGAATTTAAAATCGCTTATGTAGTAAGTTAAAAAAAATCGCTAAATTCCTGAAGAATATCGAACGAATTTATTTCATTAACAAAAATAAAGCAGAAAATAGTTACTGTTATACTTTTTTCTATCTTTCAGGCAAAGTAGAGAAGTCATTTTTTTTTTGTTGTGAAAAAATTGTTTCTGAACTGAATCTGATTTATTATAATTTTAGCATCTTTCATTTTTACTCCCAAAAAAATTAGGTGAATCCAAAATACTTCGCCATATTGAATTAAGTAATAGTGTTATCTGCAGTTATTTGTCGCGCTTTCTTCTTATTAACTGTTACCCAAGGCTTTGAGAAAACGAATTGCTTGAAATGGCTTCTCAACTTAGTTTTCCTCTTCAAGATTAAAAAGGAATATTGATTTATTTTGCATTTCTCTTTCACTTATTATAATGTCTTATAGTATCCTATTGATTAACAAGATTTCAAATGAATATCACCTCATTAATGGTCGCAGATTATTGTTCTCTATTTTCACCCATGAAGGGTTTTTAAATTAATTTATTGATATTTACAACTGTAATAATATTACAAGTAAATCTGCTGTATGAATAAAGGACATACACAAAAAACACTTGTGGAGAAACTGCCCATTGATAGCACTCCAATCCCATAGAGGGTAAAAATAAAAATATATAACGCCCATTCAAATATTATACTTAATCTTAACTTTATTCGGGAGTTATACCATATGGCACTAGGTTTATTATAATTCCTTGCTTTAACTATTTTCTTGTTGCCATTGCAGCGCACTATTCCACATATCCGTGTTTACTTAACTTGCTATGAAACATTCCGCAGTATTTATTTTTGGTGTTGCAAGGAGCTACCTGATGAATGATCACTTTTTTCTTTTCCTAAACTAAAATAAATGGCAGAACCAAGGTTAGTCTGCTTTTAACCTCTCAGGAAATATAGGGCGCGGGCTATTATAAGTTATTTCTGCGTAATATATCTTTTACAATTGGCTAACTGTAAATAATTCTTTCGTAACCGTAAACATAGCTGAAGAACGAGAACTGCATAGGAAGTTATGGTACTTTGGAACTGTTCCAGGAGCTAGTGAACGGCATAGATTATAATATTCAGTTCCGAAGTTGGTATGGGTTCCATTCTACATAACTCTAGATTATGCATAATCTACTGCATAATGCAGCTTAGAGAATCACTGATAACTAAATTACTTCAAGATTTGTATTATCAAATCTGTATATTCTCCTTTAAATCAAAGTTTTGAGCTTTTGGTTTTGGTAAAGGAATTTTAATAATCATTAAGACGTTAGAATAAATTAGTTATTCGGTTTTTATTTCTTCGATAATTCGTTGGTTCCATTATTGTAATTTATCGAAGGCATGATTTATCCGATTCAGTAATGAAATCATACGGTTACCCAAGAATCTTAGGTTTTTAATATTATAAACTATTTTAACAAATGATGTGAACAGTATAGCTCAGTATAAGGATTGAAGAATTTTCAGAACAGATTGATTCACATATAAAGTTTCAACCCACTACCTTAATTTTAAAGGTGCTGTAGAGTTGCACAGAAATTCAAAATCAGGGAAACACTGCGGATGAAAATGAAGTCAAACACAGATACGTGGTATTGTTGTGCCTGGAAAACAACCGAAAATAATTGATTATAACAAATTTGATCCGCTGGAAGAGCTCAAATGTTCCTTGTTCTAGGTGTTATAAAAGAGGCGTTGAATGTATTACAAAAGACTGAACCAAACTTCCAATCCTAATAGTTGAGATAGTCTTGAATGAAAAAACAAATATATGCACTCCTCCTTGGTTCATATCGTTGGTACAGATTGGAGGTCTTTGCAGATCAAAATGTGGCTCTATTTTGATAAATTCATTCTGTTATTCCCTTCTATAAGAGGTTATTTTTATTTATGGTAATAAATATTTTCTAGTCATTTGAATTATTGAATTTGAAATATTGTATAAAATTTGAATAAAATATTTTGAAAGTTTGCACTGCCACGCACACTGCTTCTACGTTCACTAAAATACGTTTTATTTCAGTTCTCAGGCTAGAGCATCTCTCCTATTATCTCTTTATATAATAATAATAATAACTCTTGGCGAACCCAAAGGCTCGATGACGATACCACCAATCCCACCTACGTCTTGTTATACCCCTCAGGCGTTTACCAGTCGGTATAACGCTTATTCGTTCGTTACCGACCTCAACGCCTTTACTAGCCCATCTTAATCTTCGCGACGCTATCAATTCAATTAACCGGATGCAGGCTCCGCACTTCGGCGTTGTGTGATCTAAATTCTCCAGTGGTCTCATCCTTTTTTTTGATCCAAATGTTATACGCAACACCTTTGTTTGAATACCTTAAGACGACGTTCATCCTCCAGAGTTAGCGGCCACCTTTCTCTTTAAATAGAAGTTAAAAAAATAAAGAAATTGCCTTAAACATGTATATTTGGTTTAATACCCTGTTATGTAATAGTTTGTATACATTTACAAATGTTTATGACTTGTTCAGGGCCAGCAATTGTTATTAAACAAAACTTCTCATATCAGTTCCCAGGCCTCCATTTCTTAACTTATTAAACAGTTGATTTATTACTTATCGTACCTTTTATTTGTACTTTTACTTCTCTTTTATAAAAGAAAAGAAATTACTTAAATATATGCATTTAAAAATATATAGGATAAAATATTTATATATATTTCTGCGTCCACTAAATAACGTTTTATGTCAGTTCTCAGGCTAGCGCTTATATCCTGTTACATGTTTAAACAGGAGTAAAAAAAAAGAAAAGAAGAACAGTTAAGAAGTTGCTGAATTATTTATTCCGTCAAATGGTCTTCTAGTAAATATATCTTTACATGCAGTTTTCGCAATGTTTTTAACCTATTCTTTTAGGGTCTGTCAATGGTTATTGATCTTTTCTCATCACTGTATGAATATGAATGATGGCAACATGAGTACTGGCTGTTGATAAAGAAGGAGCTACAGAGGTGTTGATGTTGCTGGGTGGTGGATGGGGAGGAGAGCGGATAACTGCTAGGCTGACCCATGCGCTGAGGAGGGCGATCGATCCACGGCAGTCGACTCCGATCCCAGCGGCCGATTGCCCCGTATCGCCTAATCAACTCCCCAGTCGGCTCCGCTTCCAATTAGCGCCTCTTAACGAATGGGATCTACACTCTCTCAATCGCATTTCATCATTCTTGGGTTAATGTTAATTTAAAAAATATCATCAAGGTATTTTATAATACCTCAATCAGCAAGCTTGAGAGCCGAGAGTGGTTTCTGTCGTGCCGGCCCGCTACACTAAAAATAAGAAAGCTCACGTGACTATAACGGGAAACATCGATTTATATGAACAACAGTGCCATTTCGTTGAGAACGATCAGGCATTCGAAATTCCTTTATTTTTATTTTAAGTTTGAAAGATAGCAAAGTCATAGTTAGGTTTTGTAGATGAAGTTGTTGATATGGAATTAATTTGACTTAAATTGCTTTCTCATTCTCATTTGTTTCTTTCTCTTTTCATGTTTCTTATTCTGAATAAAGTTAATTTTCTATTCTTTTTTATCTAGCTTGTGCCAGCATTATCCGGATATATATACATATAAAAGGTATCAAAGGTAGATATACTTACTAGCTATCTTTAATTGTTTTAGGCTTTCTGATTGTTTGTACGAAGCATAAAATAAAACTTGCTATTGCTGCTTGTAAAGAGGGCGTTTTTTGTTGCGATACACTGCATTTTTTCCAATTATATGTACACTATTATTAAGTTTTTGTGTGTTAGTTTCGAGACTGACTCTGATAAATCAATTTTGTTATTTAACAATTCTGGGATATCTGCAAAAAATTCCTTAGCATTTTTACGGAAAATCTAAAACAAAAAAGTAAATTAGATTAATTTACATATTTACAAAAACAATTCACACATTACCAATTGTCATTACGAACTGATTAAATTGATAGTTAAAACGTTGTTATAAACAAATTATTGAAATAATATAGTATTAAGTTGAATTGAAATAAAATTAGAAAGTATCCACTGGTATTGAAAGCTAATGGATGCTCAATAAGTTCCCCGAGCCATTTGATTGTTTTGGTATAATTTATACCATTATATAAACTATAACATTTATAAAAATAATAGTAGGCTATTTCACATAAAAATATAATTTATATAGTTATATGCCTTGTATTTTAAAAAAAGTTATTAAGCGTTCTGTTGTATATTTGGGACATCAGTTTATTGAATCCTTTCTCGAATATTTCCACGTTATTACAACCATTTCAGTTCGATTAAATATAGTGATGGTTTTCTAATTTGTCTGGTGTTCTGTTTATAGTGACTGGGTTTTATTTTAAATCTCAACTAATCGGTATGATCAAGGTTGAAGAAGGTAATGAACCTTCGTTACAGATGCCATTTACAATATTTTACAATCTTGCAATATATGTAACTTTTAGTGTCACTCATAACCCTACAAGGAAAGCAATCAAATGTTTAAAAATAAATGGTTGATTGGCAATGTTACAAAACCAGGAAGATAGGATTTAACCCACTGAATATTTTAGGAAAACAGCATAAAAAAATATTTCCAACGTTCCTTTGGTCCACGTTCAAATTATCATTGCTGTGTAAATAATATATAAATGAAGAGAACATCTAAATAAAGGTGGATGGAACAATGAGTTATTTATTGGATACTATTACCTGGAGAATACTCTACATTTAACTAATGAAAATACTGTTAACGTAAGACAAAAAAATAAATGAATGTTCAAGGTTCAAGAGAATGCCTTTAGAGGTCATAAAAATGTTTACTTGAGAACTTATCAACAACTCATCAATATTTATTTTATATTCCCGAGGATAGTCGAATCATCTTCATTCTAAATTTACAGTAGAATCATTTACAAATAATTAACTGTCATTTTTACAAAATGGTGTAATTTTTTTTTACTTCTTAGTTTATTCAACTTTATCAAATTAACTTAAACTAATTTTCGTTTTAGTTGATAATTTCTTCTTTAATGTGCTTATTTTTACATCCTCATTCTCGATATAATTTAACATAAAATTACAATTTCGTTTTCTATTCAAGCAAATCAAATGTTTAAGTTTACAAAGTGGCCAACTTCATAAAGTAACTCTTGTCTCTTGTTAACTATTTTCTAAATTTGTGTCTTCAGTGTTTGTATTATTTATAAATATTAGCATTAATAATAAATATTGAACAAACAGTTAACAGCAGAATGTAAAACAGGAAGTGTTTATATTTTAATATTTCTTCCATTATTACCGAAAAAAAGAACTTTTCTCACGGACACGGACGTTTGTTGCAATGGGCTCTTGGAAACGAGAAAAAATAAATAAAATAAAAACGTAATGAAACAGCTCTTTTTTTTTTTATGCCTCGAGTTAGGAAAATGATATTGACGTTTTTTTTCTACCGAAATGTCACTTATTTTTATGTACCCTATCTCTTTTTTTATTGTACGCTAAAGTGAAAATACAAAATTTAATAAATGAATAGTTGCCTGGAAGAAGGGTGTATGCTACATTTTTCAGTTTTTTTTGTTGTTTTTTTTGTGGAACAAGGTCCATGTGATGGCCCCTACCGCTCTCCCGCCAAGAAATACCCGTCCGCACGCGAAATTTCTATACTCTTCTGTTTTTCAATGTTATGTCAAAATAAACATTTTGACCAAAGCATCGTGGATGTAACAATTTTTTATTATTTATAATTTTTTTTGCTTGTTTTACAATCGAACAAGGGCGTTAGTGCAAAATCTATAAAATGTAAGAAGGACGTATGTGACAGTCATCTAATTAAATGACCCGTTTTCTTATTTTGACTCTCCCGTAAACTTCGAGAAATGTAACATGCGCCCTTCTTCCAGGCAACTATTAAAATAATGGCTTTTTGGTAAGCAAATTAGTAAATCATGTTAATAGCCTTTTTTTCTTAACAGAATTTTTGGTAGATTTCGATTCACTCTATAAAACCTTAGCTTTAAAAATATTATTGAATATATTTTATTGAATTAATTATATGTTATAAAACAGTCTTCTTTAATCAAGTGTTGTACATCAACAAATATTTCTAGTTTCTTAAACATTTGAATAGACAGATTTCTAGTCAACAAATGTTTCCTTAGATTCGTTCTAGGATGTGAACATAGCTTTCTTTCATAGACGGTTAAAACCAAATCAGATGTGAGTTTTCATTTTTTAAAAAATTGATATACCTCACTTCTTTAAAGAAAGGCGTTGCTATTTGCACTTAATTAACTCAATAGACTGTTGGCTTCGCTGTATAATTTATATGAACAGTTAGTGCATTCTTAATATTTTGAAACACGACGTTTCGCCCTGCACTTGTGAACAGTCATCAGATGAAAAAAAAATGCTTAAAATCAGTTGCTTATTGACAGCTCTCCCCTTAACATATTATTTTAAGTGATAAGTAATATTAAAGTGCACCAAATTTATTCCTTGTTTCTTCTAAGATATTTTATCGTTAATCATCACTAAAATTTATTCTAATTTGCAGAAAGTCGTGTTTTCATTTCATTAAACATTAGGTTCTTACGCTAAAAGTACTTTTATATTTTTACAGCTCAATTGATAGATGCTGAGATACCTATATGTCACAGATTTACTTTAAAACTTTATATTTATAAAATATAATAATTTTTTTTACAAAAAACTCAGTTATTTATCTAATAAAATTTTAATCAGTGGAATATGGTGTGGAAAAAGCGGCCAGAAAATTCATATAACAGTACCTTTAGAAATATTTTACTAATTATTAGAAAGTTGCAAACTCAGTCAAATATGATTGCCAATCGTACGTAAGTAGTGCTACCTAACTATGACTGTTCAATGAGTGAGTTGCTCTAGGCAAAAAAGAAGACTGCACCAGTCCTCATTTTACAATGTGCGTTTGAATTGCCCAAATGAAGTTTTGATAAATTGGTTTGTTGTCTTGTGTTGTAGTCGACATTTTCGCCATTATTCCTCAATTGAATATCCTCTGAAGGCCACACTCTTGACTATTAGATGCCTCAAGGAAGTGCATTTATCAATCTACTGGCTCACTCCTTTGTTATCACCATATACTTGTTAACTCGTTGCTTGAAAGAAGCCTCTCCTCACAACTCTCGTGCTGAAATAATTAGCGGGGACACAATAGTGTTTAGCCAATCGTTAATTAGCAATCGAACAATAAGTAATAAATCTCCCTAGTTGGAGCCCAAGATAAATTGCTACTAGGCTTCAAGGGCTTTAACAATTTGTTTTCGATTCTTCAATATCCCACGTGACCTTGGAAAATAGGAAGTAGTTACTCCACACTTCCTCGTCTGGCTTCCTCCTCCTGCTGCTGTCATCCTCCGGCCAGGACGAAGACTAATTGGCTGTGCCAAATACCATCCAAGGGAGGGATAGGTGTCTTGTCGTGCAAATCTGTTATTATCTGTCGAGTGAAAGCGTTAAAGGACGGTTGAATCAACTCTTTCAAAAGTGAAAATGGCTAAACTTGTAACATTTCTTTCAGTTCACAGTTCAATACATCAACTGTGAGCTAACTTTTAGGGACAAGTTTTTCTGGCCTTGTAAACATTTTTTCCCGAGGCAAAATTGTGCCCTGGGTCCTATTTCATAATAAAGTGTAAAAGTAGAAGTAGAAATGTTCTGTTGTTAATTGTTCCTTATTGTGATTTGATATTAATAATTTTATATATTTTCTTTTTTAATTTATTGTTTTGTTTTTATGAAATAAAAATTTATCTTGTTCTAAATTTTCAAGTCTGGGATTCGATTTGTGTCATTGTACTTCATTATGAATTAAGTACGATTTACGAGTGCATATTTAATAAAGTACGAATGGGCCCTTAATTTACTACATTTATAACTTACACTGTGAAAGTTTGAAACCCTAATATATTGAAAATTATCAAAAAATCAATTTAAATTAATTATGTTTACTTATCCGTCACATGAACATTTTGTACATACCTGCTTTTACTTACACATTAACTTAAAACATTGTCGAAAGCATTTTATTTTTGACATAACAGTCCCCCCAAAGTCATTTTCCTACTAAGTAAATTAATTTATAGTTATTTTTTAAAAAGTTAATTCAGAAAAAAAAGAAAATATTCTTTTATATATGAACCTGTTAAGTATTTTTTGTTACAATTGATATTGGTGACTTTACGGAATCTTAAGATTTTATTTGAAGACTCGGTGAGGTTTAACGATTTTTCAAAAACTTATATACTTGACATAACATTGGATTATGTGAATATTCATACTGAAGTTCTCTCCCAAAACAAACTTATGCCTTTCCTGAGTTTATCTTAAGAAAGGGAAGAGCGAATACTTCTTGTCTTGTATTCGCAGCATAGGGGGATCCAGGGGGAGGGGGGGCACAGAGGCACGTGCCCCCCCCCAGACGGTTTTTTGTGAACTGTGGAGAATCCATTACAGTACATACTTATAGGCAAATCATGTGATGGTAGTTGTTAAAATAACAGAAATAACATGAGTGAAACTATTGGTTAGATATTTTAATAAACCTTTGAAACATTTCTATAAATACTACATGTTTATTTCTAAGTTATTTTTGATATTTTTGCCCGTCTGCCCGTTTTACCCTCCCCCCCAGAAAAAATCCTGGATCCGCCCTTGATTCACAGGACTTTGGCGCCTGCCGACAGTGTACCAAATAGAGCACTCTTCTGTTGATTAGACGTAGTTCGTTATAGTTTTCTTTAGACTGCTTCTATGAGCATCCGATGTTCGGAGAAAGCCGATAAAGGAATTGCTTTCACCGATCTTACTTTTTACTGGTCTGGCTATTGGTATTTTTTTACATTCCGTTTTTCACCAAATTGTTAATTTGGTTTGAAAATATTTATTTATATTATATATTGAACTAAACCTGTTTAATTTTTTGTATGCAGTTTATCTTACTTTTATTTTGAAATCATTTGTATTTTTAAACGGTACAAATAAAAGGTTTATTTAAATATATATATATATATATATATATATATATATATATATATATATATATATATATATCGAATTATACTATTTTTTTGTCAGTTACTTATTAATAAATCCCTTTTCCTCATTTTCGTATATAATTATGAATCATCTATTTAAAAGAAACATAAATACTTACCTCCAGATATTGTTATGAAATTAACTTGAAGCAATTAAATTTAAATTAACCACAGATGTCACTGTCCTGACACCCAAACATTTTTCTTAATTCTTAATTTTTTGAAAACAGCATAATGCATTAAGTGAGGTGCTATGGACACGAAGCACCAATAGATGACGGAATGAATATACTGACCAACTTTGACAATTGATTTTTCACAATAAAATATTTTATTACTTTTCGAAGAAAATACTGCACACTGGCTATTTCTTTACAAATGTTTTAACTGGTCGAAGGGTGCAGTCAATATATTTTACACAAATTAAGTATCAAGAGCGACCTGTGGTCTAGTGGTTAGCGTAAAAAACTACTAAGCCCAAGATCGCGGGGTCGTAGCCCGACAGGTGGCCCTAGGATTTTTTATCCTTAGTTACGCCGTCCTTCGAAAGGGATGTCAAACGGGGGTCCCGAGTATGTACGATGTCAGGTACTCGTTAAAAATCCCTACCCTAATTAAAACTGAAGACGCAAAATGTAACATCGTCCGATTAGCCATAGCAGCATAAAGTGACGTTAAATGAACAAAACAACAAATTATGTATCATAATCATAGTCATTCTTCTCTACCGCTCATGCAGTGTTAGGAATTAATTAAGTATAACTATGTGTGCCGACTTTGTAACCTAATTTTTAGAGGGATGTAGAGGCAAAGCTATTTTTAAACATATTTCCCTTAAGTACAATTTCATTAGATACTGTATACAGGTGGAATCGTCGTTATCGATACAAATATCGAAATAAATCGATTCAAAATTGTTGTCATTAGAAAGGGCTTACAGTGCACCCCCCCCCGTAGTTTCGACAGGACCAGGCGAAGAAGGCCAATGGAGGTGGGGGCCTTGAACGGAAGCAACGGGTCACGGGCACCCACCTGGGGCAGCTGTCACCCGCCTCTGTCGCTTCCATCTCGTCTTCCTTCTCTGTTCCATCATCCACCTTTCTTTTTAAATTTATCATTAATTTCAAAACGGCATTAAATGTACTATCAGAATAAAAGGTATGAATCGAGTTGATTTATCAAGTAATTTGATTCTAAAAAAAAAAACAGTTAACCTTTTAAGAATCAATGCCTATTAACTGTATGTCCTGGTATTTTCAGGCTTTCAATGCATTTTGTATTTTTATTTTAATATAATATGGCATGATTAAAGCTCTTAATAAATCTATTTTGAGAATTTATAAAATAATACATAATACTTGGCTCGTCCTTTTCATCCTGTCTTATTTTTCTTGATATATATTTTTATTTTTATTAATATTTTATAGACTATTATATTCTTATCTTAAACTCCCCCTCCCCCGCCTTGATATCATAAAAATTATTACTGTAAAAAAACGAATATAAATAATATATATATTTATATCAAATTAAACGTAGAGGTAGATGACCGATAGGTTTAAACGCCTCTGGTTTAAAACAAGCAGCCAACTTACTATAATTGAAGAATAAGATTAAGCTCCTGACACTGCTCAGTGGCTAAATAGGATCTTATTAAGTATAGTAACTATTAAATATTTTCGTAAAATATGCTAAATGTTATATTAATCTCTTTATGAAGCAGTTGTATTTCTAAAGTGAGATAACTCAAAAATCGTTTGTTTTTTTCAGTGGTGAATTATGACTATGAAAAAAATGGGTAAATATCTCATGATCACTCGTCAAAACTGTATCAACGTAACTTCAGGGTTTGTCTGCCAGAAGGCACTTGTGTCACTCTTATTGTCCTAATGCTTGCTATTCCAAGCTCACTAATCGTTTTCCCGACATAAATTTACTAGGACCGGGACTCGAACCCGGGTCTCCCACGTATCCGTCGTAGTGCTTAGCCACCTCAGCCATCCTGGTTCGCTTCTCGCTCAGGCATATCCTTTCCTTTCTCTGATCCTATATCTCCATGTTCTCGCAATTTGCGATGTATACACGGGGAGAATATTCATTAAACATTACTTTTATTTTTGGATCTTGTTGAATTACGTCACTATATATTATTATAATTTATTTTATTGTTAGAGGTTATAATTTTTTGTAATATTTTATTTGAAACATAATCCCCCGGTCCCGGTCCTGGTCATATCTTTTCTTAAAAAAAAAAAAATGTTTTAGTTTATTAGTTTAAATCAATTATAAACCTTTTTAATAAACCAAGACAAAATAAATAATCCTCATCCCTATCTCAAAATTAAAAGTTTTCGTTTCAATATAGGTATAATCCAAATGTTGAATAAAAATAAATTTTTCCGTCCGCCATTTCAGGGGCTATACTCTTTTTTGAGGATTTGGTACTCAAATCGCAAGTTACCTCGGAACTCGTCTTTCGTTAAAAAAGAATATTGATAAGAGGAAAAACGTTATGTTGGAATCATTATCACGAGACGTTAAAGAATTACTTGTAAATAAATTTAGTTTATTATTTTGACTAATAATTCCTTATAACTGATCTCGAACGAAAAATTTCTCCTCAGAATTTGAGTTTTTACCATTTAAGAATACAAATACCAAAGTTCATAAAGCTCCGATAAAAAAAAAATTGTATAAAATGAAAATAAGATGAGTATTAGGAGAGATAGGGTATTGAGCTTTGCAGAGCACCCGCTGTCCCTGAGCGCCCCCTGTCCCTGATCTACAGGTCATTGCGACCTCTGCCCTTCAAAGTTATTCTGTTACATTTATTTCTATCATTGGCTTGCTACATTTTGTATTAACCTTTTACCTTTAGTTCTAAAAAAGCAACGATTCTGTCTCTGTCGATAACTTCCACCTTGGGAAAATAGGATATTTCCATTCCATAAGTAACAACTGACTTTTTATAACTTTTATAAATTTAATTTTAATATATTTTATTTATAAATTTATAAGTTATAAATTTAAGAAATTTGACGGAGGATTATATCTACAATATTAGTTATATCTACAAATGAAAGGATCGGTGCACGCCGCCTAAGATGGTACGGTCGTGTGAAGAGAATGACGTTTGAATGTTGGCCAAAACGAGTTCTGTATTGGGTTCCACCTGGGAGAACCGAAGATGCGGACGGGCCAGAAGCAGGTGGATGGAGGGAATCCATGAGGAGATGGCTGGTCGTTGATGATTGGATGGATGGGGAGACATGGAACTCTGCTCTGACCAGTTGAGGCAACCCTTGTCGGAATGCCTGTAAAGTAAAAGTAAAGTTATTAGCAATTATTCTTATGTTAATCTCTCCACTGAACTTTACAAAGCGCTCTTGTTTATTTATTAAGTCGATATTTTGATCCCCTAGAAAGTTCTATACACTCTTTTGAAACACAATATAATTGGCTGGAATTTAAACCAAAGCCAAAAGCTAAGTTGTGGGATTGAACAATTGTACAATAATTTGTTACGTTTTCTTCAATAAAGCTTACTGCCTGCTATTTATACTGTGTCTTCATTTTAATTAGCGCTGTCTGGTAGCAAAAAAAGTCTTATATAAGTACGCTTCTACTTTAACCACTTTTTAAGTACGCACTTTTTATTTTACTTCCACTCCTGTTTAATATATCATCAATATATTATTCGTAAAAATCAATATGAAGTAATAACTGAATTGCTTATACGAGTCTAAATATTTTCAATTTGAAAAAAATATAAAAATTTCTAGTGGTGTATGGGTATAAACCAAGCAAGTATCTACCTTTCAATTTAAACGTCAACTGAGTTGTGGATATAAAAGTTTATACTCTTGATTTACCAGCTTATTTTCTCAATGCATGGGCCCAAGTCATTCTCCTATCAAACGGTTTGAGATATGATTCCAGAAAGTTAATGTCTCCTTGCTGCATCGTTACTTTATCGAGGTTGATGTAGGACTAGTTTCACACCTTTTAAATGTGATGTGTTGGCGTTAGTTGTAGTCTGGACGTCATTAAGGTGTTAAATATTTTAAAATTATAATACTTTAAAATGTTAAAATATACCTTTATGTTTGTAGTAAATGATATAAGAAAACTAAACAAGGTAAAGTTTTTGTTATTTAATTCCTACCACGTTATCCAATCTGGATCCAGAATCAAATAAGAGAGGAAAGATATACGGCTTTATGAAGCAAGGTATAGGTACAGATACTGTTCCGCAAATCAGTTAGTTTTTTATTAACTTTACAAGCCAACGTTTCGAATCGATGAGTTCTGCCGCATCTGGATCAGCCGCTGTGGCCTTATATATATCAGTATTTGTATTTATTATTTAGTTTTGTCACATTCTAAATAAACAAGAATGAATTTATCATTAGTTTGAAATATTTAAAAAACTTAATTTTTGTGTGTTGGACAAGGTGGATAGTGCATTAGTGAATGAATAACTAAAGTGAATGAATAACTAAAGTTTCACCAATGAATGATTGGAGAATCCCATCTCCACCTGAATGCAATAAAGGCCCATAAGAAATCTTAATGAAGCGAGAAACCCAATGAACGCCCTGGTGCAACCGCTTCAAATGGATTTTGAATCCGTTGTGCAACATCGTGAAGGAGTTTGTAAGGCACCAGTTTAGGTTTCATTTGTATAGATTGAGTTGGCCTTGTACACGCAGGTGCAAGAGAATATTTTCTTATTATTTATCTCTTTACTTGTTTGTTTAAATAAAATGCGCCATAAGGCTACGTGTAGTTTATTTTTGTTATATTCCGCAACGAGGAAGAGGCAGTCGCTTCCTTTGTGGCTTTATTTAGCACAGATAGCATTCCCAACACGGTTCCGTTATACCGGGGAATTGGTTCGCATATTGTTGTTGACGGGCACATCAAAACCCTCCTGTAACTGTGAATATGGAGCACAATTGTCATTATTATGTTTATTATTTTAAATATTTTCAATTTAACAACATGCTGATTTATTTATTAAATTTATGTTTATTATTTATTATATTAAATTATATGATAATTTTTTAAATGAATGTTTCTATTTTTTTTTTTATCCGTTTGTATTTATTAGAATGCAATAGGAAACCTCAAAAAAGCCTTAACTCTCTAAAATAATAGAAAATAACTATTCAGTCTCATGGTTATGGTTATTGCAAATTATTTTTCATTATTAGAGTCCTGAGTCTTTATTATTTAGAGTTTTCCAATCGAATTATTCTTTTTGTCTCGTTTTGAGTGGTTTCGCTCATCTTTAAGAATTTATTTTAATAGATAACTGATGTGAAATAATTAAATTTTTACTTGGACCGAATAACCAATGTCTTTGAAAATAGAAATTGAACTTTTTGAAACAATTTAAATTGTTTTCATAAACATTATGAATACCTCTCTTTTTCGTTTTTCAACTTATCATCTTATGAATTTAACCATTAATAGTATTCTCATACAAGACTGAAAAGACAAGAAACTGCTCGACGTTTTCGTCTACTTCAACATTCACTGGAGAAAAGCTCCCAATTAATTACAAAAGACTCATTTACATGACAGTTATCAGACCTATTTGGACATATGGAGTTGAGCTTTGGGCCTCTAATAAACCATCCAATTCATCTCGTATCCAATCCTTACAATCCAAAATCCTCAATGCTCCTTATTATGTCACAAACAAACTCATCCATTATCAGGAAAACCCTCCCAGGCGTCTCAAAAGAAGATGGCCTCGAGACCTTCTACTATAGAACTTTATTGGAGTGCTACTGATGGGTAGTTTCTCCACAAGTGTTTTTTTTTTTTTTGTCATGTCATTTTTTCATATTAGCAGAGTTACTTGTAATGTTATTACAGTTGTAAATATCAATAAATTAATCTAAAATGGAAACATTTATAGTGCGCCTAAGTGGCTTTAATTTCAATCATATTAAAACATTTTAAAAATATTTAGTTTTTTCATATCATATATTGGTTTTCCAGAATAAACAAATATAATTAAAGATAACAACGTTAATTAGAAAACAAAACTTTAAATTATATTACTTAATGAGATCAGGTGTGGAAACTTTTGCCTTTCCTAACGAGGAGGAGTTTGTTTTTCATTATGTTAATAAATTATGTAAGAGTTGCCCACGGAGATGTTTCGGTGTCGTTTATTACGAAATCGTAGGCTGTGAAAACACAAACATAATTGTGTAAAAGGCAATGCAGTGTATACAAGAGGCATAAATAAGTCCCTCGTCTAAAAATACTCCATATCATCTCCATTACATGTTTATATTATGTTTTTCACGTTTAAATATTTAATTCGAAACATTTTTGTTATAAATTCTATTTAATGCTTGATGTAAATGAATATGAGAAAATGTATTTATTAAAAAAATAATAATATTTCACATTTATTTAGCCTAGACATTTCTGTATGAAAGTGTATTATATAATTACTCCATAAAACAAAATTACTTACTTTTGATTAAATAGTGCATATCGACATAACTACGAAATCACTATTATGTTTCAAGTTTCCTAATCAGACAATATCATATTTGAATAAAAATAAATTAACAAATATTAATAATGCATATTTCCACTTGCACCATTATTTATAAGACCGGAATGAAGATTAGAAAATGTTAAATAGATCAGGTTCTATCCACAGTATTTATTAGAATCTTACTCAGTTTCGCAAGATATGAGCGTAAGGTATGCGTCAAGGCAAAACCCCTACGTCAGGAGTAAATGTTTTTCTCAAGTATGATTTCCTTATAAAAATTTCATATTCAATATGAATCTACTAGCTGTTATTATTAATGTAAATTAAAAATTAATGCGATCATTTATGTATGAGTGAAAATGTCGACTCACTTATCGTCATTAAGCATTTATCTGTTTGTTTAGAAAACCACTCGTGGAAGGTTAAATGACAATTGAAAAAAAGTATTTATAATGGAAAACAACATTATGGATGTTTAATAATCGACGTTCTAAAAATACAACAAAATCAACATCAGGATACTTTTTTTTCATAAGCTTCAGAAATTCTTATTTCTCTTTTCATATATTTTAAATGGTAGATCACCCAGCCTCTACAAAGCTGGCGGTTGCGCATCGTCTGCACAGCTGTTGTCCTAGCAACCGTATTATCAAAAAGAACTACTTTTAAATCAACACCGGCTCCACAATACTATATTTTCTTCCTCAAATTAATATTTAGGTCAAAAGGAAAATTTCAATATGCATTCGGGAGAGAATTAGACCATGCCCTTTTGAGTTTTGCTATTTTTAAATATATTCTGGAGCTAGGGAAAAAATATTGTCTTAAATTTTATAATTATTTTTTATTAGATGTATGGTAAATTTCTGAACTCTGAATAAAAGCAATTTAATATCATTCATTGCATCTATGTTTTCAAACAAATGCCATTGATTTAAATTTTTCATTCCTCAAACCCTAGGACTCCATCTGGACAAACGTCTCACTTGGAATCTTCATACAAGACTGAGAAGACAAGAAACTGCTCGACGTTTTCGCCTACTTCACCATTTACTGGACAAACGTTCTAAGCTTCCAATTAATTACAAAAGACTCATTTACATGACAGTTATCAGACCTATTTGGACATACGGAGTTGAGCTTTGGGGCTCTAATAAACCATACAATTCATCTCGTATCCAATCCTTACAATCCAAAATCCTCAATGCTCCTTATTATGTCACAAACAAACTCGCCCATCATGATCTTAATATCCCATATGTTGCTGATTTGGCTCAAACTAGATACCTATCCTTCCATGAAAAGCTCCATACACACTTGAATCCACTAGTCTCTCAACTTGCTTCCCATACTATTCCTGATAACCCTCCGAGGCGTCTGAAAAGAAGATGGCCTCGATACCTTCTACTATAAACCTTTATTGGAGTGCTGTCAATGGATAGTTTCTCCACAAGTGTTTTTTTTTCATGTCCTTTGTTCATACAGCAGATTTGCTTGATGTAATATAATTACACTTGAAAATATCAATAAATTATTCTATTCTCATTCCTCAAACATGCGAACTGACTAATATTAATAACCCGTCTATTAAATCTCCCATGTACGTCCGAGATATAAGTGCAGAACAGCAGCATCCCCATTTCTGCTTGATGGTATCGCCAATAAGATTTTGTGGTTCGCGGTGGCAATGGCATTGTGTCTGCATGTTGAACGTATAGGGTGCTTCACCGAGAGGAATAGCACTGAATCTTGTGTGTCATTAGGGGAGAATTTAGTTATATATTTTATTAACTATTTTCATTGGCTTTGTTATAGTTAAAGTGTGCAATATCATTTTATGTGTATAATTTTGAATCATAATCATTATTGTTACAATAAATAGAAATGTTTGGTCAAAACAAGTTTCTGAATAAATAAATTTTAATTGTAATATGCAATTACACATTTTTTTAATTTTACATAATTTACAAGCAAAGACATTTTATGGAACAGCACCCCACTACTTTTATTTGCGAACGACCACCACCTATGATACAGTCTGAAATTCACTATAAATAGTTTAATGTTAGACGACCATTTTGCCAAATTTCGTTTTTTAATTAAAATAAATGCTGAAATTATAAGACATTGCATCCTTCATTTATTGTAATATTGATAAAAATTATGTAATTTGGTCTAAAATTGAAATCCTTTGGCTGATAATTCTGAAAATCTAAAATCCAGGCCTGTTATAAAAATGTCTTCTTGCTCTCGTCCGGAGGTTATGTAAAATATGTGAATTTACATATGTTCGATATCTGTATCTAGATAATTTTGTTTACTGGAGTAGTGGTCGCGGATAAAATGCTAATCTGATTCTAAAATAAGAACGTCTGATGTTTTGGGACGAAAGGAGCCATGAGATATTCCCATTTTTGATAATGTGGTCCGGACAACCTTAGCCTGGTTAGAATGAGGTAGGAACTGTTGCACAAGGCCCGGGCTAGCAGGGGACCAGATGCACACTTTGATTATGGAGGTGGGCATTGGAACGGTAGCTAGGAGTCCAAACCTTCTTATATCATTCCAACCTCTTATATGATCGTGATTATTTTAAATTTTTTTTGACAAATAATGTTTCGGAACAAATTCAGCATTAACACAGGCCTACGCCTTAAGTTATGTCCATACCATGGGACATTTGCCTGCCTATAGACGAGGCAAAACTTAGTCTCGCTAAGCAACGGTCTCAGCCGCGGCCTAGACGTCGTTCCGCTTTGGACGATCTTACGGACGATTTTGTTCCATAATAAAAGGAGTAATGTTTTAATTACTTCCTGATGTAGTTCGATTGAAGAAGTATTATTTTGGCTGGATGAAGAAAAGTTGGCATTGTGCTCACTAGTTTCCGCCGGCCTCTCCACGTTCTCACCTTGAAATTTCACGCTGAATTATGGAATCATTACTTCCGTGCACTCACCGAGAATTTCACCTTCAATGAGGGGAGACGCTACCCCAATCGCAAGAAATGATTGGTCCTTATAAGTGGTCAGGTTTTTGCAAGGATTACTGGATATAATATTATTATTATATAGGCCAGCACAACAGGTTTGGTACCTCTTTGCTTTTGGATATTTGTGAATGAGTAAGTTCTATGGTTTCAAAAACGAATAGCTTGAATACCATCATACTACTGCAGAAGAAAAATAGTTGACTAGATAATTCTAATAGTGGTATGAAATGGTCAGGTCACACAAAATAGGCACAATAAAAAGCAAACAAACCAAGGCACAATAAACAAGTCATTCTTATTTAGCGTAATCATTGACTGCACCCTCTGACCATTACATACCATTCATTATAAGTAGAAAAATAGGCATCTTTATTTATTTTGATGTATTAAACAATCTAGTGATTGAATCAATTATGATACATGATAACATAATAATTCGAGTCATAGTATGTTATAGTATGTTCCAGCAAAATGACAATAGTAGTATTTTCTCATGATGACGATATTGTTGCATCTTGAATTCGAAGTTAGAAAAAATCTACATGTAATGAATAATTGAATAATATTTAATAATAATAATAATAATATCCTGCGCAACAGCTTGTCACCGAGTCTGGACCGCCTCCAGCATTCTCCGCCAATCAGCTCTTCTTGGGAATCCGAGTGTCCTCTATCCGTGCCATGTCACCCGCCCATCGTAGTCGGCCAAGTTTGATTATCTTGATAACATCTGAGGTCTTATAGAAGTCGCGTATCTCTCTATTGTATCGCCGTCTTCATATTCCGCCCACTTTTATTGGTCCGAAAATCTTTCTCAGGAATAATATTTAAAATCTATAATTTGGGTTATTATATAAAGGAATGTTGATTTAATACTTGCGTTCAACAAAATAAAGGTTCTATCTTGTGTTGTTAAGGCATTGTTGAAGGTCAAAAGAAGGGATTTTTTTTTGTATTGTTTCAGGGACCCTTCAGTCGCAGGGTCTGTTGCTAGTCATCATGCCTGAACCAAACAAGAGCACTACCCTGATCATTTTTTCCGCAGCTAAGTTAGCGAAGAATATAGCTGAAATTCAGGCGCCATAGTTTTTTAAATAAATATGTTGCAATATTAGTAAACAATCTTATACAGTATAGAATTTTTTTTTAAATGAATCGCAATTTACTTTCTCGACTGTATGATTTAGAAGAAAATAGTAGAAACGAGTTGTGTGTTATACATTTTCGATAATATCAGTATGTAGCAAACTAGTGAAAATATTAATAATCATCCAAAAATGTATCTTTGGACAGTCGGATTGGTGATGTGAACAAATTAAAAAAAAATAGTGCGTAACAGCCTGTAAAAATACTGTTTAATTAAAACTAATCATAATAGAGAATGGTTATTTTTTTTATTAATTTATTGTTGAAATTTACAACTGTACTATAACAATACAAGTAAATGACAGGAGTGATAGATATTGGACGAATAAAGGCATGTAGTAGCAGGCAAAGGCATGTAGTAGAAACTACCCAATAGTAGCACTAAAATAACAAGTTCAACTTAAAAGATCACGAGGCCATCTTCATTTCAGACGCCTCGTGGGAATGAAGTTTTGCATGAAAAGACTAGTATCAGGTTCGGGCCAAATCAGCAACAAATGGGACATTAAGGTCATTATGGATGACTTTATTCGTAGCAAAGGCATTAAGGATTTTACGAAGGGTTTTGAATTGTAGATTATTAATTAAATTTCTAATTTTGTATATAATTAGTTAAGAATTTGCCTTAATTACTCCGAAGTTTATGTATCTATTTAAGTGAATCTGCTTTGCGTGAATTTATCATATCTTCATATTAAATTATGTATTGTGAATGTTCTTTCATCGTCACATCTTTCTAAAATAGTTAAATAAATAAATATATAGTATATTATATCTCAAAGTAATAGTCGGTATATTCAGAACTTACCATTTGTAACCAAACAGATAGAAATAGTAAGTAAACAAATACAATAATTATTAATCTGGTTACATGGATTTTTTTTTTACTATTCGACATATAGCATAAACATTTGTATTTATACTATCGATGTTGTGCCTTATTATTACAGTAATAATTAAAGCAGAAAATTAAAAATAAAAACGAAATTAGTTTCGCCAAACGTTGCGACTTTGACGGATTGTCAGACATTAACCAATGCCATTTTGGTAATCGCTAATGTTCAAGGTTTTCTTCATTGGTTTTAATAACTGGTTACCCAAAGCAAGACTTTCGAACATTGATAATCGTAGCATTAATTCGCAAAGTTATGGAATAATATGGTAAATATTATTCCATGTGTGAATTCATTAATTATACTTTTGATATTATCATATTGTATATGAATGAACCTCGGGGACAAAATAAAAGTAAATCTTAAAACATTTTTAACTAAAAAAATATTTAATTTTTATACTGTTATATAAGATAAATTCGAATTTGTATGTTACTATTACAACTATATTTTGATATCGTATGCTTCTATTGAATATAACAGCAACAATGACACAATTCCAAAAACTAAAGAAAAAATCTATTCCAGAGAAACCTCCATTTTAGCTTTCATAACGTTCGTCGCACTTGTCAAAAGGGCGACAATGAGGAAATGTGCTGTGAAAGGAAATTAAAGTTTGTTCCTTGCACTTTTTTTATTCAGATCACAGTTCTATGATAAAAGAACAAAATACTCTGGGGTCCGTTTGTGACAGAAATATTTATTCTGTCATGTCAAACACATGAACGACTTTTGTTTAATAAAACTGTAGAAGATAATTTAATTTTAATTTTAAAATTTTATATTTGTAAGATAAACTCTTAATTCCTAATTAGCTGTTTTTATAAGTGTTACGATAAAGAGTAACCCGAGAAAAAATCTAAAAGGTACTGAAAACTTTGATTAGGTCATAGCTTAAGTTCAAGGAGCCTGAGTCATGTTTGTGAGTGCGATAAACATTACTAACAACGCAGCTTTATGGTGGCTTACGAAATCTCTACCGGTAAATTAGTTCCAAGACTCCAACGATTGCTACGGAATTCCTCTTGAAGATGACATTTTGTGACTGAGTGCAGTAATAAACATTATCTAAAGGAAAAAAAAATTGAGTAGGATAAGAATAGCACTTCATTCTGTTTACATCGTCATTCCTTCCCTCAGGGTTTTGGTGTTGTTTCATTTATCACGATAATGTGTTCCAAAGTATCAAGGGTTATTTGTTTATTAGAATAGTGCGTTTTCTATATAGCAAAACGAAGTTTTCTAGCAATTTAAATATTATATTATTATTGATAAATATTTAGATGATGAGTTCTACAAATAGCTAACAATGAATTGTTAATTTTCTGTGATTTATTTATTTTTTCTTTATATTTTTTCGTTATATTTTAACTGCCCAAACAAGGATCTCAGGGAAAATTAAGATCCTTTGATCTGAATAACTTTTAAATATTAATACGGGATGCCACCCTGAGATCATTACATTAAATAATTATTAATTAAAAAACACGTTCCTCTCTTTTCCGAATGGTGGACATGGTTGATTGACTAGGAGTTGTATGGTAAATAAAGATCCTTTTACATGAGATCGAAAACAATTTTATGATGTGGAGATCTGGTTGTAAAAAAATATGACTATTTGCAAAAAAGGGGCATTTCCGTTATATGCGAGTGCTTACTTCTGACAGTTACTTCATGAGGTTTCCGGCATCTAGACTTGCCCCCGTCTTGCCTACAACTGTAGCTTTATAGTCTTTTTCCAGGTACAGATCCTGGGAGACTTTGATTTACTTGGTCGGTTTGTTTTTTGGATTTGTGATTGATTCTGTAATGGGCCATGCCTTTTATCATCACTTATACTTTAAAAATGCTTGCGCCTTAATGGGAAGACATCAGTGATGAACCGGAAGAGGACAGATAGAAAAGTACTGTTAGAGTGATGACTGACTCAGAGTGGCCCTAACTGGTGCGCCTGCCATCCGTGACGGTGACGCATCTAATAGGCTTCGGCTCCTGTCGAGGGGTTGATGAAAGGCAGCAATATTCGATAGGGTATAGGCACCCTGCTGCTGGGGATTGCTGATTGCTGCCTGTCTGTTTGTTGATAAGCAGAAAAAAAGTTTTATACTGTTGAAGTGTATTGGGCCTCTGCAGTCAACATTTATCAATAAACTACATTTTTTGAAATGAAAACTCTAGCTGTGTTTTGCGAAATTTGGTAGGAGGGGACTTGTGGCTTCGCGTCACCGACATATGCGTGACGTATTATACAAGACTGGCGACACCTAGCGGCCTTTGCAATAGTTATATAATTTGTTTTATTCAATTTTAGTTTAAGGAACCTGGATACTAGCCCTGAAGAAGACCTGCAATGTGGGTTAAAAGATTACTTTTTACTTTAAGAGATTTTTTTTACCTCCACTCGGACCATTTTCATCCTCAAAAATAATTATAGTTAACTAAAAGATAGTTTAATAGTTATCTATTTGATACCAATAATAAATTTAAACATCCATAACTAGTTAAATTTTTCATTCCCCTTAAAAGATTTTATTTGTAATAGTTAGATGTATTGTTTTATGAAATGATTGATAGTACAACTGATTTAAGTATTGTTGAACTTAACGATGATAGCAATGCTAAAAAATGAAAATGAAGTTCACTAACATCTATGTCGATACAAATCCGAGGTCAATTAAATTATTGATATTTTGTATACAGCTTCTGCAGCCAATCATCCTATGTTTTGATTAATAAGTAAAATACTTGAAAATGTTTGTAATTATTGTTCAAGTGTCTGTCCGTGTGAAAACCAGACTAATGTTAATAATTTCAATTCAAGAATTTGAAATTTAAATAATTCAGACTGTAATTGATTTAGAAATTCAAAAAATAATGCATTTATTCCAAAGTTTTGAGTTTTCATTTCTGTCGGCAGTCCTTTTGACTGACTTAGTAAAGATCCGGAAAATCATTACTAAAATGAAAAATAGATGATAATATTTTTAGCAATGTCCAATGGTATTGTTCTTTACCAAAAATGTTATTTATGAATGAATGAGTTCACGTAAAAGATTTTTTAATGATTTTCGGATGTCATCCGCTATTTCATACCAGTTCAGGTATTCGAAAAGATTAAGAATCAGAGTTTTACAAAATTCCCGGTATTATACGGGCTAAATTATAGTATTATTTTTCAGACAAAACCCTGGCCGAAATGGCAAATTAGGCACATAGGATAAAGTATTTTAAGTAGACTTATGAAATGTTTACCTTAGAATGATCTAAAATTAGCTGAATATTGTTGTTTTTACAAGACTTCAAATCAGTCACTTGGTGGAACTCGTGGAGGTGCCTAGATGTTGTATTTACAATGCATGATTGCACAATTCTTTATTTACATCAAGTTACAATGATTTTATATAAAGATATAATATATATAAAATAAGTGTAAATATATATATATATATATATATATATATTAAAAGTTGTATTTCAATTTAAAAATAAAAAAGACGTGGAAGAAGAAAAATGGTCATATATTTGAAATTAGCCCTCTACACAACTAAGGAAACGATATTCAAAGCCATAACATGAAAAAACAAAATGCTAAGGAGTGTAATCGGAGATATGTTAAGAATAATGCATGTTAATGCGTTTTTTCTTAACTACTCTTGAGGAAGAGCAAAGCCTTGTGGGAGGGCGACCTACTTGGTTCCAATATCCGACAACCTATGGGGGATCTGGAAGTTAAATGTGCCGGAAACTATTTATTTAAATCATTATTTTAAGTAATAATTTGTTTATCCATTCGACCGTTAAGTTTGCTTAAAAGGCCAAGTTAAATATTTTTGGGCCAATGCTCGAAGTTAGTATTGACTTAGACTTCAATGGTTGTAACTATTGATGTTACAATGAAATTATTACTTTAAGTAATCAATACAATGCAGAAGATGTTTAAAGCACTATTATTAACCACCTCTTGGACATCCAGTTTTTGGAAGTACTCAAAATTCACAGTAGAAGAAGCAGTACTGATGCCAAAGTGGTCTCAAGCCTTTTGCCATAGTAATGAGCTTTAATAAATAAAATTCACCGGCTCTTCTCTGTCAGAGATCTTATAGTAAAGTAAATACCACGGTGTATTGCCTCCAGTTGAAGTTAATAATCATCCCATAAACCAAGCAAATACTTTGGTCTTTGTTTATAAATAAAACTACAAATCAAAAGAAAACATATTACGTTAAGCCTAAAGGGCCTATTATATTCAATTCTTCAGAAATGTTTCAAAATAACCTGGAAAATGGAAGTATATTAATTTACTAAAACCCATATAGATTTGCTTGCCTAATTTAAGGGCATACTAAAAAAGACGTCTCAAAAAGAGGACCTTAATATTCCGACCACTAAAAATCATATTTGTAAGAATTACAAGCGATTAAAAGACAAATTACAATTGTATACATTATATGGCCACGACTTTTATCTAAACTTGGTGGAAGCTCAATTTCAATTGAACAGCATTCCTTCATTAAGCTGATTTTAGTACCACTGGGTCCTTTCTCTCTCGTGTCACTCTAAACGAGGTGTTACGAGGTTAAAATGCATGAGTGTACAGTAAAAACATCGAAGTGCCAGGAAGGCAGCAAAACACATAATGAAGAACTGAATAATAATAAAACAGAAAGGTTGAAAAACAAAAACTATAATAAAGATAAAAAACGAAAACTGAATACAAATGGGAAATGCAAAAAAGAAGATAAATATGGTATGGGTAAATGGAGAAAATGATAAGAAATACAGTAAGAAATGAAAATTGTAAAATTATAAAAAATCCAGAAAAATCCCCTCATAGAAAATACAGTATTAATATAGATAAGTAAAAAGAGATCTACATAAATGTAAAGACTAATAATACATAAAAGAAAATACAATATGTTTTAAATAAAGTAAGTAGTAAAGTAAACAAAATAAAATAAAATAAATAAAAATAATAATAAAAATAAAAAATAAAAAAATAAAAAAAATTTAGAATTAGACCATATTGGACTAAAATACATATAAAAAAGGCAAACATATGTGGATATAATTAAAAATAAAAATAATGAGTGAAGTTGAACCCGGATAAATGTTGTAAAATGATACTTAGAGGTGGGAAATTAAAAAATTATTAAACGCCTTACAGAAATAGTGAGCATGGAAGTAGTGAGAATAATGGTATATGTGTATAACAATGTTTATGGTTATGAGGGAAATAAAATAAAATAAAACAGAGGAGCAGGGGGGGAAGGATGAGAAAAAAGTGAAAAGATAAGTTACCTGTGGGCTTGATAGGTCTTACACTAGCTAAACACACCTACTGTTTAACGTTGGTAGGTCTTACACTAGCTAAACACACCTACTGTTTAACGTTGGTAGGTCTTACACTAGCTAAACACACCTACTGTTTAACGTTGATAGGTCTTACACTAGCTAAACACACCTACTGTTTAACGTTGATAGGTCTTACACTAGCTAAACACACCTACTGTTTCCTACAATTCCATGCTACTGTTATTTGTTTTGATGGAAACTTATTTTATTTAAAGTTGCCGGCCCTCCATACCTTTTCCCCAAATAGCTTATTTCATAAGTCAAAACTGATGGGTGGAAGGTGAAATAACAATCAGGACTAAACTACCTTAGATTGATACTACTACTCCAATGTTATGGTAATATAAATATTATAGTTATGATTTAAAAAGCTTCAATAATTCTATGGCTCGTACTAGATATAATATCGAAAACAACATAAATTATTAGATCTAAAACTCTTGGCAATATTCAAGGCCTCTTTAATCTTTCACCGCTCTGTTCCCAGGTGACCTGAATACCGTAGCCCCAAAGTACCCTAGGTTCTGGTCGTTACTTAGTTCCTATTACCTCTGATTTTTATGTCCTCTAAATATTTCTTTATTTAAGTAACTACTTGATTTTCCTCACGCGGCTGGATTGACCTAATTCTAGGTCTAAAAATTTTGAAGAAAATAGGAACACGTCACATGTCTTCGAATTTGGTGCTCTGAGAGGCCCCCTAATTTACTTATTTGATTTGAGATGTATAAATATTAATTTTTTGTGGTGTCCATGATTATGGAAATATAAATACTTTGTTTTCGATTTATCGAAAAAGAGAATCAACCAAATATCGTTTTATCCTACTGTATTTTATTTCATACGTCCTTATTTTATAAAATACGTGTTCCTCTAATATTTTCTTTAATGATTCTGTTGGTGTGAGATGTGTGCACTTTGTCTTTTTTGGCGTGATTTCCTTGTGAAGTGTGATGCCGGAATAGGTGAAATGTCGACTGGTTGTTTTTGTTTCAGTATTTTGGAGACTCAAGGCATTGTTTTAGGAATTTTTCCAATTCTAACCTATTTAGGGAATAACCTAATTATGACTCTATTCAAGTTTATTCCCTACGTTTATTGATTAAGTGGTATAAATATCTACCTTAAATTTCTACCGTGTAATTTATCTATACTCCTTAGAAACTCGCAAAAGTGGATAATAATCTCAAATTTTCTTTTGTATTTACTTGAGGCAATTTTAACCTTAATTTTTAATTTGAAGTTCTCTTTTGTTAATCGATGATCCAATTTACAATGGGTTAGTTGAAGTTTTTACAAAAACAATGTGTTTTTTTTTTTTACAAGAATAGATTTATCATATTGATCACAAGAAGAATAGATATCAAGAATATGGAGAGGTTTTTTAAAATTAATTATATTGAATTTTATTGATTTCAGAGTTAAGATGGCGGTGTTAAACTATACAATTGCGGTTTAAAAAAACATTCTCTTATTTTGATTATTTTTTTGTATAATTTATTTAGCCTTACTTTTTATATTTTATATTAAAATTAATCCACAAACGCTTTACTATATATTTGATCCTTATTAGACAAACACCATAAATGACTACTACAAACAAAACAATAATAGGCTTAGTGTTATTTAAATCCACTCTGCTTCCTAGAGGCCCGGCCTTGGGAGCCTATAAGTGGGCTACAGTTTCTTTGTCGACTCGGTATTTGCGGAGTCTTTATCCCTCCGCTGACAAATGTTTGTCTATTTCCGGGTGAAGATCCCGTCCGAAACATCTCCTCCATCTTGATGTTTGGAGGTCCGCCACAATTTAAGTGCAAGGCTGGATCGACCCGAGATAACGGACTGTTCTTCCTCGAGAGATAACGACCCGTTTCCAGCGACGCCCACTGAATCTACTCGCCCGTCCTTCCTACTTCTAACCTATCGTCGATAAATAGGAATGCTGTCATAGCAAAGGTATTCTCTGTCTTTACAATGCCAACAATTCCCAGCTTCAAGTATTCAGGAACTGAAACGAAAGAGTTTTTTTTTATAAGTATATCCCAATGGTATTTACAATTTAATTGAAGTATAGCAAATATAAGATGAGTTTTGTTTTTTATATTAATTTTATATGAAATCAAGGCCACTGAAGTTTGTAATGTAACCGACCGATCACTCCATGGTGATGATTCTTAATCAGTAAATCAATAGCCACGTTGTGGTGCTCGTGAAATGGATTTGTCATTTCCATATAACATAATAAGGAAGGACCAATGCAATTGGTTTTTTAAATATACCAAAAATTTTCTTCTACCTATTGAAGGCTTATATTTTGTTAACACGGCACTTCATATAGGATTCCTGAATAAGATATGGTGCTTGTAAAGAAGATCACATCGAATTCGGGAAAGTCGTGGGTAGGAAGAGAGGTTACACTTCCGGTGTAATGTTGAATGTTGCAATTAGGACAGGTTATAATGGTCAGTGATTACATACCACGGAGGTTATAAACTAACCAGTCGTGGGCGTGAGCGAGGTTCTTCAATGCACGCGAGATTCATCAATGCTACCCTTGAAGATTATGTCATGGTATTTGGTCATTTCATCAGTCATTAGTTCCTTTTTATGTTAAACAATACAGTCGTTGATCAGGCATCTAGCCATCGAGTCACCAAGGAGAATGTTATAGGACTGTCCGATATTTTGTACTATTATTATACCTATACCTATTTTCTATATGTTTATGTTATATTCACATCATATTTTATATTAATACAACTTCTTTCTAACTGTATACAGTTATAATATTAACTTCTCTTACTTATATATTTTATATTTTCTTTTCATACTTTAGATTTCATATTTATAAACATTATTTTTAATTTCCAATTTTTCATTTTTATCAATCCTTTCTTTCTACATATGCTTGTATTATTACATTTTACTTATGTAACCTCTAGATGTCTGGTATCATTCCATTTATATCTATAATCAAACTAGTTTTTTCTAAATCCTTCATATTCCACCCCTTGTTTTATATATTTTTTCTCATATTTTAATCTTCTCGTTTTGTATCTTTCCGTTTACCTCCTCATTTTTCTGTCTCTTTATATTATGTTTACATTTTATCCTTTCTACACATTTATTTTCTGTATTTTATATTCGTATTCTTTAATTATTATATCTGTCTCTATTTTAATTTCTGTTCATCATCTATAATTTTATTATTATCTGTCACTATTTTAATTTTATTTTATTCTGTAACCACTTTTATATTCGTTATCTTTAATCATCATATCTATTCACTATTTCATCATATCTAGTCACTATTTTAATTTCCACATTACTTGTACCACATTACTACATTACTTGTCACCATATTCTTGTTACTGCAACGTTTCTTATATGTTTTTCTGTTTGTTCTCTCTCTTAGCCCTGAAGATGGCCTACATTGTAGGCCGAAACGTCGGCACACAATAAATAAGTTACACTTATTTAGGTGGTTTTATTGACTGCACCCCCAACTATTTCTTCCTTATATTATTATTATAGGTTTACTAGTTTCACTTTCCTTTAAAAAAAAATCAAGTAATAATACATTGTAAAAAAACTGAGTCGGAGTATCCAATGGAGTTAAACATATCGAGGTTCCTCCAGTTCAAATAACCAAGTTTCGCAAAATAGTGTTAAATATATAGAAAAGGATGTAATATATTGACTTTATCGCCCGACAATAACATTGGTTTTTAATATAAAATTATTATATTGTTAATACACATATAAATGTTAATACACATTCTTATTTTATTTTTATTAAACTCGTTATATCAATATACTATTAAATTGTTCCTTAATAACAGCTAGGATTTATTCTGAATAATCTGGATTATTCATTAATCTGGATTAATCTCTATTGGAATAATCTGATGAGGCTTCAATTATTCAATTATGATTCATACAATATCAATTTTTAATGTTTAAATTTATTTTTTATCAATTCTAGTCTCTTTCTTCTATTCCTCTCTTGCTTAGATGAGATTTGATCTTAGATTTCGGTTGAATATTAAAAAATGCTAATAAATGAGTTTTGTTATACGGTCATCTTGCATTGCAATTGCTTTAACTTTTTACGATTTATTACTGGAAGTGAACATTTTATGATGTTTCACCGTTAATTTTTGGGTTTTGGATTATGGCAGACTGCTTATTTTCTCTTTAAATTAAAACACATTTTATAACGTTATATGGGACATTGGAAACAGTACTATTCCATTATGCTATTGAAACTGCGATCTTAAATAACAGTGCCCATGTATATTGAAGAACGATTGTTGACTACTTTGAATGTTTGTATCCAAACAGTGGAGTCCTTTCTGATTTCTTACTGTGATAAGCAAGGTCACGTAGCCCACCACATAAGTAAGCCACCCACGGTAGTTTAGGTCCACTAGAGGTAAAAGAACTGTTGACGTGTTGCAGCTGCGTTGAGAAGTATGTAATATTACTTCTGTTCAACTTATCCTTGGTTGATGGCTAAGGTGGCTAAGGTGGCCGAAGTACTTCTCTAAATGTTGAAATAAGAGACCTCGTTTACTTGGATACTCTTATAAAAAGATACCTAGAGGATACGTAGGAATCGTCGTAACTTCAACATTGGTCCTGTTCCTCTGGAAGTTATTTTTCGAAGAAACTAGGATTTCTTCATGAACAAACAGCCTACGTCAATGGTTTGGCCACATTGGTGACGTCCAACAGCAAAGCCAAAGATGGGCCGCCAACCTCATAGAGGAAACTGATGAGGGTGGCAACAGCCATTGGATTTTTTGATGATATTTTAAAATATCCTGGATCGGCGCTTTTTTGTAAGATGATGCAGTTCTGAATGTTTGGAAATATATTTTAAAAATTAATGGTACAATTACTTAAGAATATTAGTGAAAAAAATCATTAAAACCTTCCGTTCAAATGATTTTTATGATTTTTATTTTTTATAATGTTCCTTACAAAAGCGCAATTTATGGCTTCATTTAAGACTTTCATGAAAAAATTAACGAACGAAAAAAGTTTTAACCGGGAAGCAAGATGTTGAATTTCTAGAAGACCAGAATAGAATATGGAGTAGGAATGTCAACAACCGAAATCCGGTTTTTTCTATCAAATAGCGGTTCTTTTTGTTGTTTTTTTATATTACCTATCATGTGTGTGTGTGTGTTTGGGTGGGTGTGTGTATGTGTGTGTACTGTAATAAATTAATATAACATAACAATAAAACAAAGTTAATTTGTATAAATTTTCTATTTTCAGGACTTACACCCTACTGGTGTCGAATGTAACTGTCTCATAACAAGTGCGATCAGGCTACATCTCAAAAAGGTAATCATCTTTTTTTCTATAACATACAATAAAATTTCACTTCTTCTTTGTTTGATGCTTCTTCATTCTCCTGCACCACTTCATAAAGACGCTCTATTGCTGCTTCCATTCATTTCCGTCTTCATGTTTTTTTAACCTAAAATCCCTCCAAATCTTCAATCACGGTCCAAAATGTATCCTTGAACAGCATTTGATATTGTATCCCCGGATGTTTGATATTTCTAGATCCTTGCGAACTTTCTTGATACAAGATGTCGTTTTCTGATTGTTAAAGAGGCAGTGTAATATTCGTTCATTATTTTTAAAGTTCTTTGTGACGTAGAGTCCTTCATTTTTAATTTTCTCATCCTACTCGGCAGTTGGGTGCGGTTCCCTTTTTTTTTCCTTACGGAACAATAATACTTGTTTTCGTGCAATGATGATATGATGTTGCAAAATGTTTCATTAATAAATATCCCAAAACCTTGACCACAATCCGAGGCTACAGTCAAGGTTCCTTCTTATCACTAATCCTAATTGCCGTCTATATTAGTGACCTTCCATTTTCATAATTTCCAATAAAGAATATTCTGAAGGAAACCATCAACCCCCTTTACGAAAAAAAAATCAATGGTATCTGGTACTGGATATACTCGTAAATATACCAGCTAAAAACAACGGTTGGAATCAGTCCCGACCACTCTGTTCTCGAATCCAACCTATACTTTCTTGCTTACCTTTACCTCTATAGTGTTCCAAAACCAGCTTCCTTACAGCTTCTCTAGCTTCTAATAAGTTCGTAATTTCCAGTTTAATTTTTTCCTCTCAACTAATTATTGTTGTGCGATGAGAAAGAACTATCCATATTTATTTCAAATTCAAATGATATAATTTTTTTAATTCTGTCTTGGAGAATAATTGGCGAATCAAAAAATGGTGGTCATGGTTTTTTCTTATTCTGATACACCAAACCACCACACTAAGAGCACAACTCATGGGGATCCTTTTTCAACTAATGAAAAAATGAAAGAAATCTTACGATTTGCCTCCATTCTCAAGTATCTTTCTTCGACTGATCCTGCCTGCCAGTATATATCACTCCACTCCCAGATTTCTTTATTTATTATTAAAACATTAAATCATTCAATTATACAATTATACTCCCTGCAAATTCGGTATCAGCTGTCTTCTCTCGAAATATTCTTATACTATTGACCACGTTCACTTTTAAACTTATCCCTCTTTGTAATCTCCTATTTATTGACAGTCCAGATCCTCTGTTTTTTTATTATGATACTTATATCGATCAATATATTCTTAATAAGAATTGATACAATTTCAGAGTAATAATTTTCCCTTTCTTAAAACAATCACACAAGTTTTAGGCTTGAAAGCTAGATATTCCTCATCCCAAGAGACATGGACAGATGTTTATTATGAATATCCCTCCTGTCATTACGGATCCTCCACTAAATTGTGTATATTATTCTTTTAAGATTTTTTTTCTGTCTGATAACGCCATATTTCAAAAGTTATCTTTAGTGAGATTTATTTTTCCCATTTTCATTTCTTAGGGGAATGTCAATTGCAACTTGGCCCTTATCAGATCCCAAAGGCAGTGTCGCACGCGAGATGCCTCGTGCCCACCCCCAGGTAGCTCGTAGACTCTCGGCTACACACAGATATAAACACTACACGACAGGGGGCATAACTTTAATAGCAGCCATGGCATCCACTTTGGCTCCTATAATATACGCCATCAGAGCTCTGCTTCCTCTGTTTAGGTTTACTTTAGAATATCTGAAGTCGTTTGGCCAGCTAAGGTAAGTAGTGAACAGGTGCTCGCAGTAGCGAGTGTCAGAAAACGAGTATCTTCTTATTACCACATTCACTCAATTCAATAAGGTTATCTCCATTTTGGGATCCTTTGTGACATACTTCGTGACATACTAATTGTTCGAAAAAATGGCTCCAGTGATTGATCCAGAAAATTGAGATCCTTGAGTAGGCCTTGAAAAGAGCCGTCCCTACTCGCATTGTTTCATTTCCCAAGGGTCCATTTGCAAACACCATTGGATTCTTCTACGTCACGTTCATCTGCTTCTCCATTAACTTCCAACCGATACTTGTTTCCATTATCTTGTTTATACTTACCACTTTAGGGTTATCTTGCTACTGGAAGTCTGGTTAAAATAATCCAGGAATACCATTTTGGAATTATTTCGATCTTTTAAAATAATAAACCCGCTTCCCCTTATAACTACCCTTCATACAACGGAAGGGAGGACAGAGGAGCCATCGTTTTAGAATAATAAAATGAGAAGAGCCGGCATGACATCGCGTGCCCCTTCCCCAGTTAAGTAATGGATATCCTGTATAGATTTAGTGACAGGGAATAAATTTCGTGATGCACTAGCGTGGAAACATCCACAGTGTTTGACTGCCTTCTATCATCTGGGCAACCATACCATCCCTCTTCCCTCATGTTCACCCAAGCTCTTCGTTACCCAATCTGTTCTCCAAGGCTATTCCCTTAAAAAACAATGAATTTCCTTTTTTTTTAAAGCCAATCAATAACTGCCAAAAATATTTGGAACAAATAACTCAAAATCTTGTCCTATTGTGTTGTCTTTCAACGTAATTAGCCATCGCAATAATAGGCAGGATGTTTATATGCTAGGTTGATTATAATTCATTCATTTTTATTTTATCAGTTTATTCGAGTCATTTTATTTTTTTTCACATAAATACATCGAGGGCTGCACAACAAACTGCTTGGATCGGAAAGCGGACTCATACTGCTCAATATTTTATGTTTTATTTTTTATTTGGAATTATATTAATGCACGGGATATGATTATACGTGAACGAAACTTACAACTAATAATAACAAGAGTTTATTCTTTTAAATAACACATAACAATAATTTTAACGTGACATTGTTAGGAGCTTCAATAACGCATTAAATAAGCACTCATCGTGTCTTTCTGAATGATGGAGTCGATATCTAATGTTCTTACTTACTTAAAATCAATACATTTCCATATATCTTTGAACTTTAAACACCTGAGGGTCACCTGTGGTATTGTGGTTAGCATAACAATCAACTGTACCCAAGATCGCTTGGTTGTGGCCTAGTAGCCTTAAGATATTTTAAAGATAGTAAAAAATCCTTGGTTATACCATCCTTCGGAAGGGATTTTAAATAGTCCACAGGGGTTCCGAGCCTGTGCGGTGTCAGGTATACGTTATAAATCCCTATCATATTATTACCGAAATTAAGGAATCCCACTGTAGCACTGTCCGATTAGCCACATTGCGGCATAAAGTGGCGTTAAATGAATAAATAAACAGGCTGAAGTAGGCTACACTGCCACAGTATGGTAATATATTAGAATACGTTTATAATTTTAATTATTTTAGATCGATTAATTTTTTTATATATTAGGTTAACACATTATAACTGTTTTAAATCATTTTAATCGGGTCTGTAATTCCCCCTCCACCGCATACCTTGCTGACAGAGTACCTGCATACATCATTGTTCACAATTTATTTATGCGACCTGTTATAGCTTGGCCTAGTAACTTTCACAGCTCGTAAATTCATTTGCGAAACATGTTTGTTACCAAAATAGGAATTGATTTAGACCCACTAGCTCTACTAGCTTCATTGCGAACTTAAGTTCATTCTTTTCTGCTCCGATTGTCATTGTTACAGCCGTAGTCAATGCCTTATTTTCACGAGTATAATTTATAGAATTTCTAGTAAATATGTTTATTCATACAGAATATAATTTGCTCTTAACATTCAATTGAACGCACTTTACTAACTAATGCTGCTCATCATATACCAATTTATCTTTATGTGGAAGAAAGTGGTCCGGGTAGAGGTCACAATAAATTTCTCCTAGAATTGTAGAAAAACTTTATTGATTATTTATATGTATATCGATTAATCACAAGGACACAATGAACGCAGAGAAAAAAAAATGTATATGATAATGCAGGTACATAAATAACAGTGTGTGAGTTCTAAAAATATTAACTTCACCCTATCCGGCTTCTTTGAAGATATTTCCTACATCGCAGATGTTTTTATGCAAGAGTTCACACACATAAAGTTATATTTACATTATTTTATTTACTTAGTGAGGTGCTGATTTCTAAAGGTCATCGTACCCAACGCAAAACGATCAAATGAAATTAAAATTAATGACGCATTGGTAGGGAATATTGAATGATAATTGTTGACCTTGTTAATATATGTGGAAGAAAGTGATCCGGCTAGAGGTCACTGTGAATTTTTCGTTCGAATTGGAGAAAAACTTTATTGATTAGCAATAACAATATATATATATGATAATCATTTAAATGTTGGTTTGCGTTAATGTTTCAATTAGTATACATTATTATTAAGTGTGCCAACGGCCATACCACGTGGAACACACCGGTTCCCGTCAGATCACCGAAGTTAAGCAACGTCGGGCGTGGTTAGCACTTGGATGGGTGACCGCCTGGGAAAACAGGCGGTAACCATCTGGGAAAAACCGCGTGCTGTTGGCAACTAAATTAACAGTGCACTAAATAAATACATAACATAACTGGCAAAATAGGACTTTGATAATAAAGTCTTAAAGCCAAATTATAGAAAAAAAATAAAAAATTATTAAGTGGTTATCGACAATGCCATAGTATCCCGAAGGCTGGCAGTAAACGTTCTGATAATTGTGCTTGCTACCCTTACGAGATTGATTTGAGAAGTCGTGTTGGATGTTTAAATAAAGAAAGAGTATTTCTGTGAGATCGGGTACCCACGTTCTTTTGTTTGGAACGTGGCTGCAATATTTGTCAGGTTTCTGCTCCTCGTGCTGTGGACACGTGTTGGTCACTCACCATTTACATAACCTTCTTATATTGAGCCATCCTCTTTCTCTACCTATTTAGATCCTATCCGTCATAGGAGGTTCAGAAGGAAAAAAAAGTTCTCGAACAATGCGTTAAAGGTTTAGCGATGAATCAATTAAACAAAATCTTTCCGACTATATTTTTCCCAAAATACTTTTAGGTTACTTAACAAAATAATATCTTAAGAAGGCTTAATAATTAGTTAATAGTTAAATCATATTTAAATATTTACTCACTTAAAGTAATATATTTTTAAATTTAATTTTTCAGACTTGTACTCAGTATCTTCGGATGTCTCAGTATGTCGGATACCATAAACTTTATATAAGTTATCAAAAAAAGAGCTTTATGGTGCCTTACGGGTTGCGTAAGTATACCGGCTGTAATCAAGAGTTGTATCAGTCAATAAAATTTTAGATTCCTCTTTAATCGTTATATATCAATCGTTATATATATACATAAAAATAAAGTCATGTGTATACTATTTGATCAGTGTTAAAATAATTTCCATTTTATCCAAGAGACCTATGTAAATATGCCATTGGGATCCTGGCAATAACCAACCTCTCCACTAATGTCCTGAGCGTCCAAATCTCTAGTGATTTTATTCATCCTCCACTGGTTCCAAATCAAGTGACGCGGTTGGGAAAAAAGCGTCCCCCTTATAAGCCTGCACTCGTGGAGCTGGGCTGAAGAACGGTAGGGTGTGTAAAGTTTGAAGTTAGTCTTATAAACTCCACATTATTGAAGTAATTCATAGATGGTTTTGTAATTCTTATAATGAAAATACATACAATAATTAATACATAAAAAGCTATATCATTATAGTAATATGATCGGTAATAATCTTGGGGCATGAAATGCTCCTGTAAAAACCCCAGGTTTTTGACATTCTCGATTCACTGCTTTTTTCCAATCTTAAAAACTGCCAACAAAATAACTTCTTCAAAATTCCCAAGAACAGTCGTTTTCTGTGAACATGGTGAAAAATATTCTAATATCTAATTTTATAATACAGTAAATTTCCTGCGCATTCGTAATGTTTTTGAAAATTCCGTATGGATGTTAGGTGAGCCGTCCAGTATAGCCCCAAAACTTAATATTTTTACATTTTCCGCTAGAGTTCAGTTAAGCAATTTTGTTTAGCACGACAGTTTGCCGCCTTCTTTCTCATGGTTTTAGTCCGGTTATGAACATTAAGTCTCGGGGTCATAAAGTATCGCTTGATTAAACGAGCTAAAATATTGGAAATTTTCGCTGGAAAGTCAATTTTTGAAATTTGAAGTATCAACTGGTCTATTGATCTGGAACGCCTTTTGTAAAACAATTACTAACACGGTAAATATGGCATTAGTTTTACATTAGATTTGTTTATTTGTACACCAAACATAACATAACCAGTAAGAAGAAGCCTTTTTCTCAATTTTTCTAAAATAATTCACTTCCAGTGCATTTAATGTACTGTAAACTGTAATAACAAATATAACATTAAACTCAATATAACTTTGACCTGCACAAAAAAAAAAAAACTTAGACCTGCAATGCTTTTGAAAAATTGAAATAGCTACTGATGTAAAGGGAAATCAAAAGTTCTAATTATAGACGTATAACATTAATAATAATAATAAATTCTTTATTTATTCTGGGACAAATCCCTTTAGAAAAATGTAACAGTACATTATTGTGGGCTTTAGAGCCTTAGAGTACAAAGAAAAAAAAACAAGTAGAAAATAAATCTGTAAAGCTGATATAAAAAAATAAATATAAAAGTAAATAAAAAAATAGCTTCTTATGATAATGAAAAAATGAAGATTTCACATTACTACACATTAAAAATGAAAATAAAAATGAATAAACAAAATAAATAGTATTCTATCGATAAATTTATGTATGAACTTCGGGGAATTAGAGGGATAGAAAATAATCAAATAAGCGGGATTTGAAGGTAGGAAGGGTATTGGAACAGAGGATGGAAGAATGGATAGAATTCCACAGGGAACAGGACCGAATCAGGAACGATCTGTCGAAAGCAGCGGTTCGATGGGCCTCTATATACAAATCGGAAGGGTGTGAGCGGGTATCACGGGAATGGATAGAGGATTTAAATTTGAGGAGCTCATTTATGTATAATGGACGGCGGGATTGGATAACTTGAAGGGGAAGGATGCAAGGAAATACTTACGGCGATAGGAAGGATACAACCACCTCAACTCTTCATAAAATCGGGAGACAGGGGTGTCCCTGGGGTATACATACGAGGTTTCGAATTAGATGCGGTTAATTTCCGTAACATGGCGTTAGCAATTCCCATTATAATAAAAAAAAACTATCTGGCAATATTAAGGAACGCCCTCCTTCAGACAAATATTAGAGTTGTCGCTGATGAATAAAGAAGGCAGGGTTCACTCCCCGCGACCCCTGTTTCCATCCAACGTCTTTAATCGCTCAGTTGTTAATTGTTGGTGAGATGGAAGGTTAATCGGAGCAGGTTAGAGGCAGTGGTGGCCATGTGCTAAAGCATTATCTTGATATTCTATTGATACTGTTCATGGAGAGTGTTGTCTCCTTCATTCTCTGTCCTGTCAGCATTGCCTCCAGAATCGGCTATGCATAAAACTTGCAATAAATTTAACATTGTCAAAAATTGGTAACTTCAGTATATTTATATTACATGTACTGAAGTTATTTTAGAAAAACTGCAAAAACAGCTTCTTCTTAGCGATTATTGAAACCGGGAAAACACCATAAAGAGGAACTTTTCACAATAAGAAAACTCAGCTCTATTTTTTGGAATCAGAAATAGCATCTTTCGGGACAATATGCTAATTTCCACACATCAGATTTCTAAGTTCAAGATCTTTAATCGGTTTTGCAACTTGAATGTTACGTATTTTCCTTTTAGAGTATTCTTTTTCATTCGGCATACTCATATAGTAACCCTGTCTCCATTTTTGACAAAGTCGCTTGATTTTCCACTGAAACTATACTATTTTTAAATTGGTCATCTGTTACTATTACTGTTTAAGTTACTCAATCTAATTCTCTTTAATTCAATATACCACGATTTTTTCGATAGGAAACATCGTTTGGGAAATTAAGGTGGGAAAATATAATCGAGCTAATAGAGTGTACTAGTGAGGTTATACCAGTTTACTCTTATATAATGAATATCGTTAGTATAAGGACTCAAGTTTGTTATCAATGTTTCGTTCCTATAATTATTATTATTTTTATTTTTTTGGCATTATGGTTTGCTAAGAAGATACGGGTCTATCATTGTCAAATACGTTTAAATGCTTTGTTATTTCGATTCAATTGCATTGCTTTTCGTTACTGGTTATCTTGTTTTCATTATTATTGAAACTACTATTAACATTGTATTGATGAGTATGAAACTTATGTTTCCATGTGTGTTTGTTAGGATGTGCGTGCGTGCATGGCTGGGTATTTGTTTGTGTTTACTTGCAGGTTTATTATTGAACTGTTTTGTTCCGCAGCTAAGATCTGGAAGAGTATACTCTGACCCAAATGATTTACAAAGGATTTACGAGCCTTGGAGCAAGTCATGCATGTTATCTTGGCCACGATCGAGATAGGAGATAGCTTTGATGTTAAACAATTATAATTAAACATATTTAAATATTCCCTCGAATATTAACCTTAATATTTTTATTCATCCGGTACAAAGTTAAGTAGTGTAGATGGAAATGAACAATGTAGCCAAACAAGTTTGGGACTGGTTCTCTATTTAAGTTTAGGCTATTATTAGTATTGTATTATTTAAAAAAATATAATAAATATTATGTTAGAGTGTGTATGTTTAACATTGAGTTTTAAATATATAATTGCCGTTACAATAATATTAATGCTTAGCAAACCCGAGGTCTAGATGCCAATAACACCAATCTCTGCTTACTAACGTCCACGGACCACTACCCAACCCCAAATCCGTTAGATCACTTTTAACGCAATTCTCCCACCTCTCATGTATATGAATGCTTTTAGAGCTAAAACTTCGTTGATTGGATGTAATAAGTTTATCTTTAAAATGAATTTCATTACACCTTCTATTTATACATTTATTATTTTTGTAATACAAGATAATTTTCTCTATCGGTAGGTACTTGGTTTAGGTTTTCTAGTGGCATATACAAACAAATATCTGTGACCCGAACTTATCCCCTCTCCTTATTCTTCAGTTCTAAGCCAATACAAATCCCACCACATACTTAAAAGGAAGATTTATAAATAATCATTTCAATAAGTAAAGTTTTTTTTTCCATCCCTTTTGATCGTTCCTTATATCTCTCTTTTGATAGCCAGCAAAGGCTTACTGATTACAGTTTATAGTAAATTCAATATATTAAATTGTCAATAGTTAACAATTTGAAACTTCCCCTTCCTCTTGTACACTAATCATTGAGTAATAACGAAATTCCAACAATAATACCAATGTAATGTTTTTTTTTTTTTGAAAGAAATAGTCCAAGGTTAAAAGGTTTCATCAAGGTGATAACATGATATATATCGGAATTGTATGTATTGGTACCAATATTAAAATATGTATGTATTCGTTGAAAAGCGAAGGTGCCATACCTGTTTGTAAACTGTTCTGAGTTTCAGTTCTGTTTCTAGAAGTGGTGTAGACGTATGTATTTCTTAATTAAAAGGGTGGTATTTTAGACCATTAATTATTGATGTCACTTATTTATTCAGATATTTTCAGGATTGGGAAGAGAATAAAAAATTGCATTAAAATGTAACTCCAGCTTTTGGCCGACCATGTTTTATCTAATATCACTTATATGATATATTTTGTTGTGAATATAGTTAACTGTACAACCGATTATATCTGAGGTAAGTAATTGTACATCAGCTTCAATGTTGACGTGAGATGACCCCAGAATTGTTTTATCCCCGCCACTTCCGTTGTTCCATTTCCTAACCGCGTGAGTTATCCCGAGTAAGTTTTCGTTCACTCTTTTACATGTATTTTTCACCTGGGCGATTGACCTGCTTGGAGGGACATTTTAATGCTTGGAGCGGGGTGGGGGTAGCAGCTGACAAGCCCGCTAGACAAGCGTGACGTCACGGATCACTCTCCCCTCCACCGGCCTCCCCTCGAGGATAGTTCAGTTTGGTTCTTGTGCCCGATGGGAGTGGACGAACGGATGGCGGCTTGTGGGCTCCTTTCATTGGCCACCAATGTCTCCGTAAGTCTATCAATAACTCTTTTAAATCACCTGCTTAAACTGTAAGGGCTGCAATAAAATTTTATGCAATGCAAACGACTGAGCCCACGTGTGTAAGCTGCCTTGTGATCATATGAAAGTAGTAACTGCTCGTTGAGAGAGTAAAATATGTTACAAACTGCCATGGATTCAGTGGGGCGCATCTCAACGTATTTCTTTCTTTTTTTTCCAAAATGGAAAATTATTCCATGTTGAACAATTAAATAGTGTTATTAATTTTGTATCAAAAAGAAATTTTCTCTTGTAATCATTAAATACTTCTTATAATGTTATCATCAAACTTCTTTTTGTAATGTTTTTTCTTTTAATTATCTTTTAAATTTTATAAAAAGATAAAATTCACAATGTTGGTACATAATACAAGGTGATAAATAAATACTAAAACTACGTACAAGACGCATACTACAATCATGCTTTGATTTGTTTGGTTGCTTTATAAAAATAATTTTTTATAAAAATACCAGTTTATTTTTCAAGTGTAGTTATGGAAGATAAATAAATAAAACCCATCAGTATATTTTGGCTTTTATCTGATAGGCGCCCCGTAATCACAAAAATAATTAATCAAACATGGCTTTCATTAATATTACTGATAATTTTAACTTTTATTAGTCATCGTGGCTGGGAATATATTTTGATTACGGAAGTGTTCCCGTGCCCTTGACAGTTCGTCTACCCTCCTGGAAGAAATCATTGTCTTGCATCCTTGTATGTAGTTATTTATTTATTCTCAAGTAAATGTACGCACTATAAACGATATGGCTTATTCATCTAATTATCTCCAAAGAAGCTTGATAAATAAATACATACAATCAAATAAACGCGAATATTTTTATGTAAATTTTAATTATCAGTTTTGTAATAATATTTAGTACGTCTCTTAAAAAATATTTGTAACATATTAGTAATGTTTGACCATCAGAGACTTCTTTACCACCTTGAATTAAGTCTGTATTTATTTTCGGTTTACGGAATTAGTATTTATTTTTTATAAGAGCTTACATAGGATTTATGCCTTTAGTGCTTACAGAGGATTTCAGTTAATAGTTGATGTAAGGGTGCCATTATTATTTCCTACTTTATACGTATAAATAATTTCCATTTGATCAGTTTGTTGTTTTTTATTTTCTCCCAAATTTGTTTATTGCCATGGAAGATCGTGCAAATAAACATAGACCTATCTGTTTTTTTTTTATTTTATTAATTTTTGTTGGTTTCTATCTATAAGAGGAAATTACTTATTATTCACTCACTCGCATTGTTAATCACCACTGTATCTTAAAAAAAACTACGAAACTGGAATTTCCAATAGATATAAAAGAAGCCTGATTTTGTAAATTTCGCCTTCTAATTGATTACAAAAAATATTTCTAAGAATTTTCTGTGGATATCCATTCTATTTCTGTTTGTTTTTTAAATTATTCGAAAAAAAAAGTTACACGAATAAACATAGATTTTCATGTGAAAAACTAAATAATTTAATTATAGAATATACTCGCTCAGTCATTGACTGAATATCCCCAATAGCAGCATGAAAGAAACAATTTTTTAAATATTGCTACAGTGACAAATGATCCATGAAATAATTATAGAACATTTATTGCTTAAATGAAGAATAGATTGATTTGCGAGTTGAGCAGCGATAGCAAAATATATTTAATCATCATAACATGGTCTTATTATCTTGATATGGCTCTCTGTAATTTTTTTTTTTAAACTAAGCCTTAATAACCTATTTTAACCGTGAGCCTTGTTTTCATCACTGAACTCATAATGCAATGAGCTACGTTCGCCTCGAGGGCTTGTTGATTTATTTAGCACGTTCAGAGGTAACTCAAAAAAGTTCTGGTAATAGAGATGTTTATTCGACAGACAAAAGCTTATTGACAGTGGCGATATTACAGCTTGAAGGTTTTGTTTGAAAGTTCAAAAAGTGTCGCTTACAATGGTGTGCACATTAGCCAGTGTTCTGATCTTCTGAAGCTTAAAATTTTAAATCGTGAGGCCAATTTTAGTACAAAAATTGTTTATATCTTTTAAACATTATACACTTGAAGTGATTTTTTTTTTTAAACTGAACATCTCCAAAACTCTTATACGATTTAGTAATATGGAGGGCATGCACCCTGTACTACTTGCAGGCATGCACCCTGTACTTGGTCCTCCTATAAAGGATATTGCGCACGCAGATGACTTTACTCAATACTATACTACATAGTGTATGATGTTTATGCAGTATGGGAGAAGCGAGGATAGTGTCCCGCATATCCAATGCGTATAACAAATGGTTGTTTTTAATTTATTTATTTAACGTCGCTTAATGCTACATTAGCTAATCGGAACATGCTTTAGTGGGATTCCTAAACTTTGTCTTTCAGGTATAATTAAGATAGAGATCATTAACGAGGATCTGATACCACATATTCGGGTTCTCCGATTTTTTACGTCCCATCCGAAAGACGGTATAACTGAGTCTTTCTTTCCCCCATTAAAAAATCCCAAGGCCACCTGCTGTTTATGGAGATAGAAAGTTGTTATGCTACTCGTAATCACTACACCACATATAAACAACAGTTCACAAGTTTATAATAAACAATGATAAATGTTTAGTTTGAGTGACTTAATCATAGATGTGTACAAATTGAGTCGAAATTAAATATATGCGGGTTACAACTTGTGTTTATATAACTGCTATGACTCATTCAAAGGTTATCGCTGTCCAACAAAGCATTTAGCTATTAGACTTACTTTCCATTTGAGGAATAAGTTATATCACCATTTAAAAGCCAAACCATAATATTTTTGTTAAATTATTTTATCAACAACTACACTCTCATAATTTTTACTGAAACAAAATCCAAAATATTCAGATTTAAAAAAAAAATATTTTTGAAGAAAAAAGATTTGTCCTGGCCTAGATTCGAATCCCAGCCAGAACAAATCTTTTCTCTTCAAAATAAAAATATTTAAATAATCACCATCAAATAAAAAAAAAAAAAAAAATTTATAAATATAAAAATTAATCTACTCGTTGAGGTAGGTTAATTTTTATATTTATAAATCCTAATTTAAAAAAAAAAGAAGAAAAAAAAAGTAATGTTCAATGAACATTGGTCCCCACATTAGGCCTGCGGCCAGGTACCAAAAAAGAGCTTTAGGTCGCAATAAATTGAAGAGAGCTGCATTTTTTATATGTTGTAAGGGAATGTCTGACTAGTGGAAATCCAAGTTTGCTACCGAAAAAACGGATGGGAAAACTTTTGTTGGCCAAAAAACCTAGAAATTTTCGGAGTTATTTCAGTTTTTGGCCTGTATCTCATAATCAGTGCATGTTTAAAAAAAACATGGATAACCATTTAAAATTAGATTAAATTTTATACAATTTGAATCCAACCCCAGTTCTGTTGGTCTGATAGATTCTGAGTCACGCCCCTTTGAGTATTCCAAATTTAAGTTTTGGCTGACTTCGTGAGGAACACCGGCCGAAGAAGTGATCCTACGATGAAAGTCAAGTGAAATGGAATTGTAGTAAATTTAAATAGCTTTTATTTAATCACATTACGAGGACTGTAGTTGTTATACTTCTCTTGTTAATTAAAAAAAAGGAAAATCGGGGAAAGTGGGTATGAAAAAATTACCAATTTTCAAAGAGGCGTAACTTCTAAGAGGCGATTTGGTTACACCTATAGGCCTTAATCTGAGCTTAAATTAAAGTTAATTATATTTACTACCTTGACTTTCTTCGTAGAATCACTACTTCGGCTGTTGTTCCTCAAGAAAGTCGGCCAAAACTTAAAATTTGGACTTTGTGGAAAAAAAGACCAATTTTCAAAGGGGCGTAACTCAGGATCTATTAGACCTACAGAACTGCGGTTGGATTCAAATTGTATAAAATTTAATCTAATTTTAAATGGTTACCCATGGTTTTTTTTTACTATGTGCAAAAATGCTCTGATTATGAGATACAGGCCAAAAACTGAAATAACCGAAAATGTCGAGGTTTTTTTTTAGTCACCAAAAGTTTTCTCATCCGTTTTTTTCGGTAGCAAACTTAGACTTCCACTAGTCAGACATACCCTTACAACATATCAAAAATGTAGCTCTCTTCAATTTATTGCGGCCTTCAAGTACCTGGCCGCTGGCCTATATATACATCGCAAAAATTGCGAGAACTGGGGATATAGGATCGGTGAAGAGAAAGGATTTGTCTGGCCTGGTAGCTTAGTTGGAAGAGTTTCACGCAAGAGATGCGGAAGATTCGGGTTCGAATCTCGTCCAGGACAAATCTTTTCTCTTCAAAATAAAAATATATAGTCACCATCAAATAAAAATATTTAAAAAACAACAGATTTTTTTTTATTTGATTGAATTAATATTTTGCAAAACAGAATCACTGTAATAAGCAATCTTGGTGTTATGTATTATTTAGGAGTGGACATTGTGATTTAATGTATGTAGCAGTTGTGCGGCTTTGCTTATGCTAATGCCTGATGCCGTTGACATGTGACTCCGCGTTGCTAGGCTTCCCCACTCCATCGCGTGATGACCCCGTAATCTCATGCCAAATCCAATTGAGTTCTTAAATACGTACGACAATATTCAGTTTAAATTTATGAGAATTACATCCAACACTGTCTCTTGTCTCGACACGAATATCCCCATGTCTACTTAACAATTTACACGTTAAGCTATAGGTAATTCGAACTTGGTAAAATTGCTAATGTTAGGTATGTATCAAAATTGAAATTTCTGATCCGATAATCGTTATGTCTTCTTTCTGTTTCTAAATCATTGGAAATTCAGTGTATTTTTTTTGGTAAAATCAGGATTTTTTTTTTCGATGTCAGTGAATTCGAGGAATAAAGGAAAAGAGCTGCGGTGAAGAAATAAACCAACTAAACTGAAACAAAATACAGTTTCTTGCCATACAATTTTTTTTTTATTTTTAAAGATTCCTACCGTGATAATGGATCCTTGAAGTAATAATGGAAACAGATTTTTTTCTGTTTACATTTTTAACTGTAGAATCGATTGAGTTGCAAATTATTTTAATTTTTATTATTTTAATAATTCCTGTTAATTTTTTGTTATAAAAGACTTTATTCATTCATTCATTCATACTCAGTAAAACCACAATTTATTAAGTTATTGTCCAAAGGTAATAGGTGTGTTTGTTAAACTGCTGTTTTAAAAACTTGTAAATCCAGTAAACTGTTTTGTGTTGGACAAAATTATCGGTTTTGACTATATTTTTGTTCTTTCTTTATCCCACGAAATTTATCCTAATTAATCAAGTTTGATGCTCTCTAAAACTGAATTTAACGTGTGGTCTAGTGGTTAGTGTAACAAACTACTAAGTCCAAGATCGCGGGTTCGTAGCCCGGCAGGTGGCCCTAGGATTTTTTAAGGGAGTAAAAAATCCTTAGTTACGCCGTCCTTCGGAAGGGGGTCCCGATCCTGTACGATGTCCGGTACTCGTTAAAAATCCCTATCCTAATTAAACCTGGATAGGAAAAATTTAGAGCTCCCACTGCAGCATCGTCCGATTAGCCATAGCAGTATAAAGTGACGTTAAATGAACAAACAAACTGAATTTAACGTTCACTAATTTAACTTTTTTTTCTTGGGATAATGAACGTTTGACCACTTGCAATCAAATTTTGACTAGAAATGTACCCGATTTTGTCAGCAAGACCCATCAATCCTTGTTGTTCCTGGTAAGAACTGTGGATTGAGAATGAAGAGGATTGCAACTTTAGGTGCGTCTGTTGAATAAAAATGTCATTGACTCCTCAACTATCCCTTCTGCGGCTTTTCTCCGACACAACTATGCCAATTTTTTTTCACGTTTCACACCAAAGTTCACTCATGTCAACCCAGGAAGATATTTATATTACTTTACAAAAAATATGGTTCCAGCAATTGTAAAAGGAGTATAGTTTGATGAGTTTTTTAGTACAATGATAACTGGCAGTGTTCGCATTCTCATAGAACTATCTCTGTTTGTTATACGTGTCTGGCATGCATTGGCGGATTTTAGGGGGGCATGAAGGCCATGCCCCCCTAGAGTTCTCATTAGTTGATATTGGCCTGAATTTTAGTTGGTTTTTAAACAAGAAAAAACACGTTTTACACAACAAAATTATTCATTGTATGGAATGTTTTCTCAATAGGTGCATCCAAAATCGACGATTCCGAACCCTTTTATGTTTTTCATTCACATATAGATAGCTACCGCTTTGCTCAAGGAACTTATTTTATCCATGTTATTGTTTTCTGGCCTCATGTTATTGTTTGTCTTAAATTAAAAATTGATATTTTATGTATCTTCATTCATATATGAATCGTATACATTGATAACAAATTCACATTGACCCATGGTCCCTCCCTGAAAATTCTCCTAGATCCGCCAGTGTTGGCATGTTTACGTTTTGTAGTTTTACATCATTCCGTAGGCCATTAGTGGCCATTCTGATCTTGTTATTTATTATCATGGCATGAAGTAGTGTGAAACTTCATATTAAAAAACCCGAGGTGGTTTGTTTGGTTGGCCTAGTAACCTGGCACATTGTTAAACCTCATGAAGCAACAACGTTATGCTCCTAGTGACACAAGGGACAGTGGCGACTGATCTATAAGGATCCGTTGCATTGATCTTGTTGGCCGAAGGAGCCTTATCAGTTATGTAAAAGTGAAATCCTCACTGTTCCGTTGCGCCATCTTCTGCACACGGGTTTCGTTAGCCAGCTCTGACTCAGATCGCCCTACATTCACCATTCGATAGGGATTGACTAATGTGTAGGCCCAACAACTAATATAGAAGTGCTACATTCTCACTTGTTGGTTTAGCATCCCTGTCTCTCTGTTCCGTTTGTTTTGTATTCAAAAGTTCCACGTCTTGTCAAAATTAAACCATAAGAGTTAAAAAAATTAAAATTTGGTGGAGTTAAAAAAATAAAATAAAAGTTTAACTCAAAAATGCCAATTTTTATAGTTATGTCGTTGTAATTTTGAAGGACTCATATATCTTGGCTGATATATCTGTTGATCTGATATGGTTGTTTTTTACTTCATTGTATGCAGTAAAATAAATACAATTGCGAAAATTCATATTTTAATAATCATTGTCCTGACGTATTTATATGCGTTTGTTCGTATTTAACGTTACTCAAAAACAGTTTGCTGTCCAAAATTTAATGTTTGTTGTTAGGATAGCTGTAACGTTTATTGCATCTTTTTGATCATTGGAAGCTGTTGAAGCTGTTAAATTCAATTAAATTCACTCATTTTGGCAATTAAGAATTTCGTTTAATTTCCTACCCTTATTTTTGAAAACTGTAACCTTAGTGTATATTATTGGTTCACTATATATTACAGTTGTTTTTAAGGCCTTGGTGTACTAATTTCCAAAAACTTTTCATTTTTACTCTTTTCAACCCTCGAGTAGCTTGGTTAGTCTTTTTTTTTTCTGTAATTACTATGATGTGCGTATTATTTTAAAATGATAAACTTAAAATGTTAAAGCCGTGTTCATTTTATTCAGTGTTATGCACTTACATATAATATTTAGGATACTCACATTTCATGTTTCTCATCACAAAATATCGATAAAATGAAAGCAGAAATTAATTTAATTCATTATGCCGCCACTTTGCTTGTGAGAATCATAAGACTTCAACGAAAGGTTATAAACCATTAAAATATAATGGAGAAAATCAAATTTCATAACCGTAAAAGAAATTGGATAAATTGGGATATAGGAATGGCATTTTTATTCAAGCTCTAAACAAAAGTTGGTCAAAAAATAATTGAAATATTTTTTTATTTTTTTTTAAGAATTTGGAAAGGGGGCGGAGTGGCTCACTGTTAGAGCGTTGACGTGCCGAAGGTCCCGCTGCTTGGCAAACTTGTATTTATTCTGTAAGCAGCCAGAGATGAATCCTATAGGATCTAGGGTTCTCTTGGGGCTCACCTATTCTCTATAAAGTGGGTACCCGAAATAGGGGAAACATCTGGTGATTGAGCGTGTGGTCTTGGACAAATCACCTCCCTGCATAACCGTTGTCCGAGATCTCTATCATGTATTGAACTAAAGACCTTTCTTGGGTTGTAGTGATACAGGTTTCTTTTAAGGATTTGATATCAGTACGACTGGTTTTCTTTGGGTTTAGTTATAACAAGTTTTAACGTTTCATTCGTTTTCTTTTTTCTTTTTTTTTTTGTTCATTTAACGTCACTTTATGCTGCTAAGGTTAATCGGAAGATGCTGCAGTGGGAGCTCTAAATTTTGCCTATCCAGGTTTAATTAGGATAGGGATTTTTAACGAGTACCTGACATCATACAGGCTCGGGGCCCCCGTTTAACGTCCCTTCCGAAGTACGGCGTAACTATGGATTTTTTACTCCCTTCAAATAATCCTGCCGGGCTAAAATCCGCGATCTTGGGCTTCGTAGTTTGTTACGCTAACCTCTAAACCACAGGTCGCCCTGATTCGTTTTCTTTTTAATATTTCTCGAAAATAATAATTAAAATTTTTATTACTGACTATATAACTAAATTTTGGTTGAATAATATATTTCAATTTATTTTCTTTTTAAATGTATTAGTTATTAATATTATATCAAAAGGGAAATCATATTAAACGTTAAAAATAGTTAATAAGCCAGAAGCCGTACTTAATTTGAAACTCTAAACTGGTTTTTAAATCCCACCGCCTTCCTAAGGGTCTCTCCCCCTTAAGGTAAGGGTCTGCTACAAACTACTAATCCAGATGTCTCTTTTGTAATCGTCTCTATTCTTTCATATGTACTGTTATTTATTCAACGCCAAATAATAATTGCTAATTTAATAATATTTGATGTAGGTTTTAATATGATTCAATATAACTTTTTGACCCCCTGTTTTTCCCTATACTTGACTCCAACCTTTAAGTTGGAACGAAATAATTATGCTAAATTATATCTGGAGAAGAATATTAAAGAAATGTTATCATGAACATGATAACATAATTCCAGGAAAACACTATCTGAATCTGTGACTAATGTGTCAAGTGGTTCCACGTACTGACGTTAGCATTATCATCCTCTCTGGAGTCGTGCCAGTTTCTTCATCGAGTTTTACCTGCTCCCGCATTCCCTCAGTTCTGAAGTATTTATATATCACTTCGAACATTTATCAGAACATCTAGAACTTCCTAAACTAATCAGTGATAATAGATTTTTCTAGCTTCATCTAAATCAATTTATTATTGTTTTGCACATAAGAATCAGCAAAAATAGAGCACCTTAAGCAGAAAGAAGCCAAGCCTTATTTCTCATGTTTTGAATGAACTAAATTCAAAATTAAAAGGCTATAGAAAATTTGGAAGTTTTTTATCGTAATCTAGTTTTATTTGAGAACATAGCTTTGTAATATGTTTATGCTAAAATACTTAATAAATAAATAATTTTGTTTGCTTCCATAGAATAAAAAGTATTCTACATCCAATGTTGTTTCAACTTATATTTTCGATTGAACCTATTTTACTCTGCACTAAACAGTAAGATCTCACCTTACTCAAAATCACATAACTAGCGATTTTTTCCCATATCCTGCGGGTTGGTTCCTTTTTGCTGAATTCCTGCTTAAAGTGATAAATACATTAGTTATCTATCATCAAACGTACCTTCCTAGTCAACTAATCATTACAAAATTTAATATTTTGATATATAAGATAATTTAGCTGGGCAAAATTTACTTTCCTCCTTGAGTGATATGATGTTGACTCAGACTCAAAGAAATGTTGTAAGTAATCTGTGCAAACAAATATTGGTTAGGGTCACTGTTAGCAACAACCTTCCTCCTTTTGGCACTAATTTTGAATTTCTTCTTAATTCTATACCCTTATTTCCTAAAACTTAGTGCATATTATTAGTATTCAGCACCTGGTGTTTTTAAAGCCTTGTACTTATTTCAAAACACTTTTTACTTTCCCTCTTCAATTTCAGGGGCTTGAGAAATAAATTTCTTTTCTTAGACAATTACTATGATAAAGTAAAGCTTTAAGGCGATTCAGTTCCAATTCAGCAATTAGCTTATACTCCTAAAATATCAAGAATATTTGCACTCCATATTTCTCATCAGAAAGTATTGATGAAATAAATTATCAGAAATTAGTTTACTATTTACATAGTTATTAGGTTTGAATTATGTGACCCCAAAAAAGTATTATTCAGTTTGAATAAGTGGCTTAGACCATGCCATGATGGTGCACATTGTGATGGGTACAAAGGGAAGCCTATACTGAGACCATTATCGACAGGAGTCCTCAAAGATTTTGCTAAGTAGCAAGGCCAATCGACTGATACTGATCGAGCCAGCGTTGAGCGACCAACGTCGTACGTCGAGTCAGAACTAAGAGGGCTATTTCAGTAGCCTAGTTCCAATTCCTCGCGCTTTTGTTTATTTATTTCGGTCCGTTCTGTTTTCATTGACTACGCACAATTTTGCTAAATATAGCAAGAAACTCTCGGCCCCTTTCTTATTTTAAATGTAAAGATTTTCAAAATAAAGCTTCATTGTCAAATACATCTTTGGAATACTGTTCTGATGTACTGTGTGTGTATGTCAATTTTGTTTTTCGCACTGGTACTTAATTCATTTTGTCTCCGCAATGTTTTTATTTTTTCTTCAATAAATAAATAAAGTGAAGTTGATTATTTCACGAAGCTATTGTTTAAAATAAACTACCTAGTTCATGCGGCACTTAATTAAAAGTAGATCTTATTTGGTAAACCTTAATGCCCACTCTAACTTGGACATATTTAGTGTTAGTTAATTAATGTAGTGGATCTTGGATTTAGTTTCGGGTGGCTCGCAATGACTGTATATGTATGAGACACTTTCCTGTGCATCTCCTAGGAATAGAAGCTTCATATTCCAGGAAGGGTTTAGTCACGTATCAATGTTGCATTTAAGAGAAAAAAGAAAAGAAAAAAAGTAATGTTCAATGAACATTCGTCCCCATATATACCTCGCAAAAATTGCGGGAATGAGGATATAGGATCGGTGAAGAGAATTAATTTGTCTGACTTGGTTACGAGCCCTGGTAGCTTAGTTGGAAGAGTGCCGCAATAGAGAGGGGGACCCTGGTTCGAATCCCGGCCAGGACAAATCTTTTCTCTTCAAAATAATAAATTATTTAAACAATCACTATCAAATAACAATAAATAAAAAAATATATTATATACATTTTATAATAAAAAATATAAATTTTTTTGTTTTGTTTTGAAGAGCTCCTGTTTGAATTACTGGTTACATTTAAATTATAGTGATTTAAAAAAGTGTAAAATGGTCAGTGGGCACGCTCAATAAATTACAAAAAATAATGTAGATTTATTTCATTTTTATCTATGTTTCCTAATTTGTAGGTCATCTTCAGGGCTAAGAATAAAAGAGAACAGAAAAAATATAAACATTGCAGTGTCAAAGAATATATAACAGTTTATATAAACAGAAATGATAGGAATGAAAAGTAATATAAAGAGTAATACAAACGGTAAATTATGGAATAACGGATGAGAAATAATAAGAATGGAAAGAAATTTAGAAGATAATAAAATATAGTAAATTCACAAGAGCATGATTTAATCATAGAATATAATGATTACCATGTTATTAGTAAAATTACAAAATATGATATAAATTTTATAATTATTATAGGCGTTCCAACATGGGTTGCCTCAACCTGTCAGAGCAGAGCTCCACACCTTTCGATCCATCCAATCCTCCTCCTGGAGACCTCTACCGGCCATCTCTTTCTGGACTCCCTCCATTCACCTGCTTCTGGGCCATCCGCGTCCTCTCCTCCCTGGTGGAACCCAATCCAGCTTTCGGTTCGGGCAACATTCAAATACCATCCTCTTCACATGGCCGTACCATCTTAAGCGGCGTGTCCCGATCCTTTCATTTCTTGATGTATTCACATCCATTCTCTGTCGAATTTCTTCGTTTCTTAGTCAATCCAGCCTGGTGACACGGAGACGCCTCCTCCAGAAATCCATTTCAACCGCCTGCACAGTCCAGGTCTCCGAAGAATAAGTCAGGATAGATTCGACAATAGTTGTGAAATTACAGCGTTTATTTTCCGTAGATACTACTGTGATCAAAAAGTAATGTGAATTTGTTTATAAAATGTAAATTCTTTATTTATTATTCCAAATCAATTTCATCCCCTTCAAAGTAATACCTGTCCGATAAAACGCACTTTTTCCCACGCTTTTTCCAGTCCTCGAAACAATCGGAATAGTCTTTTTTCGGTATAGCCTTCAAGACCTTCTTCGATTCGGTTTTTATCTCCTCAATCGTGTTAAAACGGCGTCCCCGCATTGTGTTCCGCCTGTGTTCCATAGGACCGGATGTAGCTTTTCGGGCTTGCTCAACCTTTTTTCTAATTCAAACGACCCGGTAGTATTTACTTTCCTACAGGCTTCCCTGTCCACCAGAAGCGCATTTGTATCAGGATCTCCAACGGCGATATACTCGATCTTCCCGAAGTTAATCTTAAGCCCGCCGTTTCGTAACACATCTTTAGGGCATACACCATCGTTTCAAGGTAGACCTTCCGCCTCGCAAACACGAACTGGTCGTCAGTGAAGAATTATGATAGTAGCTATCTCCATCAATGAACGGCCCAACATCTCCACATTGGCTGTACCAAGGCTTCACTGCTTCGTCAAGGTATATCTTGAAGAGAGTGGGTGACATACTACACCCTTGCTTCAATTCCTTAGTACCATGAAAAGGGTCCGAAAGGTGGTTACCGCATTTTATCTGATACATTTCGTTGCTGTATAGGTGTCTCACCACTTATATCAGAGCCCTACTAATGCCTGCTTCTTCAAGTGCTATCCATAACCTCTCTCTAGGGACATTGTCATAAGCTTGTTCTAGGTCTATAAAGGCCATGTGAAGTTCCTACTTCCTTTCCTGGGACTTCTCAATGAGTTGACGAACAACAAAAATATTGTCCATACTTGACCGTGAATATATAATATTTATATAATATAAAAAAGTAGTAAATTACAAGAAATATTTTATTATATCTGTCACTGCTTTAATTGTATTATATTCTGTAACTATTTTAATATTCGTTGTCTTTAATTATCACATCTATTCACTATTTTATCATATCTAGTCACTATTTTAATTTTCTACATTACATGTCACTATATTCTTGTTACTGCAACGTTTTTAATATTTTTGTTCTGTTTGTTTCTCTCTCATAGCCCTGAAAATGGCCTACGTAGTAGGTCGAAACGTCGGCACACAATAAATAAGTATACACTTATTATGGTGTTTTCATTGACTGCACCCCCAACTATTTCTTCCTTACATTAGAAGTTCCAGTCAGCTAATTCTTCTCTTACAAGAAATATTATTTTATTACAAAAAATAATGAATATCATGTAATTGGTGATAGATAAAAATAGTTTTAAGGAATAAATATTACAGGAAGGAGGAAAATAATGATGATAGAATAGAACATACACACTACAATGCAGTCGTTTAAAATGAGCTGTTGAATGTTAATGACGAAAACCCTTTTTTTCCCAAATCATTTGGGAAATATTGTTGACAACAGCTCTCAATTTGATTTACGATTTATAAGAAAAAGTAATAAATATACATTAATTGTTCCTGTAAGAGTGCTTAGCCAGTTAAAGTGCTTTTGTATCCTATGCCTTGCTCATTACGGGTGGATCATCAGTTGATAACCTGATTCAACAATTCTTTCCACTGAACCAAGATCATCTTCCCTTCTTCTCCTGTGGTCATCAATTTTTTCACTAAGTTAGTGCATTACGATCTCCAGTGTATTACGATCCTCATCTTAACCTATTGCAATTCTTTTTTGCCAAATCATGGGAGTGTCATTTTGGTCCGATCCATGAAAAAGTCATTTTTTTCCCGTCACTACATGCTTATAGTCGACTAAAAATCTACCGTTATTTCTGTATCAGTATAAAAATGAATACATATATCCCCTTAAATTTTTTTTTCTTTTTTTCAGTTCTATAAATATCGTGTAAACTTGCGTCATAATGATCCTACTGGATAAGCAAAATTGATTCTCACAGGTTCAAATTAATTAAGGACCGATAATTACTATTGTTTCTTACTATTCTGAATGTTTGATACCATGATTGGAATAGGGCTGCCATGATTAATAAGCCTATAATGGGTAAACGTTTTTGTGTGAATTTTTAAAAAGCCACTTTCATACTTGTGCCCTACATTCCAAGCTCTGAAGAAGACCTGCAATGTGGGTCGAAACGACGACTACTATTTAAGGAATTATTTCTTTGACCTCTACCGGGACCAATTTTTCCCCTTATTAATTTTAATATTTATTTCTCCTCAATCTTAATTAATATGGAAAAGCGCATCCTTTGCCTTAGATCCAACCAGATATAATGTAAGTGCAGTCAATAAGAGATACAATATAATAGAAGTATATATTACTGGAATTTGCCTCTACGTTTGAAATGGAAGATAAGAGACCATGAGACAATTATTATCATACGAATTTGCCATACAATTTTTGTTGAGCAAAATTACTTTAAGCCCATTGATGATGATGAGAATCTGTATCTTCTGTTTATTGCTTGGAATTACTTTTTATATATACATTTCTTTATTAGCCACCCCATAAATCCCCCATTGGTTTGACATTACCGTGGACCTCACGACAGACCAAGTCTCATCAGTTATCTCCTTTAAATGACCCCCCCCCCACTTTTTTCGTTTATTATCGTGATGTAACATCCAGAGAAAGTGTCGCTATTTATTGAAGATTTTCACCTGGCACCTTTCTTATGGACAGCCATTAATGCTGAATATATAATTCCCACCTTCAAAAAATATCTAAGATCTCTTCAAAAAATATGGACGTTTAAAGTTAAAATAACAAATTAAAAAACAACGTTCAAAGTTATAATTTAGGCTTTGATTTGTATGGAAATGCATATTTTCTGCCTTTTTTTCCAGATGATTCTTCAAATAGTTAAGGATACGGTCTATTGTATACAAGCTTAATTGCTTTTTTTACAAAATAAAGTAAAAGAGGATTTAATACAAATTGCTGAATTAGGAATATTTGGAGATACATATTAACAAAATTTTACATGGCTACATGCAGTCGATTGTAGCTCTGGTGTTGAAATTACAAAGGTGTTAGTCCTTTTGATAAAATTAAAAATATTTAACCCTTTATTTAAACCTATTAGTTTATATCAATCTCATAACTTTAAAACATATTAATAATAGCACCAAAATCATAAATATATACAAAGAAAATTGTTAATCTATCTTACATCGTTTTCACCCAGGGCTCAATATTTTATCATTATTTTTCCCCACAATTTTATTGCATACTATACTGCATATTATCATAATTTTTAGGAATATTACACTAATTATAAATATCAGTAACTAAATAAAATAATAGCATAACTCTTAGCAGTTATTTAACTATAACTCTTCACGAACATTTTGCCTGTCAACCAACGACTCTATCGTTTCTTTTCAATTTTACTAATTAAAATAGGTCCACAGGTGCAAACCAGCTCAGCAATATGTTGAAATTTATAATTAAGTGAACTATTCATATTTTTCACTGGTCATCCATTAACAAGCTATTTGTAATATTTTGTATCAATATGATATTAATGAACATATATCATCTCCTCTTTCGTATAATAAAATTTCTTGTCCAGAGAAAACTTATAGTTGTCTTCACTTAAATGTCAGTACTGTGTCATGTTAATTTCTAGAATGTACCTATGTGTTCGTTATTTTTTATATCAAAATAAATGATCCAAACTAATTAATCCATAAACCTTAATATTCAATTCATAAATAAATTTAATAATTTGTCTGAAGAGTGTCTGCTAAATTTATTTTATGTCAGTTCCGTAGATAAATGAGTCAATAACGGAGAATTTGGTTATTATTCTCGATATTTTGAAGTTGTAGCGAAATACTCTCGGAATTTCATTTTTACATTAATATGCATTGAAGAACTAAAAAACTTTTATTATAGAATTAAAGAAATTTAATTTTTAAAAGTACTCATCAGTTAGAATATTATCATTCATTTTTTATTAAATTTTAAATGTTTATTTTTTACTTATGTATTAGGTACATTAATGTTATGAGGTGATTTCAAATTATTATTTGCCAAATTAAAATTATTGAACTAAATTTTCCTGAGGGAACTGTGAATGGGGGGAGGCAAAATTAGGTTTTCCTCCCTCCCTCCCCTCCCCCCGGAAAAATCTTAATAACCGGCCCTATAGAGCGGATTGATATTCATTATATTATTATTTTAGGTTATATAATTCTGAATTGACGATAGATATATTAATATAAAGATAGGTGGGTGGTGAAGAGCGGAGATAGAACTAGCGAGCGACGAGTACTGTTAGGGCCGTCACTTTCTTCTTTGTTCCTCGCCTCGGCGGGTCACTGCACTCCTCTAGTCCCATTATTATCATTATATCTTCTTTCTACGCCTTTCTTCTTCCTCACGAGCTATTTTATTCAATATAATTTGTACAAAATAATACTATCTGTCAGAAAACCAATCGATTTAATAGAATAATTAGTAAAGCTTCTCTGTTAAATCGATGAGAATGGTTTTGTGGCCAGCAGCAGGACATACCCCAATACGACCCCATTAAGTCCCGTTTATCGAATTTTAACAAGTCCCCATTTCTTAACAAGAGGGGAATTTAAAATATTTTAAGAGTCTAAAGACAAAAAATAATTTAAGGAAGAAGTTACAGTCAACCAATTCTCCTCTAATAAAAAATAATTGCATGAACATTTTACCTACGGGATACAATTAAATTTCAATCCATAACTACTTATCCTTTTCTGGTAAGGTTGTGTAGGCTTGAGAATTAAGCAGATATAGCAGGGGTGGCCAACCCAAATGCTCTTACGGGCCGCATAGTTGATATATATAATTTTATATTCCCGCATTATATGTTGAAAAATTGAAACATAATGAGTTATGATTGTTTTTTTATTATTATTTACATATGTACAAGTACATAATATAATAATAATAATTGCACTTTGTCATCATTATAATGATTTTATCTAATAATTTCGGCAGTCAATTGTTGAATTATAGTTGCAATGAAATTTTGTAGTTTTATTAAAATATTGGTTTTTACTAGTGTTTGGCCATTATATATATACTATATATATATATATATATATATAAGTTAAGAGAAGACAGATATCAATATCCATAATATTCCCAAACAGGGACTGTGAACATTGTAAATATAATAAAAGGAGGATTTATATTTCAATAAAGTCAGTGTAAGAGAAATAAAACCGTTTTCCAGTTGTTGTTTTTATTCATTAATTTTCACTCTTTAGAGACGTTTCGACACTATGTTGTCATTCTCAATCTTTTCTTCTCCTGCATCTTTTAACTTTAATAAATAAATTAACAATAATTACATTACTATAATTTTATTTCTCTTACCCTAAATAAATGAAGAATTAAATCCAGTTTAAAAAAAGAAAAAAGATTAAAAGAATAAAGTCAGTGTTTAAACAGCCTTCATGATTGTCGTTCTTTACCCACATTATTCTTTTTTTTTACTTTTTGAGTGCCGAAGCTCTTAAGTGGTGCCGAAACCCGGGACTTGTTAGCAATACAGCAAGGATACTTTTTTTTTCTCTCTCTATTTTATTTTTTTACTCATTGTTGTTACGAAGAGTCATTCGATTTTTTTTCCTAGTTATTTGATTTTTTTTCGTCAAATACAGAACAGGTACCAAATATGAATGAGCAAGGACAAAGTATCCTCAGGCCGACAACACTGACGTGGGAGCCAACACAACCGGAACAGGCGAATCCCGAGTTCCCACAGTATCCAGCAACCACGCTAGCTATGGCGCGGGCGGACATAGCCGCACAAGAAGCGAACAGGATAGCTCAAGAAACAAACGAGCTAGAAAGAATGAAGTTGAAGAAGACTAACGAGCAGGACATCAGAAGAGAGATATCTGACCTGGATAAATTTAACGGCGACGTAGGTGAGCTCAATCACTTTATTAAAGGTGGGAACGGGATCATGAGCAGTATCCAAGCCCAGGTAGCAGTGGACCTGTTGGAAGAAATGGATGCAAAAAGACTACGCGTGGCACTGGCACGAAGGGTCAGGAGGAGTGTCCTAAACTTAATCTAAGCGGACGAAGAGACTTCATGGCCAGTGATCAAAGAACGTTTGAAAAAGGCCTATGGAGGAGGGCGATGGGCCCCTGAGGAGGACATGTTTCGCGAAGTGAAGAGGACGAACCAAACGAATGGCCAGTACGCGGCATGACTTCTCGCGAAACTGAACAAGATTAACGAGAAACTGCGGGAGGTTATGGACATATAGCGCCGTAGAGGCTTGGATGATATTTATGACGAAAGTCCTCAATGTGCAGCTGGCCAGGGACACGGGAAGAAAGGATGGTCTCTCTAGAGATAAAACGTTCATAGAGTGTGCCCAGGAAATGGTGGACGTAAGTGCCCGTGACGAAGAAGAACGAGAAGTGCCTGAACCAGGATGGAGTAAGGTGTCTTACTGTAGGTATGACACGGGAAGAAATAGAGCGAGACCTGACAGGGAGAGAAGAAGAGATGGAGATTTTGGCAGAAGAGAAAGGATAAAGGTAGAGAAAAGGCCATTCGGAGATAGAAGGAATGTGAGAAAGGACGACAGGAGGTGACACGAATGTGGTAAAACAGGGCATCTGATGGCCCAGTGCGTGGGCACGCGCTGCTTCGAATGCCATAGCGAGGGACACATGGCCAGGCAATGTCCGTACATAAGAAGGAGAGATCGGAGAGAACCGATGGAAGTCAACGCGCAGCGAATATGGAGGAGGAGTAGAATGCCATATGTTTCATCGAGATCTTCCGAGGCTTCGGGAACCGAGACGGAGGGCAGCGAACCTGGAACGGCACACTCCAGGAGTCAGATGTGGCACTCTTAGAGGCGTCGCTTGTGGGTCGTATCTCAAGAAGAGTCCTATATATATATATATATATATATATATATATATATATATATATATATACTGATATATACGGGATATATATATATAACCGTATTATTTGCATTCTTTATAATATAAACCAACTATATATAGCAAACCGTAGGCACTGTTGGCATTATAGTTTTTTGTATTTCAGCATAGACAAATAAATAATATAAGCATACAAATTTAACTAACGGGACTATAAAGTGTATTATAAACAATAACTCTTTCTAATGAATGAGAGAACGCTTAATTCCTTTGTCAGTACTACTCTTAATGAAATAAAGGCAAGACAAAGATTTAGAAGTGACTAAATAAATTGCTTAGTATAGTATGATGTAGTTAAACTCTGACAAACCTGTTTTGAATTTCAAAAATAATGTGTTGCCAGGACTAAAACAAAATAATTTTATGAATAAAACTCTAACGAAATTTATTTACACTACAAATGGTTTTGTACTATATTTTCTTGTCATTTTAATATTTGTCTGTGTTGAGCCTCTCTATAAGAGAAGTTATACGATAATGATAAAGATATACTTTCACTTATTTTTAACTGACGAATCATAAATGTGGAACAAGATTTCGTTGGCAATCTTCAGAGAGAGCAAAAGCAGATTTGAAAAATTTCTTTTTTGAAAACCAGTTTTGAGAGTGACAAATCTGGTAATTATCGTTTGGAATGAAATTTAGCATGCAGTGTATTGTTATTATTATTAAGTATCTTAACCTTGTTTGTATGAAAGATGTATAATTTAATTTAGTTGTATTTTATTCTTTTCCCTGGATCTACTAGATACTAGCTCGGAGGCTGGGGCAGGTGGTGGCCTAGTGACAGGTGCTCCTCTTACCTAAGACATAACTGCATCTCTCACTTCTAATTTCCATACTCACCTCGAGCTCATTTTATTGTCGGAAAGCTCGGTAGCCTTGCCTCTTTGCATGAAGTGCTGCAGTCACTGTAGAAGGCTGCAGGATTCTTTAGTCGCCAATCGACTACATACGCTTCCTCATTCTCCATTCTTTCCTTGTCAGGAATTTTAAACATAGGACCTTATAATATTAAGTTAATCGAAATAATAATGGAGTTTTAATATAAGCAACAACTCCATTTCAAGCCAATGCCTGACTTTATCTCCTTGTTCACTTAGAAAATAACACGGTTCCGCTTCCCTAAGTTAAAGAGCTACATAGCACCATTACTTATTGCCCACAGGAGGCAGATTGTAATGCTTCAATAAAGCAGCACATAAATCTGTAGTCTCCTCTATAAAGTTTCATTTCAGTTTAATCCATAGTTTATGGATTGACTTCAATATAACTATGTCTCTTAGATTTATCTATTATTGAGAATAAGTAATTATTGATCAGGGTTTTACTACTTAATGTTTTGAAAATTTTCTTTTTATTATCTTTCTAAAAAAATATTCATGCCAGAAAGTTATTTGACCTCATGTTATTTCATATTACTGAAAGTAACGAAAATACCACCTTTCTAATTTTTTTACAAATAAACATTCAGTTATGTCAGAATAGTCATCTTCCTCTCTCTTATTATCCATACAAAACAGTTGATCGTTAATTTTTTTCCGAATTATTAATCACATTCAATTACGAAACGGTTATGAGACGGCGATAGTTATGCGAATCCTGAACAATGGTATTATTATCGCAAAGGTGGTTTGCGTCACCTTCAACGTTCAGTCAACCAAATCGAACGCTACGTTGAAAATCGGGAGCTCAATCGCCCACCGAGCTGTATCCAAATTCATCATATGAATCTCTCACTTATCCTTGACCAAGTTTATACAACCCACCGAGCATTGTTTGTTTACAGGGAGCTTATTGTACCTCATTATAGGGGCTATCGAATATCCTGTCTAATCGAATAACCGTTATTTATAACTCCTAATTTTCGAATTAATCGTTAATATTTTTGTCTTCGCATTTTACGGAGTTTAATGGTTTTCAAATACAATGGTTAATTTTTGAAAATAATAACACCAAATATTATTGTTAGTTATTAACATACTATATAGAAAGAAAGTAACTTTCTTGTTAGTAAAAAAGAAACTGTTGACAAAGAAAGTAACTTCGACAGCAGCCAAAAGCCACATTCAGTTTAAAAAATACATATCACTCATTATTATTATTTTACTGTGTTTTTATTTATTTTTTAAAAGTATGAATCGTTTATTTATTCGTAATTTTAAAACAGATTGAATTTTATACTTTATACTTATTGAAATTGTATACAAACATACCTATAATCTCAGAGAAAGAAAAGTATAATTTACAGGAAAATAATTTACAGACTTAAATAACCATTAAAAATAAAAAAAACATTACACTGTCGTTGCTTATATATTCCTACACTATGTTGATTACATTACATGAAATAAAGCAATAACATTACTGGTATTTTTAAAGCTAGATAATTTTTAAAAAATATTTGTTAAAACCTTGTTTATTTTTAAGTTACACTATAACTTAATAGCTGGATTTTAGTATTAAATTACTTTCAACTGTTCGTGCACAAACTTCTTTATATCTGACCATACTGTCAATTCAGATGATATACCTATAAATTGGTTGATAGGTAGTATTTAGTTGATATTTAAAAATTAGAATACTATAATAAACAAAAAAGTAAAATTTCAAATTAAAAAAAATTAGGTTATTCATCCTTAAAATTGAGTAATACCTTTTACAAAACAATACCCTTAAAAAGAGTACGCATAGTTTAATTTTTCAATTTTTTTTTGTTGTTATATATATTTAGGTAGCATATTTATTTTTATTTTTTATAAACAGTTAAGGAATCGTTTTTTGGTTTTAATTTAATAAATAATTCTTTCATACTGATGAATAATTATTCAATATCATGAATACATTTTCAAAATTGTATATATGTATATATTTATGTAGTATATACATATGCTCAAAATTGAATTATGAAAACTTCTTTAATAGTCATTAATCTTATGATTGTGTAACGCAAATAAATCTACACAAATTTTAAAATATCAAATTCAAAATTGATACGTGCACAAATACTATTAAAACAAGTAGATTACTATACATGTCGTTTTTACGTTGAATGATCTCACTTGCATTATATAATGAACAATATATACTCTCCGTGAGCTGCCTGGTAATTCTTACTTCAGAAATAACATAAAGATGTCTTGGAGGCTTGAGAGAGTTGGTTGAGGGGAAGGCAGACATCCTCTAGGTAGGGGGAGTAGAAGCTTGCCCCCTCTCTTAGCCCAGGGGCAGATGTCTTCTCAAGAGCATTCAATACTCACTCCTACCAGCTGGGTAAAAAAAGACTTGTTCAAAGCACCTGCTCTAAGGAAAGTGGGAATAATGGAACTTTATTCCCAACATTTATAGTTTTTTGATAAAGTTTTTTGATTGATTCAACTGACAATTTTTTACCCTTCCTCCTATTTACTCAAGGTACATTCTCATCAGGGCTCTATATATGTAAATAAAGGCTAGTATGTAAGATTTTAATTATAAAAGTAAAGACAAAACATAAGTGTGCCCTGACACTTAAACAAATCAAAAATAAAATTAAGAACAATAAAATCTATAAAAACCTCAGCTCCTTAAAATGTAGTTATACTACAGTAGAAGGAGACAAATTCCAAAAAATGAATGTCCACGAAAAAGAGCACAAAAATCCCTGTTTAGACAATAAAATCATATTGAGGGGTTATGGGAAAAATAAAAAAAATCAGGGCTCTTTTTTTTTAAATTAGGGAACTATTTGGAGATCTAGGTCTCCAGTGGATCAAAAAAGTATTGGCACACTCTAATTTTCCTAAATTATGGAAAGAAAAAGCCTTATATAAGTGACAACAATTTTATTAAATGTATGCATAGAAAGTAAAAGTAAATTAACAGAAATATTTTTTAAAACAAATCATTTATTTAATTAACATGGAAAATAACAAAAATGAAAAGTCAAAAAAGTATTAGCACACCCTTCTGCTTTTGCGCTATGCAAAAATCTTAATATTTTGTTTTTATCCCATTTGCTTCTTTAATAGTCTGCAGTCTTGATGACATTGATGAGACAAGATTTTGGGTGATTTCCTGTCTGATCTTAACCCACTCCTCAGCTAAAACTCATCTGTGGTTATTTTTTGATGAAATTTTATTCTTTCGCACTTTCAAGTCGAGTAAATACCACAAATGTTAGATTGGATTTATAGGACTGCAGTGGTGTTTTAAGCTGTCTTCTAACATTTTACAGCATCCATTCTGTTGTTTTATTGGTGGTATGTTTAGGGTTGTTATCTTGCTGGAACACAAATGTATCCTGAATTCCCAATTTGTCAGCACTGCTCTTCAAGTTATGCCGCAAAATATCGACATACTTTTCAGCATTCATAATCCCCGCAATGAAACTCAAATTTCCAACCCCATTTGAAGAGATACAGTCTAGACTAGGATACTTCCACCATCGTGTTTCACTGTCGGTCTGATATTTTGCAGCTGAAACTTGGTGTTTGGTTTCCTCCACTCTTATTTGCGACCATCAGATCCGAAAATACTAAATTTACTCTCATCAGAGAAAATTATTGTTTTCCAAAATTCGATTGACTTATTTATGTGGATACAGGCAAACTCAAGTCTTTTAATGCGACTTAACTCACTGATAAATGGCTTTTTTCTTTGAACTCTCCCATAATAATTAAAACTGTGTATTACATTTCTAACCGTCTGGAGGTAGAAGGTTGTGTTGGAAGTTTTTGCCATCTCTGTTGCTATGCAGGAGGCCGAGAATGTTAGATTATGTTTAACGATTCTATTCTCCTAATTTGCCGCTTTTCTCTTGCAGAAAACTTTTGAGGTCGCTCAGAACGCACTTTATTTAAAACTGAACCTGTGCTAAAACTCATCCCTACTTTTTCGCCAATTTGACAGTTACTTAGTCCGTGAGAATGTAATTTCACTACCTGATTTCTGGTTTGCACTCTGTGCTCTTTGGTTTTTGTCATTTTCAATGCACCAATTCGGGTGAGAAATAAATCTAGTCTGAGGAGTTATTTGTTTGTAAATAACAGGGACTTATGCAAAAATATTTGTTTTGTTTGAAAAAAAGACGTTTTTCTATAAATGTTAACAATGTACAACTGTGCCAATACTTTTTTGACCATCAATTTTCCTACTTTTTTTTTAATAATTGTAACATTAATTTTTTTTTCCCATTGCTCTACAGCCCTTGTAGAATCCTGGTCTCCACAACAACGCCTCTCCAGTCTTCCCTGTCAGCAGCTCGACCTCTCCACTGTCCGATTCCCATCCTCTACAGATTGTTCTCCACATCACCCAGTCATCGCAGCCTGGGCCTTCCTCTCCTTCTTTTGCCTCCTGGTTTGCCATATATATATAATAGTTTCTTCGGGTACCTATCTTCTCCCATTCTTTCTACGTACCCAAGCCATATCAGGATTGATTTGACATAGGTGACTAGGTCTGGTTCATTGTATAGTTCCTGAAGCTCTCTATTCTTTCTTGACCTCCATTGGCCTTCATTAAATACTGGCCCAAATATCTGCTGAAGTTCCTTCCTCTCCCAGATCTGCAGCATCTTCGCGCATTCCTGGGTCAGGACCCACGTTTCACCAGCGTACGTGACAATCGGTCTTAAGATTGTTTTATAAATCAACAATTTTGCTTTCCGTGACAAGTTCCAAAATCTTAATGCTTTTGGCAATGCAAAGACATATCTATTGCCTACTGAAATGTTCCAGGTTGCCATATTTATTAATTCATCTCCATGCCTAAGTCGTTTCCCATTTGATCCATTTCTTTCCGAGGCTTTTTGCAGTTTCTTGGAAACACTTGCAGTTTTTACAGAACAGGGTTGTTGGCCCTGCGTCCAATCACCAACATGGAGGACCAGAGTTTTCTGTCGGGGTTCCCTCCCCTAGTCGAAGGATCCAGTTTTAAGGTGCTGGAAACTCGCTTTTGCCCTCTCCCATCAGCCAATGTCCACCTTGGTGTGCATTGCCCAGTGGTCACTACGAGGAAGTGGGTGTAGGACTTGCTGTCACGTCCACTTGTGGAATAGGGCCATTTCTCAGGTTTTCCTGGGCTATGGATATCGACATACCATATCCCGCTGAGAGCTACTGACAGCCATTTGACCGCCTGTGTTACATTAATAGTCTAGCTTTTAATTGCCTTCAAAAAGATTGATCTGGGTTCTATTTTTACTATAAAATTTCAACTTGAAAATAATTTACAATATCACCGAAAAAATTTTTTTGTTATGTTCACTATTGGGAAAAAAATAAGAAGAAAAAGTCAGTTAGTTTCCTTTTTTTGACATATAAGGGTGGGTTTGCTTGAAATATCTCTTTCTTAAGATTCCATTCAGAGTTCCTCTGCATTGAGTTGTGAAGTAGAAATTGAATGTTGAGGGCTAGTATTTTATTTGTATGAAAAAATATTTTATCAAATAAGACAGAATTTCAACTTCACTCTTTTACCAACATGTATTTTTTAAATATATATTTATATAAAATTTATGCTAATATTGGGTCAAAGTAGGATTTTGGAACTGGAAAAATTAAAAATTTACATACAGTTAGGTGATTTGGTCAAAATTTTTAAGAAATTTTATCACTTCCTATCTCCAATAATTGTTGCAACATATTTGCTTTCAGCTCATGTACTTGAACTATGATCTGTTTTTTATGACCTGCTGTTGTATTTTAAAATATATCATTTTAATTATATAAATGATCAAATTAATGATGGAATGAAATAGAGTTATAAAAAAATAAAATTGTTTAACACAATTCTTGCAGTAACCACTGCCTTCACATGAATATGAAATAAGAAAATACATTCCTTCAAACAATAAATTATTAGTGTCCATATCAGAAAGTTGTGTCCGGGAGCTCTAGGGTAGGTGTATTGGTGACTTCGTGACCTTTATCTGAAGTGTAGAAGTTTATGTAGTGTGCTGTGTATTGTGAACTTTAGGTTAGTTTAATTTTAGATGTCCTTCTGACCTAGAGGGCTAGTGGCTGGGCAATAAAAGTGCCACTACCCTATAACACTTTTATAAAATCAGCAAAATAGATAACAACGGTTACCATCTTGTTAGTGGGATGTAAAAAAGGACATTCTATGTCTTTTAGTCATGAGAAGAGATGTCAGTCCTGCATTAGCAGAAACTTACTTTCAGACTACATGAATAACAGAATAGAATAGAATAGAAAAGTAATTTTATTCTGGGACCAGGTCCCTTAAGAATAACAATATTGTACATAAATTAATAGAAATATATCAGGCCAGACGGCACATTATTGGAATAGTGCAATTAAATATGAACTAAAACGGATGTTCTGATAAAGAATAAAAAAAATATTTATATATACAGGGTGTTCGGGATAAATTTGACAGTTTCGTAAGGAAAAAGAAAATCTTCTTTGTATTGAGGTCTTCATTGAGTGCAAGCTTCATAGTAGAGGCTGCAACATTCATTTCACGTGACAAAGCCCGAATACCAATGCCAGGGTTCTTCAACACCTGTTCCTGCAGATTTGCGAGGAATTCTGCTGTACGAACACAATTAGATCGTCTGCTATGGATCTTTCTTCTTGCCACATCCTCGTAGTCACCATTACAAGTCTCTATCTAGTTCATGCCTGATTGTTTTTACTGTATTCAGGGAGCATTGGGCAGCAGTCATAATATCCTTATTTTGATGGCCGCTACGAATCATCATGATGCAAGTTATTCTCTTCCATGATTCAGGTGGGTTCCAACTGTCCATCCTTTCTGACATCTTCTATATGAATGAAAGGATTTGAACTGTAGGAGACTATAGATATAAGTTGGATGTTGTGAGTTGATGGTTTGGTATTAGAAAGAACCTAGGAAATAGAGTCTGCGGATAGAAGGGGGAGCCACTTTAACTCATCATAGAGGTCAAATGAGATTTCACATGAGACTTTCTCAGGATGTCGAAGACAAACCACAGTGAGCTGTTCATAATTTGTCTCAGTCTTTCCTCAAGCTTGTTCGAGGTTGAGAGCCCACCATAAGCCACACAGCTATAGTCTGGACAAAGTGTGGAAAAATGAAAGAAGTGATAAGGAGCTTACGGATAGGTAGTGGTGAAGATTCCGTGAACGATGGAATAACTTTAGGGAGCTTATTGATCGACAGGAAATTTGGGCAATGTGGGGTTTCTAGGAAAGGGTTTGGTCGAAAATGATACCAAGATTTTTAACAGAGGAACTGAAAGTAATAGGGTGATCGTTTTAGATTAGTTGGGGAAGAGAGTTGATGGGTTTAAGTAGGGTGTTGGAACCAATCAGAATGGCCTGAGTCTTAGCAGCATTTAACGACAGTTATTCAGGTCAGCCCAGGCACTGATCCTGATTGACTGACGGAACCCTGACTGAAGTGGATCGAGGAGTTTGGACTATTTCAGAAAATTTGACATTTGGGATTGAACTATTCGTTCAAGAGGTTTGGAAAGGTTGGAGAGAATAGGACGGAAGTCATTTGGGTTTGAGGGATTGGATGATTTGTTAATAGGATGGACTATTGCTTTTTTCCAGGAAGAAGGGAAAATGCATTTTGCTGGGAAAAATTGTAAATGTAGAGGAGAAAGGGCAGAATTTCAAGAAGGCATATTTTTAACCTATGGAATTAGAATAGGAATTCATTAGGGAGGAGATAAGGACAGAGGGTGATATGTCAGAGAAATAAAATTGTTATAGTTGAATGAAGGTAAAATTGAGAAATTGGGAGAAGTAGATTGCGAGATGTTAGAGGAGGAGGACAAACAATGTACGTTCAGTTGATCAGCTGAAACCGGAAGGACTACAGGAGAAAGGGATTTATAAAGGGAGAGTTTCCGAAGGATTTACAAATTGTATTTAGGATCGGGCGCGGAGGAAAGGGCTTCATGAAAATATTTGGATTTCGCCTGCCTTATTGTAGATTGTGTTAAGTTGCGAAGAGTCCTGAATACTTGATAATCGTCAGTCAGTCTTGTCCGTCTATAACGTCTGCGGGCTACATCGCGCTTCCTTTGCAGTTCTTTTATGTTTTGACACATTCAGGGAGCATGCAATCAACGGAGGGTTGAAGTATTAAGAGGAGCATGGGTGTCCAGGATACTAATAAAATAGGAGGTGAGTGTATCAACCATGGATTCAATAGTAGGACAAGATAATGACAAATCACTTCAGTTCATGGATTCAAGGGAAGGCAGACCCTAATACTAAGTGGGTAGACCCTCAGTTACACCTAGTTAAACTAAAATTTATACCTAGTTTTTCATTAAGTTGGTGGTAGGATAACCGTATATTTGCATATGAAAGCTAACCACATCATATTCTAAAAACCCTTATTAAATATTAAACCAAATTCCTTCTTGAGATATAAGGGGTAAAGGCTTGAAAGGGCTTTTCCTTTTTATAAACATGTTTTTTTTTAAATTGTTTTGTATCTCTTCGTCTGAAAGATTATGACAGTTGATTTCAGAATTTTATGATTAATTAATGTTTGAAATTATATTTTTCAGAGCCCAGTACATACGAGCAAGACAGCATTGTCCAGATACAACGGGGTTACTAAGGGGCTGCCTAGCTCAAACAAGATCAGCAATGCAATGCCAGCTAAAAGCTCTGCCCAAGAGGTAAGATATATCTAATTTTAATGAACTGTGTGCATTCTGAATAAAAATTTACATTTTATCAAACAATAAAAAAATGTTTATTTTGAATTTATTCTTTTTGTTTCCCTTTCCAATGTCCCTTATATATTTCCTTTTTATTGTGGTTTAGTGATTGATAAAATAACTTTAGTTGTACCCAGTTGGCACTAAAATTTGAAAACTTAAACTTTATTGATTTTATTTACTTAAAGAAATGTATTATAGTTGCTCATTTTATGATTTGCAACTGATCTTGTGAAAACTTGTTTTCAATTATTTAGTGACAACATTCTGTAATCTATATGTTTTTCAATTCTTTATGTTATTTAGAAAGATTATAATGCTGATAAATTTCAATTGTAGCTCCCGGCTTTGAAGAAGCTGATCAGAGCACAGTTGCCGCCAGCTGGTAATCCTGCTCTTAACAATAACACAACAATACACAATAATAATGCAAATAATAACAACAGTCTTCCACCAAGCCCAACAGTCCCTAAGTATGATCCTCATGGAAGACTTCTCCCCCTCACACCTCATGGTAAATTGTTTTACTTCAGTGATAAATATATTATAAAATATTTAATCAGGGGAGAAATTTAAAATTGAAAAAAACAAACTAAACGAAACATTCATTTATTTTTCAGAGGCTGTGAAGTACTATGGAAGTCGGTTGAGTGAATATGAGAGAAGTGAAATACAAGACTATGATGAAATATGGTATCTCGGCCTGGATGCCTGTAAAATTCATGGAAATGAAAGTCTTTTACAAAATTGTGGGTTTGATGATGATAATGGCAGTTATTATAAAGTACGTAATGTCACCCTTTTAAAAAGCCATTGGTGAATCTTTAATTCTAGATTTGACTATAATGTCTTTATTGATTTTTCAGATATTGCACGATCACATATGTTACCGCTATGAAATCCTTGAAGTTATTGGCAAAGGAAGTTTTGGACAAGTGATCAGAGCTCTTGATCACAAAACCAACCAACATGTAGCCATAAAAATTATTAGGTAATTATTATTACTATTTTAAATGACTTTAAATACATACTTGCATTGAATTGCATACATAAATATCCATAAATGGTAATATCCAATCTGAAATATCTCTCTACTATATAAAAAGTTTTTAGTAATCACCGTATAATATTTTATTTTACCTATAAGGTGGAAGAATAAAAAAGGATCGTAAAAGATTGAGTTAAACTGATTGAAAACTTTGATAATTTGTAAAATTGGGGTTGGTTAGTTTGCATTTTAAGAATAATTTAACTTTATTGTTAAGTGAATCAGCGATTCAAATTAATTACAAGAAAATCACTAAGTACTCAACTAATAATACTACTTCAAATTTGTTGTAGAAATAAGAAAAGGTTCCACCATCAAGCCCTTATAGAGGTGAGGATTCTTGACCATTTGAGAAAGAAGGATCAGGATACCAGTCATAATGTAGTTCATATGTTAGACTACTTTTACTTTAGGAATCACTTGTGTATTGCATTTGAACTAATGAAGTAAGTTAATTTCTATTAACTTTTAAAAATATTCTACTCATTTTATAAATATCAACTTTTGATTGCTTAATTTGTTCTTTATTCATTCTCTATTTTTTTTTCAGCCTTAATCTTTATGAACTAATTAAGAAGAACCACTATCAGGGTTTCAGTTTAGTTCTTATAAGGAAGTTTGCACAGTCACTAGTGCATTGCCTTAGGCTTCTTGCAAGAGAAAATATTATCCACTGTGATCTCAAACCTGTAAGTAAAGTTTTTATTAGTTGGCTCTTTGTACATTTTTCGATCTTAACATCCCAGTAGTAAGCATTTGTTATTAAAAATGTTGATATGAAATAGGCCCAAAACAGAGAACAAAAAAAATTAGTCTGTGAAAACTGATAGTCCAAAACAATTAATGACAAAGTTACATTTCCTTAACTTTTATAAACCAAAAATAGTGAAATTAAATAAGCATCAATAGGTAAACAATTTAAGATTTTTTTTTAGTGTGAGCTCTAGATCATTTAAATTATTGTGGTTTTAATTTCCCGCCATGCTTCCCTTCCTATTTTTTTTTTTAATTACCCTTCTGGTCCATCAGATTTGTTTTGTTTTTAAATTTTTTAATGGACAAAACTAACATAACTTTTAAGCGATCCTTCAAAAGGCTGACATTCATAAATTTTTTTTTTTAACGGTTTCCTGGCTGTCATTTTCAAAGAACAGAACTGCTGTATCATTGGCAAAGGTAGTCTGGACATCTTTTTCGGTCCGAGGTTACAGCAGTATAGAGGAGAAAGAGTATCAGCTTATGTTTCATATATTCCAGAATATGTATCTTCTGGTTTTATTCTTCGAAATATAAGACTAAGAACAGAAATATTTTATTTAGAATATCATCAAATTCCAAATTTACAGAAGAGGAAGGGCTAGACAGCCTAATTACAGTACTTAATTCTAACAAGGGTGGCCCATCTTAAACATGTTTCCAGCCTGCAAATTTATCACACTTATAAAAAATATATTAATTTTATAATGGTCAAAGTAGTGAACATCAATGTAATAATAAAATAAATTATTTTTGGATCCATATAATCAAAAACAAACTATCAAAATTGAGATAAAATCATTATAATAATACTATTGGCGTTGAGTATTATTATATTATCTATTTTTACATATATGAATAATAGTAAACACAATAATTTTAACTTAGTTTTTAGCCTGCCTGGTTAGGATGCATTTCCAAAGTAGCCCATAAGATCATTTTGGTCGGGCACCCTTGTTCTATAATAATGGAGTATTAGTTGTTAGTTCAATTCCGTGAGGATTGGAATTATTATTAACTGTTATGGGAGGTAACTTCTGGCTGACTTACTGCCACTTAAATTGCTAACTACCACTGTTTCAATCCTTCATAGGATGTGATTTCAATTGTTTTTTTATTTGATTATTGATGGTGAGTTGTTCAACTTACTCTTGTTAAAATAAAAAGTTTTAAAAATAGTTGCTTTCAAATTTTATTTTTTATAAACTCAAAAGAAAGTATTATTATATTTTTCTTTACACTATCAAATCTGATTATAAACTGTGAAATAAGCATTATCAATGAAAAGAAAGTTATGAGTAAATAGAAATCTTGGTCATTCCATTGATAAGGTGCTTAATTTTTAAAATTGAAGTTCATCTTTTCATCAAATATATTATTCTATGATGTATACATGCATACCTTTATAAATAATATTATGCCTTATGAATACAATAGAATTAATGCTATATTTTATTGTTATAAAAAGATGTGCTCTCCTTCCCTTAAAAAGATTATTTTGTATTTGACTAAACTAAGACAGTTTTATCATTAATTCAAATATTTCTATTCTTCTTCTAGTATATTGTAGTTTATTTTGAATTTCACAATATCTTTTCTGTTTTAATTTAGGAAAATATACTATTAAAAGAAAGAGGTAGTACTTCAATCAAAGTTATTGACTTTGGCAGCTCGTGTTATGCTGATCAGCGAGTTTATACTTACATTCAATCTCGATTTTATCGTAGTCCAGAAGTTCTTTTAGGGCTCCCATACGGAACACCTATAGATATGTGGAGTCTTGGTGAGTAATCTTATTGAAGTTGTTTATTGATATGTTCAATTTAATGATTGCTAAAAAATAAATCTGATTAGGTTGTATTTTGGCTGAGCTGTATACTGGCTACCCTCTTTTCCCTGGAGAAAATGAAGCGGAACAGCTGGCTTGTATTATGGAGGTACTTGGTCTACCTCCAGAAGAGATAATTCTCAAGGCGTCTAGAAAGAGGCTATTTTTTGGTAAACAGATTTTTTTAATGTGTTTGTGTACATAATATATATGAAGTATATAAGAATGATGAATAATGAAATATATAATGTTTTTCTCTCTATAGATAACATTGAAATCCAGTGTTTTACATTTGATATTTGTTGTAAACTTTAACTGAACCTCCATTTATTTGAAAATATTATCCCTTCGCACTCCTACAAAGGATCAAATCAAATATCCAAACCTATCCTTTTAGACTTTTTACTTTTTAAAAAATAATTTTGCATTAAAATTTTAAATTAATTATTCATGATCGCTTTAAAAAGTACTTCTTTTTTTTCAGATTCCCGAGGTTACCCTAGAAGTCTTACCAACAGTAAAGGCCGAAAACGAAAACCTGGATCAAGGGATCTTGCATCTGCCATTCGATCTAATGACAAACTATTTGTTGACTTTATATCTCAGTGTCTTTGGTAAGTTTTAGATCAAAATTCAGTTTGTGATTTTTTTTATTTGTAGATCTAAATTTATCTCTTTTTATTTGCATATGACAAGTCTTCTTTACAAACTTTTATCAATGTTTTTGATTTTGTGTGTGTGTGTTTATACACATACATACGTACATAAATTAGGCCTTCTCTAAAGCTTCCCCAACCCCCAACAATTTGTATGTCAGGTCTCCAAGTGCCCAAACCTCAGCTGAGTATTGTCTTATTGAGTTTATATTACTCTATATAGAAGGTTATTTTTAAAACTTACAATTTTTTTAGTTATCAATAAATTATAAATTTAAAAAATCAATAGATTGTAGGCATACTTTAAAAATTGTGATAATTCTCTCAAGCACCCAGTTCTCTCTACTAAGGATTGGCTCCCTCATTAAAATTGTTCGTACTGTATAAGTGTACCCTAGGCTGGAATAAAGCATTCTGAATGTTTTCTAATTTTGTGAATATAAAGAGATACTATTAGCCCAGAAACAGTTCTACCATAAATGTGATTAATTAATTTCAAGCTGAAATGTTTAGGAGAGTTTCATAATTCTAGTTTTGCAAGAATAGACTGAAACCTCATTTCCATACATGCACATTTATTTTATTTTAAATTTTCATCACTATCACATAAAACACAATAAGCCCTACCATGTGATGTGCCAATGTGATAGGTTTGCCAGCCTCAGGTTTACAACCTTTGGACAACATTGTGTCATTGGCCCCAGGCAGTGTGAATTACTCAATCCAATAAATATCCTCAAATTGGTGAGCTCCTCGAAGTTAAGGTTGTAGTAACCTCAATTCATTGGGCCCACAATAGATCAACTTTGGATGCAGTGCACTTTCTCTCCCCCCCCCCACCAAAAAAAAAACAAAGGCTGCACAAATTATTTTGTTATACTAAACAGAAATGTTGATATCAGAAATCATGGCATCTGAGACAAGTTATAGGTATTTATTTTCTTAATTGCTTCCCTTATTATGAGTGATGTGATGCTTTTCATATGTAGCTTTGAAAGAGCTAAATAAATTTAAATGAGAGTCCTTCATATTATTAGTATTGTATATTAAATAAATAAATACTTTACACTTCTCCTCAGTGTGATGTATGTTACTATTCTTTTTCCCGAAAGCCCCACACATTCTTGCTAGATGACCTACAGACCCGCAAGCATTGCAAATAATGCCCTTAAATTTATATTCGTTAGCTCGATGTGATTTTCTTCCACATCTGTAACAACATACTGTCATGAAATTGTTGCCTTCTTTGCGTGTTTCTGGCCTAGTCTTGTGAGAATGATTTCTGTGAAGATAATTCCTTACCCTCATTTTTGGTCTCCACTGGACATAATGTTGTATCAGTCATTCATTTGTGATGAAAATAGTCTATTTTCTGTTTTTGATAATTCTATTGCATTTGCAAGCTCTAGAACTTCAGAAAATTGTTCAAGTTTCTTTTCTTGCATAATGCGAATATGTATTTTGGAGTCCCTTAACCCCCTCACAAATTGTAAACGAACCAGTAAATCAGCAATAGATTTACCACATTCGCAGTTAAATTTGCAATTACTTGATAATTTCTTAAAAGTTAAATTTCTTAATTCAGCAGCAAATTCATTTACTGTCTCGCCAACGCTTTGTTCCCTACTAATAAACCTATTTTGTTCAGCTAACAAGCTAGCCTGCGGCTCAAGGTAATTTTTCAGAATCATAACTAAAGATTCAAATGTTTTTGAACATGGATCCTCCTCGGGAGAGCACAAGTCATAAAGTTTTTGATGAAGAAGGGGATTCAAAGCATGCAAAAAGTAAAAACTCAATTTTTCATCACCGATTCCTTTTATACACATAAAAGTATTTAATCTACGAATAAAGTTAGAAAAAGATTCTTGTTCATCATATTGTATAAATTGAAGGTTAGATGTCATACTTACATTAAAATTTTTAGGTTGTGTACTGTTCGAATGTATATCCCTGTGGTCTGGCTGGTTCAGAGATTTGCTGTGTGCAGAAAGTTTAACCTTCAATTCTACGAAGCTATCTTCCAGTTGTAGGCAGTAATCTATTTCAGTGTCAAATTTATCCTCTTGAACTAAAATTTCAATCTTCTCTTGAATTTTTTCGAATTTCATCCTTTCGGCTTCTAAAAGATTTATTCTTTCGTTGACTTCTTCTATAGACTCAGGAAGACCTATCGCTAAACATTTTTTCAAATGCGTTAATTTAGCTTTTACTGTTTCTCTTGGTACCTTCAGTTGTCTTAACTGCTCTATGATTTCTGCTTCCATACTTTAATTTAATTGTTATCCTCGTCGCCAATATTGTATATTAAATAAATAAACACTTTACAATTAGAAGCTTATCTGCTCCATTTAATAAAACATATAATCCACAAGTTGATATTTGTATGTTTATTTTTGCAGTTGGGATTCCCGTAAGAGGATGAGTCCTGAAAAGGCACTGAGACACGACTGGCTGAGAGGACGAGAAGTGAGGAGAAGCGCGAGCGCAGCTGCAAGGCCTCATCAGCAACCTTCCGTTGAGGTTTACCTGCCCCCAATACTTTGATCTCTCTTTTGTAATGTGTGATATTTGTTAATGATTGCTCTTTGTGGCAACCAAAGCCTGGCGTCTCGAATGAGGCCTCACTGTTTGGAAAGGTTAATATTTGTTGTATATATTAAGGTGGTCATAGGCTGAGAATTTTGTATAAGCCCCAGGGCCTATTATTTGTGTGGAAATCAGTGACTTGCCATTAAACCCTCCCATTTGTTATTTTTGGTTTTACATCTATCTGTCTAGATGTGATATTTACGGCCTTCTCTGTCTCATTTTCGAGATTTAAATTTTTAATTAGTCACTAGATACGATGATTGCTATTAGTGTCATATATCCTATGAGGTAAAGTAAATATTTTGTAGATCTAATTTAATATGTCCTTTTACAAAATTGAAAAAATTATTTAAATTTACCTTAAATATTGATAACGTGAATTTTGTTTAGAATGAATAATCGAGGTATTTGTTTGAGAAAACAAGTTTTGAATCCATGGTGATATACAGTTTATTTACGAAATAATATGTTTTATGCCCTTTTTCATCTATTATTATGATAGATTATCATATTTACCCAGTATTCTCTTTTTTTAGTATATTCTGCTGGAATTACTCTTTCAATTTATTTTTTCACTAATTTAAAATTATGTCCACCCGTATGGGAATGTATTTAGAAAATCAGCAAACTGTATAGTAAATAAATATGTATGTTTCTTAACGTACTAATAAGTCTCTTCCATTCCCAATAAAGTTCAGACAATATAGCTTACAAATCCATCTCTATGAAAATGTATGTATACCAACAAATTGTTCATCGTGATTCCAGTAGATTACTTACTCGTATATGACTTCAAATAAATGTTAATATTAAATTCTAGCTGTGAATTTTGTATATTTTTATTGTCCTTATACCTGTAAAATGTTTTATCATGTATTTTGTGTAATCGTGTAATATTAGCTGACAGTAATTGTCGTGTATTTACATAAATATTTTTATGTATTATAGAAACCATGCCTTTACTTTGTTCATTTAAGTAAATGATCATTTTTATTTGAACCAACAATATCCTCCAATCACATAAAAACAAAACAAAAGATTAACCTTTTATCTGGACACAATAGATCCTTTGGTAAAAAAAAAATATGCCTTTGATACAATATATATATATATATATATATATATATATATATATATATATATATATAAAATTTATTTACTACTGAACCTTTTATTAGTTACTATGGATGGACTAGCATTGATTGTTTTATGAAAACAAATCCAAATGAAATACATATGTACAAAGTTCTGGGGTAATCATTTTAGATGAATATCAATACTTCTTTTGACAATCAATTTTTTTAAAAAGTGAAGTTTTCAGTACATTGGACCTCTTTATTTGGAATAATTTTATACTTGCAGACTTTCTGTATTGTCTGAAACTGTCCATGACATTGAATGATTAAATGGATATTAATGTATTCTAAATATTTTCCATCATAGATAAAAGATATCAGTAGATACATTCCACTTTCCTGAAAGAATAGTTCCAACAGCATGCTTCTCTGTTTTAGTTCTTACTATCCATAAGTCATTCATTACAATTCTATCAAGGCTGTTGAAAATATTTAATAGTAATTTATTTTAGTTTCTGTCAAAGTTATATAAGACATATTTAAAATGAATGCTGCTTTGATGATTGATAGTTCATTTTTTTTTTAAATCTTTAGATTTATTAATTAATGATTCCCTAAATAGTTATTATAAAGTATATTGTTTACAAATAAAATAATACATAATGCAGTACATAATTAAATTATACTAAGTTCAAGTGCTCAAAGAGTAGGCTGGTCATAAAGAATTTTTCAAAGTAATTAATCTATTAATTTTAAAGATCTTATTGTTTGTACTAAATTTGTTGATTATTGAAAATTTAATGTTGATAATTATTTAATAAATTGTTGCCACTTCCATATTGTGTTCCTGTTAATTTAGTTGTAGGAATGTCATACATTTATTTTTCCTAAAATATTTTAGATGGTCATGTGATATTGCAATACTTTTAATTTTTTTTTTCAATTTCTTAGAAGTAGTGATTGAACTGTATGGTTCAACATGAAAGTTCTTGTTATAAAATAAATGTTAATATACACAAAAATGAAAATATCATAATTTACTGATAGGCATATCATATTTGAATAGAAGTTGTCATATATAATGTATAAATATATATATGATATGGTACCTTTAAAAGTTGAATACGAACAATGTTACACATACAGTAAAGTAATCTTAGACTTAATGTTTCATCCATTTATTTTATGTTTCATTAATATACTTTTTATTTGATTGTTTTGTTTATTAATTCATTTACTACCCATGAACTGCAATTATAAATAATTTTACAAAACTTTTGTGTGTAATTACAATATTGAAAATAATGACAGCAATAAGAGCTGTATAACAGTAAAATTAAACTTAATGAAAACGAAGGATATTGAAGGGATAATTGCTTTACCAAATATAGTTACAGAAACAGCAATACCTCGAGAAAAAAATATATTACATCTGATTATTTAGATTAAACTGGATATCATTTAAAACGAATCTAAAAGGTCTACTTAGTTTATGATATAATAGCTGTTATTGAGTTGTTATGAATGATACTTCTTATTCTTCATCTCTCTCTTCTGCTGTAGAGGAGCCTATCCGTCAGAACCATCCTTTGTTGTTCTCGACACATTCTTTTTATTTGGGCCCCAGTTTTCCCCCTTCTTGCTCCTAATCTCAACGGGGGCTTCTGCCCAGTGGTCAGACTTTCATTACCTTCCTTGGTTGCCATTCTTTATCCATACATGCCTGTATTTCTGTTGTCTGTTTCATGGAAATTATTTGTTCAGGCACTTGAAGCAGCAAGGATGAGAAGGATGCAGATCTTTCCGATATTTCACAGATGGCTGATATCTAAATTTTTGATTATGTTATGAACCCTATCTGTACATATCAGAGAAAGTAATTAAAAGAAAAAAATAATATTAATTGTTCCCCTTTCCCTTTCTTATAATGACTTGCTAGTTTAAGACCATAATTTAAATAAACAAATAAAGATTTATATAAATAGCATTGGCAATGCTAATAGTCACCATACATTTACTTAAGATGGTGACTAGTTATTATACTATGAACACACAATACAGTAAAAAAAATTACTGTACATAAATAAATTATAGGAGGTAAGTGATGATGAAATTAAAATACAAATATAATAAGAAGATTTTATTAGATAATTGAATACAAAAAGGATTAACAAATACTACAAATTATTAATTATATTCTAATAAGTATAAAAGATCATATATACAATTCTACATCCTAAAATTGTGGGAACATATTGGATCGGTGAAGAGAATGGATTTATCTGGCCGTGTTACGGGCCAGGTAGCTCGGTTGGTGGGGTTCGAATCCCGGCCTGGAAAAATCTTTTCTCTTCAAAATAAAAATATTTAAAAATTATAACATTATATAAAGTATTATAATTTTAGAAGGGAAAAACTTGGCTTTCATTTTTTTCATGCGCAGTACTACAAGTGTTGTTTAAGCATTATAAACTCGATTTGTACTTAAAACTCTTGAAAGTGAATTCCTATAAAATAAACGAAATCAATTGTATATCACATAATATTATATATTAAAAATAGTTTTATAAATTTATTTAAGTTGACATACCTTATTTTAATGAAAACAATATTTTTGGTACAACTGTCTCTCTTCATTTTAATAGTTTTTAATCCTGAATTCCAATCTTTCTTGAATCATTTTCTTTTTATTAATTCTGGTTTTACTTGGGTGCTTGTATTTATTATTTCAAATCTCCAAATGTGTTAATTATGTGAAGAACATAATATAGTACTGCTTGATATCTTCTTTCAGATTTTCTTCATGATGTAACTCGCAGCAGTTGAAATTGAAAAAAAAATAAAAAAAATTAGAGAAACGAAATATAAGCCCATAATTATAATAGAGGAGGGAAGAATACGGGATGAGGATGAAAAATTTGTTTCTCTAACTTTATTTTTTATTTTCAAGTGTGTTCATGAGTTGCATCAAGAAGAAAGTCTAAAAAGATATCAAGCAGTACTATATTATGGTCTTTAGATGATTAACACATTTGGAGATTTAAAATAATAAATACAATGACTCAAGTAAAACCAGAATTAGTACAAAGAAAGGATTCAAGAAAGATTGGAATTCAGGATTCAAAGACAGATTGAAGAAATATTAAAATGAAGAGAGACAGTTGTACCAAAAATATTATTTTCCTTAAAATAAGATACACCTACTAATAAACATTTATGAAACTATTTTAATATATAATATTATGTGATATATAATTGATTTAATTTATTTTGTAGGAATTCACTTTCAATTTTAAATCGAGATTATAATGCTTAAACAACACTTGTATTACTGGGCATGAAAAAAAAATGAAAGCCAAGTTTTTCCATTCTAAAATTATAATGCTTTTAAAGTCTTTTTTTCCCCACCTTTTCCTTTTTTCTTTCTTTCCTAGAATAATTTAAATGAAGAGAGACAGTTGTGCAACAAATATTATTTTCAATAAAAAAAAGTAAGTATATCATTTACGATTATGTAATACCTATAAATATATATATATATATATATATATATATATATATATATATATATATATATATATATATATATATATATAAGTTAGGTCCGGGAGACCAACAATATTCACTCTAATCCTATAGTACTCCCATGTAAACAAAGAGAAGATATAAATGTAGGATTACTAGGACAATAAAGTCAGTTATCATTCAGAGTTCGTGGTGTTCATTCAAACCTTTTCATTTTTTTTAAAGTTTGTATTTCGATACTCTTTGTGGTGCCGAAATCCGGGAGTGTGTGAGAAGAAAACAAATTTTTTTTTGGTGAAGTCATTTTTTTTGTGTTTAGTTTGACTTTTATGCACCGGTAAAGAAAAAATGCCTGAACCCGGACTTAGTGATATTTTAAGACCGGCGGTACTCACATTAGAACCGCAACCACAGCAAGCACCACAACCACCGCTAGAATCCCAAGAGTCAATTACTGATATAAACCCAGATTTCCCGATGCTACCATCTACTACGCTAGCGATGGCTCGTTCAGACATAGCGGCAAGGGAAGCAAACCTGATAGAGCGCATGAAATTGATGAAGAATAACGCTCGCGATCTTAGGAGGGAGATCAGCGAATTAGAAAGGTTCGACGGAGAAGTCGGAGAGCTAAACCACTTCCTGAAGGGTGGAGACAGAATTATGTACTACATCCAGGTACAGACAGAAGCGAAGGATATTAGTGATCTAGACGCCACCAGACTCAAAGCAGCCCTAGTATGTCGAGTAAAGAGGAACATTCTCAACTTAATTCAGGCAGACGAGGAGACTCCGTGGCATACGGTCAAGGAGAGGCTAAAGAAGGCATTTGGGGGAGGACGATGGGCTCCAGAGGAGGACATACTCCAAATGTTCCGAGAGTTCCGGAAACCGGGGCAATCCCATGGACAGTATGCAGCAGGGTTGCTGGCTAGGTATAACAAAATCACCGAGAAGTTGCGAGAGGTGATGGAGATTGACCAGGTGGAAGCTCGCATGGACTTTCTGTCCACGATTCTCAAGGTCCAGCTGGCCAGGGACACAGGGAGAAAGGACGGGTTACCAAAAGACAGAACCTTCTTGCAGTGCGCTCAAGAAATGGTGGACCTGAGTGCAAGGGAGGAGGAAGCAAGAGTGGGTTAGGCTATCGAAACAGGCTGGAGCAAGGTTACCTATGCCGACCCGAAACCGCCCAAGATGGGACGGCGGAAGAAAAAGAGACCCTGAAGTGTATAAAAAAAGTGAAAGACCGCCCGTCCGGGACAGACGACCAGGCGTAGAGAAGAAAAACGGACGGAAAGAAGACCGCAAATGTCATGAATGTGGAAAGATTGGACACCCATTTGAAAATTGGGGACCACAAAGATTGGTCCAGGGTGAAGATGATGTTGAAGAGGAGGAGTACAACGACTGGTTTTCGTTGTACTGAATGTTTGTAAATCCTGTGGTAGGGGGTAAAGGCGGTTCCTGGTTCAATAGTTCCATGTCTGTGACAAGTTTGAAGACGCTTGCTTTTGTCTTGGTGGCAAGGTCTGGTCGGAATTTTTTCACAGTCGCTGCCATTGTTTTGAAAAACAAATCAATTTCATCATATTTCTCTTGAGGTAATGGTTGTCGTGCAAGCTCTTCAAGACACCGTTTGAAGTGCGCCCTGTCCTCCTTCCTTTCTTGTAAGTATTTTAGGACAGCACCCCTTTCTTTTGTGGTTTTTGATGCTGGGGTTTTGAAAGCGACGCGACCATCCCGACAGTTTGGGATAATGGATGAGATGCTGAATGCTCGGATGCTTGTAGGTGTGGGTCATCCTCCTCATTATCTCTCAGCTCAGAAGGAGCTGATTCTTCATTGCTGGATGGAGTGTGAATGTTTGTATAGCTGTTCCTTTCTTCTTCTACAGTGTTCAAAAATTGTAGCTGTTCCCAATACAACGCTCTTTTCTTCTTGGCAGCTTTTCCTGTACTCCCTTCCTCTTATTTTTTTTCCCTCTTGTAGTGATCTCTGATAGATTTTCATCGTTTCTTGCACTCGCCTCCTGCAACACACAAAACGTTTTTCACGGGAATAAAAAATGTCAGAAATTTAAAAATAAATTGAAAACATTTCATAACATTTTTGATTGGATTAACCCTTTAGGCTCTGTTGATTTTTAAAATAAGGAAAGTCGTGTAATGTTCACACTAGATTTTTTTATATTGATTTCAGGTTTCTGGCTACGGGAGAATCGTTCAGATCACTGTCATGCCTAAGGTGTTGGCAGCACTTCAGAAAAAGCTTGTGCCACTTTTCTTGCTTCCTCCTGACCAGATAGACTGGGAACAGAAAAGCGACGAGTTTTGGAAACGTTGGCGTTTTCCCAATTGTATAGCTGCCATTGATGGTAAACATGTAAGAATTGTGGCACCGGCTAAATCAGGAAATCTACATTTCAACTATAAAGGATATTTTTCAGTGGTGCTTCTCGCAATGGTCGATGCAAATTGTAAGTTTGTCATTGTTGATGTGGGTTCCTATGGAAAGAAGGGTGATGCTGGGATTTTCAATAAGTCAAAAATGGGAGAGTTGGGTTACTATATTTCCACCTCCGAAAAACCTCCCACACTCTGATACCATACTACCTCATGTAATAGTTGGTGACGAGGCTTTCAGATTAAGTGAGCATATGATGAAGCCATATTCCAGACCACAAATGTTGCAAGATGAGAACAAAAGAACGTTCAACTACTGCCTCAGCAAAGCAAGAAGAACGTCTGAAAATGCTTTTGGAATCATGGCCGCCATTTTTAGAATTTTTTTTCTCCAATAAATTTGAAGATTGAAACTATTGACTTGGTCAATGTTGTGTGCTGTTGTTAACACAACATGCTGAGGGATGATTTTTTATCAAAAAATCCTTTGAACAAAGATAGAACTTCAAACGAGGATTTCCCAACCCAGAACTTGATCAATCTAGCGGGCACAGAAGGTTTTACTGGAGCAGAAGGATTCACAGTGAGAAGCCAATTCACAGAATATTTCAACATGCCCCGAAACAGTGAAAGAAATACGGATATGTAATAGCTTATACAATTGAAAATAAAAATTATAGACAAAACACTTACCTTCCTTGTTCAGTACTTTCCCAGCTTCTTTCCAGGTCAGGTCTTTCTTCAGAGTATTCTTGAATTCTGGGTCTTTCAAATCATATAATATTTTATGTTTCATAACAAACTCAATTAGATGATCGTCTTCGTCGGAAGAAAACCTTGCCGCAGGGGATAAAGCAAAATTTCCAGTCATTTTCCACAGTAACAAATAACCTCAAACACAAAAGTAATAAAAAATACAAACAAAAATGTGACTTCAGATACCAAAACAAAAGAAAATCACGCAGCGCACAACGCAACTGACCCCCTCTGAATGCAGTAGTGGTGTAGTGGTGGGGCCGAAATAACGTAACAGTCTAAAATAACGTGTTATTGGAAAATAACGGTTACTGTGATAACGTGTTACCAGAACGAGCTCGTTATTGGAATAACTCCTTCATCGTTTCACTCGCCAATAACCAAATAGCACTTCGACATGATTTCAATAAGAGCTGAAGGCCGAGGCGTTTTCGTTCCCAATTACTGATTGAAAAATTAACAAAAAAAATCCAAGTAAATATGTTTTAAAACAATAAAACTGCCTTAGATCTTATTGAAGCAACGACATCTATTAGACGTTATCGGAACTATTAAAGAGTTATTGGCTTCGTTGCCTATTTTTTGCGAATATAGAAGTATTTCATTCACAATTACTGATTGAAAAATTAACGAAAAAATCGGACTTGCTAATTCGCACAAAAAATGGAAAAAATGTCAAGTAAATATGTTTTAAAACAATAAAACTGGCTTAGATGTTATTCATGTGCTGCTATCTAAGTTATCGAATCAGTTATCGGAACTAATAAACAGTTATTGGCTTCGTTGCCTATTTATTGCGAATATAGAAGTATTTCATTCACAATTACAAATTGAAAAATTAACGAAAAAATCGGACTTGCTAATTCGGACAAAAAAATGGAAAAAATTCAAAGTAAATATGTTTTAAAACCATAAAAATGCCTTAGATGCTAGTCATGTGGCGCTGCCAACGTTATCGAATCCGTTATCGGAACTATTAAAGAGTTATTGGCTTCGTTGCCTATTTTTTGCGAATATAGAAGTATTTCATTCACAATTACTGATTGAAAAATTAACGAAAAAATCGAACTTGCTAATTCGGACAAAAAAATGGAAAAAATTCAAAGTAAATATGTTTTAAAACCATAAAAATGCCTTAGATGTTAGTCATGTGGCGCTGCCTACGTTATCGAATCCGTTATCGGAACTATTAAACAGTTATTGGCTTCGTTGCCTATTTTTTGGGAATATAGAAGTATTTCATTCACAATTACTGATTGAAAAATTAACGAAAAAATCAAACTTGCTAATTCGCACAAAAAAATGGAAAAAAATGCCAAGTAAATATGTTTTAAAACCATAAATAAAACTGCCTTAAACGTTATTGAAGCAGCGACATCTATTAGACGTTATCGGAACTATTAAAGAGTTATTGGCTTCGTTGCCTATTTTTTGCGAATATAGAAGTATTTCATTCACAATTACTGATTGAAAAATTAACGAAAAAATCGGACTTGCTAATTCGCACAAAAAATGGAAAAAATGTCAAGTAAATATGTTTTAAAACAATAAAACTGGCTTAGATGTTATTCATGTGCTGCTATCTAAGTTATCGAATCAGTTATCGGAACTAATAAACAGTTATTGGCTTCGTTGCCTATTTATTGCGAATATAGAAGTATTTCATTCACAATTACAAATTGAAAAATTAACGAAAAAATCGGACTTGCTAATTCGGACAAAAAAATGGAAAAAATTCAAAGTAAATATGTTTTAAAACCATAAAAATGCCTTAGATGCTAGTCATGTGGCGCTGCCAACGTTATCGAATCCGTTATCGGAACTATTAAAGAGTTATTGGCTTCGTTGCCTATTTTTTGCGAATATAGAAGTATTTCATTCACAATTACTGATTGAAAAATTAACGAAAAAATCGGACTTGCTAATTCGCACAAAAAAATGGAAAAAATGTCAAGTAAATATGTTTTAAAACAATAAAACTGGCTTAGATGTTATTCATGTGCTGCTATCTAAGTTATCGAATCAGTTATCGGAACTATTAAACAGTTATTGGCTTCGTTGCCTATTTTTTGGGAATATAGAAGTATTTCATTCACAATTACTGATTGAAAAATTAACGAAAAAATCAAACTTGCTAATTCGCACAAAAAAATGGAAAAAAATGCCAAGTAAATATGTTTTAAAACCATAAATAAAACTGCCTTAAACGTTATTGAAGCAGCGACATCTATTAGATGTTATCGGAACTATTAAAGAGTTATTGGCTTCGTTGCCTATTTTTTGCGAATATAGAAGTATTTCATTCACAATTACTGATTGAAAAATTAACGAAAAAATCGGACTTGCTAATTCGCACAAAAAAATGGAAAAAATGTCAAGTAAATATGTTTTAAAACAATAAAACTGGCTTAGATGTTAGTCATGTGGCGCTGCCTACGTTATCGAATCGGTTATCGGAACTATTAAACAGTTATTGGCTTCGTTGCCTATTTTTTGGGAATATAGAAGTATTTCATTCACAATTACTGATTGAAAAATTAACGAAAAAATCGGACTTGCTAATTCGGACAAAAAAATGGAAAAAATTCAAAGTAAATATGCTTTAAAACCATAAAAATGCCTTAGATGTTAGTCATGTGGCGCTGCCTACGTTATCGAATCGGTTATCGGAACTATTAAACAGTTATTGGCTTCGTTGCCTATTTTTTGGGAATATAGAAGTATTTCATTCACAATTACTGATTGAAAAATTAACGAAAAAATCAAACTTGCTAATTCGCACAAAAAAATGGAAAAAAATGCCAAGTAAATATGTTTTAAAACCATAAATAAAACTGCCTTAGTCGTTATTGAAGCAGCGACATCTATTAGACGTTATCGGAACTATTAAAGAGTTATTGGCTTTGTTGCCTCTTGTTTTTGCGAATATAGAAGGATTTCATTCACAATTACTGATTGAAAAATTAACAAAAAAATCAAACTTGCTACTTCGCACAAAAAATGGAAAAAATATCAAGTAAATATTTTTTAAAACCATAAAACTGCCTTAGATGTTAGTCATGAGGTTATCGGAACTATTATGCCAATATGAAATATAAAATATATATGGAACTATTCCTGCATTTCCTATATATGGAAAAGCATTGACAATGCTAATAGGCACCATAGATTTGTTTAAGAGGGTGACTAGTTATTATAGTATGAACACAAAGTAGCAAAATACTGTAATAGAGATTACTGTACAACAATAAATTATAAAATGCAATTGATGATGAAAGGATATAATGAATTTAAAATACTAATATAATCATAAGCTTTTATTAGATAATGAAGTACAAAAAGGAAGAACTACAGATAATTAATTAATATCATAGCCTAAATAATTTTACTATAAAAAAAATAAATAGTTTCTCCAAATCAAAAACAATAAATATGTGTATTATGAAGTTCGTTATGAACATCCACAAATTTAATAAACTCAATAAACAACAGAAACACAAAATATAAAATTGTTAATATTAATCAATAATGCATAAATTTGTTTTATGTTAACAGGGATATATACTGATTTAATGTAGAACATTTATATATACGACTATACCAGTACATTACAGAAGGTAAAACAGGTATTTGATCCTATTAAAGATCAAATAGAAAAATCTGCCAGCAGTATAACATAAACTCAAAATTAGGCATTTTTTAGTTAAGCTTTCAGAAGCAATTGTATTGATTGATTCAGAATTCAGAAAGAGCATTGTATCTGATATTCCGTTTCCAACATTTTTAATAAAGTCATATTTTGAGTTGTATTATGTTTGAATTGAAGTTTTATGGGAATAATGGCATTGAAAGAAAAAGTTTCAAGCTTTTAAAAATTTTCTAGTCGTTAGTAAAAGACTTATAGTAAGTTAGTAAAAGATTATTATAACTATATAAAGCTAAAATGAATAAATACTTAAATAACTATCTAGTAGACAGAATAAAAAAGGAAGCATAAGCTCATCTTAATGATTCATTTAATACATGACTATTGCTGCAGACATTACTTGCGATTACGTCATGTAAACTGTAGTAGGAGCACTTGAAGAGTTACGGCAGAAGTTCAGTGCACTCTGATCTAATTTTAACAATGTCACAGAATAAATTAAAACCTTATTAATACATTTTATTTTAACTACCTTTTTATATACAGAATAAACTATCTTTAAAAACCTGTTTAATAGTATTAGTTGATTTTGTTTATGTATTAAGGATATGGTCTGGGTGGAAGTCAGAAAATATTCTTTTTAACTTCAAAGACTTGTTTTTAAATTTCAGAAAAATAGTTAATAGCTATCAATATAATTAATATTTAATTTTTACTAAAATAAACATAACAACAAATTTAATAATTAAGTTTTAAAAGAAAAACAATTGTATACCTTACTTTCTGTAAACATCCAATTTTAGGAATCCAATGTAAGAAGGAAAATGAGGGGAAAAAAAGTAATTTTTTGCTCATTTGTTTTCTTTAGTGTAATTTTGAGCTAATGGAAAGGCTTGTAATTCGTTTCTCTAATTTTTTTTATTTTTTTTTCAATTTCAACTGCTGCGAGTTGCATCATGAAGAAAGTCTAAAAAGATATCAAGCAGTACTATATTATGGTCTTCACATGATTAACACATTTGGAGATTTAAAATAATAAATACAATGACTCAAGCAAAACCAGAATTAACACAAAGAAAGGATTCAAGAAAGATTGGAATTCAGGACTCAAAGACAGATTGAAGAAATATTAAAATGAGGAGAGACAGTTGTACCAAAAATATTTTTTTCCTTAAAATAAGGTACACCTACTTACAAAAATTTATGAAACTATTTTAATATATAATATTATGTGATATATTTATATTCACTTTCAATTTTAAATCGAGATTGTAATGCTTAAACAACACTTGTATTACTGCACATTAAAAAAGAAATGAAAGCCAAGTTTTTCCATTCTAAAATTATAATACTTTTAAAGTCTTTTTCCCTCACCTTTTCCTTTTTTCTTTCTTTCCTTAAACAATCAAGAGAAGAACTTGACATTATAAGAATAATTTAAATGAAGAGAGACAGTTGTGCAACAAATATTATTTTCAATAAAAAAAAGTAAGTATAACATTTACAATTATGTAATACCTATATATAATAAACTGGATAATTCAAATGATGTATTGAATTGGTGAGGGGGGTGCAATCAATACATTTTATAAATGCTTTAGATTGACCTCATTTTAATTTATTAATAAATGGAATTATAATCAAGAAATTTTTAGGCAGTCTACAGAGAAGTTTTGATTCCTAAAATTGGATGTTTACAGAAAGTAAGGTATACAATTGTTTTTCTTTTAAAACTTAATTATTAAATTTGTTGTTATGTTTATTTTAGTAAAAATTAAATATTAATTATATTGATAGCTATTAACTATTTTTCTGAAATTTAAAAACAAGTCTTTGAAGTTAAAAAGAATATTTTCTGACTTCCACCCAGATTATATCCTTAATACATAAACAAAATCAACTAATACTATTAAACAGATTTTTAAAGATAGTTTATTCTGTATATAAAAATGTAGTTAAAATAAAAAGTATTAATAAGGTTTTAATTTATTCTGTGACATTGTTAAAATTAGATCAGAGTGCACTGAACTTCTGCCGTAACTCTTCAAGTGCTCCTACTACAGTTTACATGACGTAATCGCAAGTAATGTCTGCAGCAATAGTCATGTATTAAATGAATCATTAAGATGAGCTTATGCTTCCTTTTTATTCTGTCTACTGGATAGTTATTTAAGTATTTATTCATTTTAGCTTTATATAGTTATAATAATCTGGTAAAGAGAAAGTGAGAAGCACTTAAAGATAAACTTTGTATGTACTTAAAAATAAATTAGGTTTTTGAGAGTAGAGTGGCTAAAATGGTAATATCATTAAATGAATAAGCTTAATTTATTATTTTTTTTAATCTATTTGTTAACTAATAGTCTATCAGTCGAATAAAACTTCTTTGCTTGTTTTAGAAACTGTAAAGGTCCTAGCCTAGTACCAAACCCTGAAGAATCTTCCTGAGTTTAGAGTTCCCAGTAATGGCTTCAACCATACTTTTGTGGTCGGTTCTTTCGAAGTGAATATATTTAGATTACAGTGCCTCTTATGCTGTCTTCTACGACTTATGACCATTTAAGTGTAACCAATTAAAGCTATAGGTGTTAAATTATTGTTTATTTTAATTCATTTACTTATTTCATTATAACCAAGAGCTAATAATGATAAACCTTGTGAAACAGAAAAAAGGTTTCTGTCAAATCGAGACAATTGTTGTTTTATTATTTAGAATATTTCAAAATATAATGAGTAATTATTTTTACGAAGAGTCGTATGTACAAGTTAGATGCCTGTAATTTTTCCACTTTTTTTTTTATGAATACATTTTTAAATGTATTCCTCACATATCATTCCTTCAAAAGAACGGTGTTATTACTCAAAAAACCTATTATTGCAATGGAGATATTTGAAAGTTACATGTGAGTTAAAAAAATAAAAAATTTGGTTATTGATACAAAATTCTTTTACTAACGACTAGAAAATTTTTAAAAGCTTGAAACTTTTTCTTTCAATGCCATTATTCCCATATAACTTCAATTCAAACATAATACAACTCAAAATATGACTTTATTAAAAATGTTGGAAACGGAATATCAGATACAATGCTCTTTCTGAATTCTGAATCAATCAATACAATTGCTTCTGAAAGCTTAACTAAAAAATGCCTAATTTTGAGTTTATGTTATATGTAGTTCTTTTGAAGGAGCGAATATAGTTCTATACTGCTGGCAGATTTTTCTGTTTGATCGTTAATAGGATCAAATACCTGTTTTACCTTCTGTAATGTACTGGTATAGTCGTATATATAAATGTTCTACATTAAATCAGTATATATCCCTGTTAACATAAAACAAATTTATGCATTATTGATTAATATTAACAATTTTATATTTTGTGTTTCTGTTGTTTATTGAGTTTATTAAATTTGTGGATGTTCATAACGAACTTCATAATACACATATTTATTGTTTTTGATTTGGAGAAACTATTTATTTTTTTTATAGTAAAATTATTTAGGCTATGATATTAATTAATTATCTGTAGTTCTTCCTTTTTGTACTTCATTATCTAATAAAAGCTTATGATTATATTAGTATTTTAAATTCATTATATCCTTTCATCATCAATTGCATTTTATAATTTATTGTTGTACAGTAATCTCTATTACAGTATTTTGCTACTTTGTGTTCATACTATAATAACTAGTCACCCTCTTAAACAAATCTATGGTGCCTATTAGCATTGTCAATGCTTTTCCATATATAGGAAATGCAGGAATAGTTCCATATATATTTTATATTTCATATTGGCATAATAGTTCCGATAACCTCATGACTAACATCTAAGGCAGTTTTATGGTTTTAAAAAATATTTACTTGATATTTTTTCCATTTTTTGTGCGAAGTAGCAAGTTTGATTTTTTTGTTAATTTTTCAATCAGTAATTGTGAATGAAATCCTTCTATATTCGCAAAAACAAGAGGCAACAAAGCCAATAACTCTTTAATAGTTCCGATAACGTCTAATAGATGTCGCTGCTTCAATAACGACTAAGGCAGTTTTATTTATGGTTTTAAAACATATTTACTTGGCATTTTTTTCCATTTTTTTGTGCGAATTAGCAAGTTTGATTTTTTCGTTAATTTTTCAATCAGTAATTGTGAATGAAATACTTCTATATTCCCAAAAAATAGGCAACGAAGCCAATAACTGTTTAATAGTTCCGATAACCGATTCGATAACGTAGGCAGCGCCACATGACTAACATCTAAGGCATTTTTATGGTTTTAAAGCATATTTACTTTGAATTTTTTCCATTTTTTTGTCCGAATTAGCAAGTCCGATTTTTTCGTTAATTTTTCAATCAGTAATTGTGAATGAAATACTTCTATATTCGCAAAAAATAGACAATGAAGCCAATAACTCTTTAATAGTTCCGATAACGGATTCGATAACGTTGGCAGCGCCACATGACTAGCATCTAAGGCATTTTTATGGTTTTAAAACATATTTACTTTGAATTTTTTCCATTTTTTTGTCCGAATTAGCAAGTCCGATTTTTTCGTTAATTTTTCAATCAGTAATTGTGAATGAAATACTTCTATATTCGCAAAAAATAGACAATGAAGCCAATAACTCTTTAATAGTTCCGATAACGGATTCGATAACGTTGGCAGCGCCACATGACTAGCATCTAAGGCATTTTTATGGTTTTAAAACATATTTACTTTGAATTTTTTCCATTTTTTTGTCCGAATTAGCAAGTCTGATTTTTTCGTTAATTTTTCAATCAGTAATTGTGAATGAAATACTTCTATATTCCCAAAAAATAGGCAACGAAGCCAATAACTGTTTAATAGTTCCGATAACGGATTCGATAACGTAGGCAGCGCCACATGACTAACATCTAAGCCAGTTTTATTGTTTTAAAACATATTTACTTGACATTTTTTCCATTTTATTGTGCGAATTAGCAAGTCCGATTTTTTCGTTAATTTTTCAATCAGTAATTGTGAATGAAATACTTCTATATTCGCAAAAAATAGGCAACGAAGCCAATAACTCTTTAATAGTTCCGATTACGTCTAATAGATGTCGCTGCTTCAATAACGTTTAAGGCAGTTTTATTTATGGTTTTAAAACATATTTACTTGGCATTTTTTTCCATTTTTTTGTGCGAATTAGCAAGTTTGATTTTTTTCGTTAATTTTTCAATCAGTAACTGTGAATGAAATACTTCTATATTCCCAAAAAATAGGCAACGAAGCCAATAACTGTTTAATAGTTCCGATAACGGATTCGATAACGTAGGCAGCGCCACATGACTAACATCTAAGGCATTTTTATGGTTTTAAAACATATTTACTTTGAATTTTTTCCATTTTTTTGTCCGAATTAGCAAGTCCGATTTTTTCGTTAATTTTTCAATCAGTAATTGTGAATGAAATACTTCTATATTCGCAAAAAATAGGCAATGAAGCCAATAACTCTTTAATAGTTCCGATAACCGATTCGATAACGTTGGCAGCGCCACATGACTAGCATCTAAGCCAGTTTTAATGTTTTAAAACATATTTACTTGACATTTTTTCCATTTTTTTGTGCGAATTAGCAAGTCTGATTTTTTCGTTAATTTTTCAATCAGTAATTGTGAATGAAATACTTCTATATTCCCAAAAAATAGGCAACGAAGCCAATAACTGTTTAATAGTTCCGATAACCGATTCGATAACGTAGGCAGCGCCACATGACTAACATTTAAGCCAGTTTTATTGTTTTAAAACATATTTACTTGACATTTTTTCCATTTTTTTGTGCGAATTAGCAAGTCCGATTTTTTCGTTAATTTTTCAATCAGTAATTGTGAATGAAATACTTCTATATTCGCAAAAAATAGGGAAGGAAGCCAATAACTCTTTAATAGTTCCGATAACGTCTAATAGATGTCGCTGCTTCAATAACGTTTAAGGCAGTTTGATTTATGGTTTTAAAACATATTTACTTGGCATTTTTTGCCATTTTTTTGTGCGAATTAGCAAGTTTGATTTTTTTCGTTAATTTTTCAATCAGTAATTGTGAATGAAATACTTCTATATTCCCAAAAAATAGGCAACGAAGCCAATAACTGTTTAATAGTTCCGATAACTGATTCGATAACTTAGATAACAGCACATGAATAACGTCTAAGACAGTTGTTGTTTTTTTTTTTTTTTTTTTTTTTTTTTTTTTTTTAGCAATTAGCCATTATTGGCTACGTCTGTTTCTATTCTCATGTAAATTTATATATGATTTTCTTTAATGAAATAAAACGTTACTCAAATAACGTGTTATTGGAACACGTTATTACATGGTAGCAGTTATGCCATAACGTGTTATTAAGATTTCACTGTTTAGCCCACCCCTATAGTGGTGGGGCCGAAATAACGTAACAGTCTAAAATAACGTGTTATTGGAAAATAACGGTTACTGTGATAACGTGTTACCAGAACGAGCTCGTTATTGGAATAACTCCTTCATCGTTTCACTCGCCAATAACCAAATAGCACTTCGACATGATTTCAATAAGAGCTGAAGGCCGAGGCGTTTTCGTTCCCAATTACTGATTGAAAAATTAACAAAAAAATTCCAAGTAAATATGTTTTAAAACAATAAAACTGCCTTAGAACTTATTGAAGCAACGACATCTATTAGACGTTATCGGAACTATTAAAGAGTTATTGGCTTCGTTGCCTATTTTTTGCGAATATAGAAGTATTTCATTCACAATTACTGATTGAAAAATTAACGAAAAAATCGGACTTGCTAATTCGCACAAAAAAATGGAAAAAATGTCAAGTAAATATGTTTTAAAACAATAAAACTGGCTTAGATGTTATTCATGTGCTGCTATCTAAGTTATCGAATCAGTTATCGGAACTAATAAACAGTTATTGGCTTCGTTGCCTATTTATTGCGAATATAGATGTATTTCATTCACAATTACAAATTGAAAAATTAACGAAAAAATCGGACTTGCTAATTCGGACAAAAAAATGGAAAAAATTCAAAGTAAATATGTTTTAAAACCATAAAAATGCCTTAGATGCTAGTCATGTGGCGCTGCCAACGTTATCGAATCCGTTATCGGAACTATTAAAGAGTTATTGGCTTTGTTACCTCTTGTTTTTGCGAATATAGAAGTATTTCATTCACAATTACTGATTGAAAAATTAACGAAAAAATCAAACTTGCTAATTCGCACAAAAAAATGGAAAAAAATGCCAAGTAAATATGTTTTAAAACCATAAATAAAACTGCCTTAAACGTTATTGAAGCAGCGACATCTATTAGACGTTATCGGAACTATTAAAGAGTTATTGGCTTCGTTGCCTATTTTTTGCGAATATAGAAGTATTTCATTCACAATTACTGATTGAAAAATTAACGAAAAAATCGGACTTGCTAATTCGCACAAAAAAATGGAAAAAATGTCAAGTAAATATGTTTTAAAACAATAAAACTGGCTTAGATGTTAGTCATGTGGCGCTGCCTACGTTATCGAATCGGTTATCGGAACTATTAAAGAGTTATTGGCTTCGTTGCCTATTTTTTGCGAATATAGAAGTATTTCATTCACAATTACAAATTGAAAAATTAACGAAAAAATCAGACTTGCTAATTTGGACAAAAAAATGGAAAAAATTCAAAGTAAATATGTTTTAAAACCATAAAAATGCCTTAGATGCTAGTCATGTGGCGCTGCCAACGTTATCGAATCCGTTATCGGAACTATTAAAGAGTTATTGGCTTTGTTACCTCTTGTTTTTGCGAATATAGAAGTATTTCATTCACAATTACTGATTGAAAAATTAACGAAAAAATCAAACTTGCTAATTCGCACAAAAAAATGGAAAAAAATGCCAAGTAAATATGTTTTTAAACCATAAAAATGCCTTAGATGTTAGTCATGTGGCGCTGCCTACGTTATCGAATCAGTTATCGGAACTATTAAACAGTTATTTGCTTCGTTGCCTATTTTTTGGGAATATAGAAGTATTTCATTCACAATTACTGATTGAAAAATTAACGAAAAAATCAAACTTGCTAATTCGCACAAAAAAATGGAAAAAAATGCCAAGTAAATATGTTTTAAAACCATAAATAAAACTGCCTTAAACGTTATTGAAGCAGCGACATCTATTAGACGTTATCGGAACTATTAAAGAGTTATTGGCTTCGTTGCCTATTTTTTGCGAATATAGAAGTATTTCATTCACAATTACTGATTGAAAAATTAACGAAAAAATCGGACTTGCTAATTCGCACAAAAAAATGGAAAAAATGTCAAGTAAATATGTTTTAAAACAATAAAACTGGCTTAGATGTTATTCATGTGCTGCTATCTAAGTTATCGAATCAGTTATCGGAACTAATAAACAGTTATTGGCTTCGTTGCCTATTTATTGCGAATATAGATGTATTTCATTCACAATTACAAATTGAAAAATTAACGAAAAAATCGGACTTGCTAATTCGGACAAAAAAATGGAAAAAATTCAAAGTAAATATGTTTTAAAACCATAAAAATGCCTTAGATGCTAGTCATGTGGCGCTGCCAACGTTATCGAATCCGTTATCGGAACTATTAAAGAGTTATTGGCTTTGTTACCTCTTGTTTTTGCGAATATAGAAGTATTTCATTCACAATTACTGATTGAAAAATTAACGAAAAAATCAAACTTGCTAATTCGCACAAAAAAATGGAAAAAAATGCCAAGTAAATATGTTTTAAAACCATAAATAAAACTGCCTTAAACGTTATTGAAGCAGCGACATCTATTAGACGTTATCGGAACTATTAAAGAGTTATTGGCTTCGTTGCCTATTTTTTGCGAATATAGAAGTATTTCATTCACAATTACTGATTGAAAAATTAACGAAAAAATCGGACTTGCTAATTCGCACAAAAAAATGGAAAAAATGTCAAGTAAATATGTTTTAAAACAATAAAACTGGCTTAGATGTTAGTCATGTGGCGCTGCCTACGTTATCGAATCGGTTATCGGAACTATTAAAGAGTTATTGGCTTCGTTGCCTATTTTTTGCGAATATAGAAGTATTTCATTCACAATTACAAATTGAAAAATTAACGAAAAAATCAGACTTGCTAATTCGGACAAAAAAATGGAAAAAATTCAAAGTAAATATGTTTTAAAACCATAAAAATGCCTTAGATGCTAGTCATGTGGCGCTGCCAACGTTATCGAATCCGTTATCGGAACTATTAAAGAGTTATTGGCTTTGTTACCTCTTGTTTTTGCGAATATAGAAGTATTTCATTCACAATTACTGATTGAAAAATTAACGAAAAAATCAAACTTGCTAATTCGCACAAAAAAATGGAAAAAAATGCCAAGTAAATATGTTTTTAAACCATAAAAATGCCTTAGATGTTAGTCATGTGGCGCTGCCTACGTTATCGAATCAGTTATCGGAACTATTAAACAGTTATTTGCTTCGTTGCCTATTTTTTGGGAATATAGAAGTATTTCATTCACAATTACTGATTGAAAAATTAACGAAAAAATCAAACTTGCTAATTCGGAAAAAAAAATGGAAAAAAATGCCAAGTAAATATGTTTTAAAACCATAAATAAAACTGCCTTAAACGTTATTGAAGCAGCGACATCTATTAGACGTTATCGGAACTATTAAAGAGTTATTGGCTTCGTTGCCTATTTTTTGCGAATATAGAAGTATTTCATTCACAATTACTGATTGAAAAATTAACGAAAAAATCGGACTTGCTAATTCGCACAAAAAAATGGAAAAAATGTCAAGTAAATATGTTTTAAAACAATAAAACTGGCTTAGATGTTAGTCATGTGGCGCTGCCTACGTTATCGAATCGGTTATCGGAACTATTAAAGAGTTATTGGCTTCGTTGCCTATTTTTTGCGAATATAGAAGTATTTCATTCACAATTACAAATTGAAAAATTAACGAAAAAATCAGACTTGCTAATTCGGACAAAAAAATGGAAAAAATTCAAAGTAAATATGTTTTAAAACCATAAAAATGCCTTAGATGCTAGTCATGTGGCGCTGCCAACGTTATCGAATCCGTTATCGGAACTATTAAAGAGTTATTGGCTTCATTGCCTATTTTTTGCGAATATAGAAGTATTTCATTCACAATTACTGATTGAAAAATTAACGAAAAAATCGGACTTGCTAATTCGGACAAAAAAATGGAAAAAATTCAAAGTAAATATGTTTTAAAACCATAAAAATGCCTTAGATGTTAGTCATGTGGCGCTGCCTACGTTATCGAATCCGTTATCGGAACTATTAAACAGTTATTGGCTTCGTTGCCTATTTTTTGGGAATATAGAAGTATTTCATTCACAATTACTGATTGAAAAATTAACGAAAAAATCAAACTTGCTAATTCGCACAAAAAAATGGAAAAAAATGCCAAGTAAATATGTTTTAAAACCATAAATAAAACTGCCTTAAACGTTATTGAAGCAGCGACATCTATTAGACGTTATCGGAACTATTAAAGAGTTATTGGCTTTGTTACCTCTTGTTTTTGCGAATATAGAAGGATTTCATTCACAATTACTGATTGAAAAATTAACAAAAAAATCAAACTTGCTACTTCGCACAAAAAATGGAAAAAATATCAAATAAATATTTTTTAAAACCATAAAACTGCCTTAGATGTTAGTCATGAGGTTATCGGAACTATTATGCCAATATGAAATATAAAATATATATGGAACTATTCCTGCATTTCCTATATATGGAAAAGCATTGACAATGCTAATAGGCACCATAGATTTGTTTAAGAGGGTGACTAGTTATTATAGTATGAACACAAAGTAGCAAAATACTGTAATAGAGATTACTGTACAACAATAAATTATAAAATGCAATTGATGATGAAAGGATATAATGAATTTAAAATACTAATATAATGATAAGCTTTTATTAGATAATGAAGTACAAAAAGGAAGAACTACAGATAATTAATTAATATCATAGCCTAAATAATTTTACTATAAAAAAAATTAATAGTTTCTCCAAATCAAAAACAATAAATATGTGTATTATGAAGTTCGTTATGAACATCCACAAATTTAATAAACTCAATAAACAACAGAAACACAAAATATAAAATTGTTAATATTAATCAATAATGCATAAATTTGTTTTATGTTAACAGGGATATATACTGATTTAATGTAGAACATTTATATATACGACTATACCAGTACATTACAGAAGGTAAAACAGGTATTTGATCCTATTAAAGATCAAATAGAAAAATCTGCCAGCAGTATAACATAAACTCAAAATTAGGCATTTTTTAGTTAAGCTTTCAGAAGCAATTGTATTGATTGATTCAGAATTCAGAAAGAGCATTGTATCTGATATTCCGTTTCCAACATTTTTAATAAAGTCATATTTTGAGTTGTATTATGTTTGAATTGAAGTTTTATGGGAATAATGGCATTGAAAGAAAAAGTTTCAAGCTTTTAAAAATTTTCTAGTCGTTAGTAAAAGACTTATAGTAAGTTAGTAAAAGATTATTATAACTATATAAAGCTAAAATGAATAAATACTTAAATAACTATCTAGTAGACAGAATAAAAAAGGAAGCATAAGCTCATCTTAATGATTCATTTAATACATGACTATTGCTGCAGACATTACTTGCGATTACGTCATGTAAACTGTAGTAGGAGCACTTGAAGAGTTACGGCAGAAGTTCAGTGCACTCTGATCTAATTTTAACAATGTCACAGAATAAATTAAAACCTTATTAATACATTTTATTTTAACTACCTTTTTATATACAGAATAAACTATCTTTAAAAACCTGTTTAATAGTATTAGTTGATTTTGTTTATGTATTAAGGATATGGTCTGGGTGGAAGTCAGAAAATATTCTTTTAACTTCAAAGACTTGTTTTTAAATTTCAGAAAAATAGTTAATAGCTATCAATATAATTAATATTTAATTTTTACTAAAATAAACATAACAACAAATTTAATAATTAAGTTTTAAAAGAAAAACAATTGTATACCTTACTTTCTGTAAACATCCAATTTTAGGAATCCAATGTAAGAAGGAAAATGAGGGGAAAAAAAGTAATTTTTTGCTCATTTGTTTTCTTTAGTGTAATTTTGAGCTAATGGAAAGGCTTGTAATTCGTTTCTCTAATTTTTTTTATTTTTTTTCAATTTCAACTGCTGCGAGTTGCATCATGAAGAAAGTCTAAAAAGATATCAAGCAGTACTATATTATGGTCTTCACATGATTAACACATTTGGAGATTTAAAATAATAAATACAATGACTCAAGCAAAACCAGAATTAACACAAAGAAAGGATTCAAGAAAGATTGGAATTCAGGATTCAAAGACAGATTGAAGAAATATTAAAATGAGGAGAGACAGTTGTACCAAAAATATTTTTTTCCTTAAAATAAGGTACACCTACTTACAAAAATTTATGAAACTATTTTAATATATAATATTATGTGATGTATTTATATTCACTTTCAATTTTAAATCGAGATTGTAATGCTTAAACAACACTTGTATTACTGCACATTAAAAAAGAAATGAAAGCCAAGTTTTTCCATTCTAAAATTATAATACTTTTAAAGTCTTTTTTCCCTCACCTTTTCCTTTTTTCTTTCTTTCCTTAAACAATCAAGAGAAGAACTTGACATTATAAGAATAATTTAAATGAAGAGAGACAGTTGTGCAACAAATATTATTTTCAATAAAAAAAAGTAAGTATAACATTTACAATTATGTAATACCTATATATAATAAACTGGATAATTCAAATGATGTATTGAATTGGTGAGGGGGGTGCAATCAATACATTTTATAAATGCTTTAGATTGACCTCATTTTAATTTATTAATAAATGGAATTATAATCAAGAAATTTTTAGGCAGTCTACAGAGAAGTTTTGATTCCTAAAATTGGATGTTTACAGAAAGTAAGGTATACAATTGTTTTTCTTTTAAAACTTAATTATTAAATTTGTTGTTATGTTTATTTTAGTAAAAATTAAATATTAATTATATTGATAGCTATTAACTATTTTTCTGAAATTTAAAAACAAGTCTTTGAAGTTAAAAAGAATATTTTCTGACTTCCACCCAGACCATATCCTTAATACATAAACAAAATCAACTAATACTATTAAACAGGTTTTTAAAGATAGTTTATTCTGTATATAAAAAGGTAGTTAAAATAAAAAGTATTAATAAGATTTTAATTCTGTGACATTGTTAAAATTAGATCAGAGTGCACTGAACTTCTGCCGTAACTCTTCAAGTGCTCCTACTACAGTTTACATGACGTAATCGCAAGTAATGTCTGCAGCAATAGTCATGTATTAAATGAATCATTAAGATGAGCTTATGCTTCCTTTTTATTCTGTCTACTGGATAGTTATTTAAGTATTTATTCATTTTAGCTTTATATAGTTATAATAATCTGGTAAAGAGAAAGTGAGAAGCACTTAAAGATAAACTTTGTATGTACTTAAAAATAAGTTAGGTTTTTGAGAGTAGAGTGGCTAAAATGGTAATATCATTAAATGAATAAGCTTAATTTATTATTTTTTTTAATCTATTTGTTAACTAATAGTCTATCAGTCGAATAAAACTTCTTTGCTTGTTTTAGAAACTGTAAGGGTCCTAGCCTAGTACCAAACCCTGAAGAATCTTCCTGAGTTTAGAGTTCCCAGTAATGGCTTCAACCATAGTTTTGTGGTCGGTTCTTTCGAAGTGAATATATTTAGATTACAGTGCCTCTTATGCTGTCTTCTACGACTTATGACTATTTAAGTGTAACCAATTAAAGCTATAGGTGTTAAATTATTGTTTATTTTAATTCATTTGCTTATTTCATTATAACCAAGAGCTAATAATGATAAACCTTGTGAAACAGAAAAAAGGTTTCTGTCAAATCGAGACAATCGTTGTTTTATTATTTAGAATATTTCAAAATATAATGAGTAATTATTTTTACGAAGAGTCGTATGTACAAGTTAGATGCCTGTAATTTTTCCACCTTTTTTTTTTTTTTATGAATACATTTTTAAATGTATTCCTCACATATCATTCCTTCAAAAGAACGGTGTTATTACTCAAAAAACCTAATATTGCAATGGAGATATTTGAAAGTTACATGTGAGTTAAAAAAATAAAAAATTTGGTTATTGATACAAAATTCTTTTACTAACGACTAGAAAATTTTTAAAAGCTTGAAACTTTTTCTTTCAATGCCATTATTCCCATAAAACTTCAATTCAAACATAATACAACTCAAAATATGACTTTATTAAAAATGTTGGAAACGGAATATCAGATACAATGCTCTTTCTGAATTCTGAATCAATCAATACAATTGCTTCTGAAAGCTTAACCAAAAAAATGCCTAATTTTGAGTTTATGTTATACTGCTGGCAGATTTTTCTATTTGATCTTTAATAGGATCAAATACCTGTTTTACCTTCTGTAATGTACTGGTATAGTCGTATATATAAATGTTCTACATTAAATCAGTATATATCCCTGTTAACATAAAACAAATTTATGCATTATTGATTAATATTAACAATTTTATATTTTGTGTTTCTGTTGTTTATTGAGTTTATTAAATTTGTGGATGTTCATAACGAACTTCATAATACACATATTTATTGTTTTTGATTTGGAGAAACTATTAATTTTTTTTATAGTAAAATTATTTAGGCTATGATATTAATTAATTATCTGTAGTTCTTCCTTTTTGTACTTCATTATCTAATAAAAGCTTATCATTATATTAGTATTTTAAATTCATTATATCCTTTCATCATCAATTGCATTTTATAATTTATTGTTGTACAGTAATCTCTATTACAGTATTTTGCTACTTTGTGTTCATACTATAATAACTAGTCACCCTCTTAAACAAATCTATGGTGCCTATTAGCATTGTCAATGCTTTTCCATATATAGGAAATGCAGGAATAGTTCCATATATATTTTATATTTCATATTGGCATAATAGTTCCGATAACCTCATGACTAACATCTAAGGCAGTTTTATGGTTTTAAAAAATATTTATTTGATATTTTTTCCATTTTTTGTGCGAAGTAGCAAGTTTGATTTTTTTGTTAATTTTTCAATCAGTAATTGTGAATGAAATCCTTCTATATTCGCAAAAACAAGAGGTAACAAAGCCAATAACTCTTTAATAGTTCCGATAACGTCTAATAGATGTCGCTGCTTCAATAACGTTTAAGGCAGTTTTATTTATGGTTTTAAAACATATTTACTTGGCATTTTTTTCCATTTTTTTGTGCGAATTAGCAAGTTTGATTTTTTCGTTAATTTTTCAATCAGTAATTGTGAATGAAATACTTCTATATTCCCAAAAAATAGGCAACGAAGCCAATAACTGTTTAATAGTTCCGATAACGGATTCGATAACGTAGGCAGCGCCACATGACTAACATCTAAGGCATTTTTATGGTTTTAAAACATATTTACTTTGAATTTTTTCCATTTTTTTGTCCGAATTAGCAAGTCCGATTTTTTCGTTAATTTTTCAATCAGTAATTGTGAATGAAATACTTCTATATTCGCAAAAAATAGGCAATGAAGCCAATAACTCTTTAATAGTTCCGATAACGGATTCGATAACGTTGGCAGCGCCACATGACTAGCATCTAAGGCATTTTTATGGTTTTAAAACATATTTACTTTGAATTTTTTCCATTTTTTTGTCCGAATTAGCAAGTCTGATTTTTTCGTTAATTTTTCAATTTGTAATTGTGAATGAAATACTTCTATATTCGCAAAAAATAGGCAACGAAGCCAATAACTCTTTAATAGTTCCGATAACCGATTCGATAACGTAGGCAGCGCCACATGACTAACATCTAAGCCAGTTTTATTGTTTTAAAACATATTTACTTGACATTTTTTCCATTTTTTTGTGCGAATTAGCAAGTCCGATTTTTTCGTTAATTTTTCAATCAGTAATTGTGAATGAAATACTTCTATATTCGCAAAAAATAGGCAACGAAGCAAATAACTCTTTAATAGTTCCGATAACGTCTAATAGATGTCGCTGCTTCAATAACGTTTAAGGCAGTTTTATTTATGGTTTTAAAACATATTTACTTGGCATTTTTTTCCATTTTTTTGTGCGAATTAGCAAGTTTGATTTTTTCGTTAATTTTTCAATCAGTAATTGTGAATGAAATACTTCTATATTCCCAAAAAATAGGCAACGAAGCAAATAACTGTTTAATAGTTCCGATAACGGATTCGATAACGTAGGCAGCGCCACATGACTAACATCTAAGGCATTTTTATGGTTTTAAAACATATTTACTTTGAATTTTTTCCATTTTTTTGTCCGAATTAGCAAGTCCGATTTTTTCGTTAATTTTTCAATCAGTAATTGTGAATGAAATACTTCTATATTCGCAAAAACAAGAGGTAACAAAGCCAATAACTCTTTAATAGTTCCGATTACGGATTCGATAACGTTGGCAGCGCCACATGACTAGCATCTAAGGCATTTTTATGGTTTTAAAACATATTTACTTTGAATTTTTTCCATTTTTTTGTCCGAATTAGCAAGTCCGATTTTTTCGTTAATTTTTCAATTTGTAATTGTGAATGAAATACATCTATATTCGCAATAAATAGGCAACGAAGCCAATAACTGTTTATTAGTTCCGATAACTGATTCGATAACTTAGATAGCAGCACATGAATAACATCTAAGCCAGTTTTATTGTTTTAAAACATATTTACTTGACATTTTTTCCATTTTTTTGTGCGAATTAGCAAGTCCGATTTTTTCGTTAATTTTTCAATTGGTAATTGTGAATGAAATACATCTATATTCGCAATAAATAGGCAACGAAGCCAATAACTGTTTATTAGTTCCGATAACTGATTCGATAACTTAGATAGCAGCACATGAATAACATCTAAGCCAGTTTTATTGTTTTAAAACATATTTACTTGGCATTTTTTCCATTTTTTTGTGCGAATTAGCAAGTTTGATTTTTTTCGTTAATTTTTCAATCAGTAATTGTGAATGAAATACTTCTATATTCCCAAAAAATAGGCAACGAAGCCAATAACTGTTTAATAGTTCCGATAACAGATTCGATAACGTTGGCAGCGCCACATGACTAGCATCTAAGGCATTTTTATGGTTTTAAAACATATTTACTTTGAATTTTTTCCATTTTTTTTTCCGAATTAGCAAGTCTGATTTTTTCGTTAATTTTTCAATCAGTAATTGTGAATGAAATACTTCTATATTCCCAAAAAAAAGGCAACGAAGCAAATAACTGTTTAATAGTTCCGATAACGGATTCGATAACGTAGGCAGCGCCACATGACTAACATCTAAGGCATTTTTATGGTTTTAAAACATATTTACTTTGAATTTTTTCCATTTTTTTGTCCGAATTAGCAAGTCCGATTTTTTCGTTAATTTTTCAATCAGTAATTGTGAATGAAATACTTCTATATTCGCAAAAACAAGAGGTAACAAAGCCAATAACTCTTTAATAGTTCCGATAACGGATTCGATAACGTTGGCAGCGCCACATGACTAGCATCTAAGGCATTTTTATGGTTTTAAAACACATTTACTTGGCATTTTTTTCCATTTTTTTGTGCGAATTAGCAAGTTTGATTTTTTTCGTTAATTTTTCAATTTGTAATTGTGAATGAAATACATCTATATTCGCAATAAATAGGCAACGAAGCCAATAACTGTTTATTAGTTCCGATAACTGATTCGATAACTTAGATAGCAGCACATGAATAACATCTAAGCCAGTTTTATTTTTTTAAAACATATTTACTTGACATTTTTTCCATTTTTTTGTGCGAATTAGCAAGTCCGATTTTTTCGTTAATTTTTCAATCAGTAATTGTGAATGAAATACTTCTATATTCGCAAAAAATAGGCAACGAAGCCAATAACTCTTTAATAGTTCCGATAACGTCTAATAGATGTCGCTGCTTCAATAACGTTTAAGGCAGTTTTATTTATGGTTTTAAAACATATTTACTTGGCATTTTTTCCATTTTTTTGTGCGAATTAGCAAGTTTGATTTTTTTCGTTAATTTTTCAATCAGTAATTGTGAATGAAATACTTCTATATTCCCAAAAAATAGGCAACGAAGCCAATAACTGTTTAATAGTTCCGATAACAGATTCGATAACGTTGGCAGCGCCACATGACTAGCATCTAAGGCATTTTTATGGTTTTAAAACATATTTACTTTGAATTTTTTCCATTTTTTTTTCCGAATTAGCAAGTCTGATTTTTTCGTTAATTTTTCAATCAGTAATTGTGAATGAAATACTTCTATATTCCCAAAAAATAGGCAACGAAGCCAATAACTGTTTAATAGTTCCGATAACCGATTCGATAACGTAGGCAGCGCCACATGACTAACATCTAAGCCAGTTTTATTGTTTTAAAACATATTTACTTGACATTTTTTCCATTTTTTTGTGCGAATTAGCAAGTCCGATTTTTTCGTTAATTTTTCAATCAGTAATTGTGAATGAAATACTTCTATATTCGCCAAAAATAGGCAACGAAGCCAATAACTCTTTAATAGTTCCGATAACGTCTAATAGATGTCGCTGCTTCAATAACGTTTAAGGCAGTTTTATTTATGGTTTTAAAACATATTTACTTGGCATTTTTTTCCATTTTTTTGTGCGAATTAGCAAGTTTGATTTTTTCGTTAATTTTTCAATCAGTAATTGTGAATGAAATACTTCTATATTCCCAAAAAATAGGCAACGAAGCAAATAACTGTTTAATAGTTCCGATAACGGATTCGATAACGTAGGCAGCGCCACATGACTAACATCTAAGGCATTTTTATGGTTTTAAAACATATTTACTTTGAATTTTTTCCATTTTTTTGTCCGAATTAGCAAGTCCGATTTTTTCGTTAATTTTTCAATCAGTAATTGTGAATGAAATACTTCTATATTCGCAAAAACAAGAGGTAACAAAGCCAATAACTCTTTAATAGTTCCGATTACGGATTCGATAACGTTGGCAGCGCCACATGACTAGCATCTAAGGCATTTTTATGGTTTTAAAACATATTTACTTTGAATTTTTTCCATTTTTTTGTCCGAATTAGCAAGTCCGATTTTTTCGTTAATTTTTCAATTTGTAATTGTGAATGAAATACATCTATATTCGCAATAAATAGGCAACGAAGCCAATAACTGTTTATTAGTTCCGATAACTGATTCGATAACTTAGATAGCAGCACATGAATAACATCTAAGCCAGTTTTATTGTTTTAAAACATATTTACTTGACATTTTTTCCATTTTTTTGTGCGAATTAGCAAGTCCGATTTTTTCGTTAATTTTTCAATTTGTAATTGTGAATGAAATACATCTATATTCGCAATAAATAGGCAACGAAGCCAATAACTGTTTATTAGTTCCGATAACTGATTCGATAACTTAGATAGCAGCACATGAATAACATCTAAGCCAGTTTTATTGTTTTAAAACATATTTACTTGGCATTTTTTCCATTTTTTTGTGCGAATTAGCAAGTTTGATTTTTTTCGTTAATTTTTCAATCAGTAATTGTGAATGAAATACTTCTATATTCCCAAAAAATAGGCAACGAAGCCAATAACTGTTTAATAGTTCCGATAACAGATTCGATAACGTTGGCAGCGCCACATGACTAGCATCTAAGGCATTTTTATGGTTTTAAAACATATTTACTTTGAATTTTTTCCATTTTTTTTTCCGAATTAGCAAGTCTGATTTTTTCGTTAATTTTTCAATCAGTAATTGTGAATGAAATACTTCTATATTCCCAAAAAAAAGGCAACGAAGCAAATAACTGTTTAATAGTTCCGATAACGGATTCGATAACGTAGGCAGCGCCACATGACTAACATCTAAGGCATTTTTATGGTTTTAAAACATATTTACTTTGAATTTTTTCCATTTTTTTGTCCGAATTAGCAAGTCCGATTTTTTCGTTAATTTTTCAATCAGTAATTGTGAATGAAATACTTCTATATTCGCAAAAACAAGAGGTAACAAAGCCAATAACTCTTTAATAGTTCCGATAACGGATTCGATAACGTTGGCAGCGCCACATGACTAGCATCTAAGGCATTTTTATGGTTTTAAAACACATTTACTTGGCATTTTTTTCCATTTTTTTGTGCGAATTAGCAAGTTTGATTTTTTTCGTTAATTTTTCAATTTGTAATTGTGAATGAAATACATCTATATTCGCAATAAATAGGCAACGAAGCCAATAACTGTTTATTAGTTCCGATAACTGATTCGATAACTTAGATAGCAGCACATGAATAACATCTAAGCCAGTTTTATTTTTTTAAAACATATTTACTTGACATTTTTTCCATTTTTTTGTGCGAATTAGCAAGTCCGATTTTTTCGTTAATTTTTCAATCAGTAATTGTGAATGAAATACTTCTATATTCGCAAAAAATAGGCAACGAAGCCAATAACTCTTTAATAGTTCCGATAACGTCTAATAGATGTCGCTGCTTCAATAACGTTTAAGGCAGTTTTATTTATGGTTTTAAAACATATTTACTTGGCATTTTTTCCATTTTTTTGTGCGAATTAGCAAGTTTGATTTTTTTCGTTAATTTTTCAATCAGTAATTGTGAATGAAATACTTCTATATTCCCAAAAAATGGGCAACGAAGCCAATAACTGTTTAATAGTTCCGATAACAGATTCGATAACGTTGGCAGCGCCACATGACTAGCATCTAAGGCATTTTTATGGTTTTAAAACATATTTACTTTGAATTTTTTCCATTTTTTTTTCCGAATTAGCAAGTCTGATTTTTTCGTTAATTTTTCAATCAGTAATTGTGAATGAAATACTTCTATATTCCCAAAAAATAGGCAACGAAGCCAATAACTGTTTAATAGTTCCGATAACCGATTCGATAACGTAGGCAGCGCCACATGACTAACATCTAAGCCAGTTTTATTGTTTTAAAACATATTTACTTGACATTTTTTCCATTTTTTTGTGCGAATTAGCAAGTCCGATTTTTTCGTTAATTTTTCAATCAGTAATTGTGAATGAAATACTTCTATATTCGCCAAAAATAGGCAACGAAGCCAATAACTCTTTAATAGTTCCGATAACGTCTAATAGATGTCGCTGCTTCAATAACGTTTAAGGCAGTTTTATTTATGGTTTTAAAACACATTTACTCGGCATTTTTTTCCATTTTTTTGTGCGAATTAGCAAGTTTGATTTTTTTCGTTAATTTTTCAATCAGTAATTGTGAATGAAATACTTCTATATTCCCAAAAAATAGGCAACGAAGCCAATAACTGTTTAATAGTTCCGATAACTGATTCGATAACTTAGATAACAGCACATGAATAACGTCTAAGGCAGTTTTTTTTTTTTTTTTTTTTTTTTTTTTTTTTTTTTTTTTTTTTTTTAGCAATTAGCCATTATTGGCTACGTCTGTTTCTATTCTCATGTAAATTTATATATGATTTTCTTTAATGAAATAAAACGTTACTCAAATAACGTGTTATTGGAACACGTTATTACATGGTAGCAGTTATGCCATAACGTGTTATTAAGATTTCACTGTTTAGCCCACCCCTAGAATGCAGTCGGATCTACTGCGTCGACGTAACACTAGTGGTGGGGCCGAAATAACGTAACAGTCTAAAATACGCGTTATTTTTAGAATAACGATTACTGTGATAACGTGTTACCAGACCGAGCTCGTTATTGGAATAACTCCTTCATCGTTTCACTCGCCAATAACCAAATAGCACTTCGACATGATTTCAATAAGAGCTGAAGGCCGAGGCGTTTTCGTTCCCAATTACTGATTGAAAAATTAACAAAAAAATTCCAAGTAAATATGTTTTAAAACAATAAAACTGCCTTAGACGTTATTGAAGCAGCGACATCTATTAGACGTTATCGGAACTATTAAACAGTTATTGGCTTCGTTGCCTATTTTTTGCGAATATAGAAGTATTTCATTCACAATTACTGATTGAAAAATTAACAAAAAAATCGGACTTGCTAATTCGGAAAAAAAATTGAAAAAATTCAAAGTAAATATGTTTTAAAACCATAAAAATGCATTAGATGCTAGTCATGTGGCGCTGCCTACTTTATCGAATCGGTTATCGGAACTATTAAACAGTTATTGGCTTCGTTGCCTATTTTTTGCGAATATAGAAGTATTTCATTCACAATTACTGATTGAAAAATTAACAAAAAAATCGGACTTGCTAATTCGGACAAAAAAATGGAAAAAATTCAAAGTAAATATGTTTTTAAACCATAAAAATGCATTAGATGTTAGTCATGTGGCGCTGCCTACGTTATCGAATCAGTTATCGGAACTATTAAACAGTTATTGGCTTCGTTGCCTATTTTTTGGGAATATAGAAGTATTTCATTCAAAATTACTGATTGAAAAATTAACGAAAAAATCAAACTTGCTAATTCGCACAAAAAAATGGAAAAAAATGCCAAGTAAATATGTTTTAAAACCATAAATAAAACTGCCTTAGACGTTATTGAAGTAGCGACATCTATTAGACGTTATCGGAACTATTAAAGAGTTATTGGCTTCGTTGCCTATTTTTTGCGAATATAGAAGTATTTCATTCACAATTACTGATTTAAAAATTAACGAAAAAATCGGACTTGCTAATTCGCACAAAAAAATGGAAAAAATGTCAAGTAAATATGTTTTAAAACAATAAAACTGGCTTAGATGTTAGTCATGTGGCGCTGCCTACGTTATCGAATCGGTTATCGGAACTATTAAACAGTTATTGGCTTCGTTGCCTATTTTTTGGGAATATAGAAGTATTTCATTCACAATTACTGATTGAAAAATTAACAAAAAAATCGGACTTGCTAATTCGGACAAAAAAATGGAAAAAATTCAAAGTAAATATGTTTTAAAACCATAAAAATGCCTTAGATGTTAGTCATGTGGCGCTGCCTACGTTATCGAATCTGTTATCGGAACTATTAAACAGTTATTGGCTTCGTTGCCTATTTTTTGGGAATATAGAAGTATTTCATTCACAATTACTGATTGAAAAATTAACGAAAAAATCAAACTTGCTAATTCGCACAAAAAAATGGAAAAAAAATGCCAAGTAAATATGTTTTAAAACCATAAATAAAACTGCCTTAGACGTTATTGAAGCAGCGACATCTATTAGACGTTATCGGAACTATTAAAGAGTTATATAATGTAGATAAAATTTAAAAACAAGCAACATAATATATAACTTTCATGTGCCGAACTTCTTTTATCCTTTTTATATGTCTCAGCATGGTAATTATGTTAAGGTACTTTTTATTTCCGATTTTAATGTTGCCAAGTTTGTCCAGATCTTCTGCAGTGCAGAAATATGTTCCTGAAAAGTTAAAAAAAATAAAATAAAAAAAAAGGTAAATGCAAATCAGTTAACTAACTATATGTAAAAACTCTAGCTAGCTATAAAAAATAAATAAAAACATTCCTGGTCGTATCATGCTAATCCATTATAGACGTCAACAAGGATGTCCATTTCCATTTAGTCAAAGATATATAACATTTGTCTCGGCATATAAGTACACAAAATATAGAAAAATTATAAAAGAAACTTTTATGTTTTTCAAGAATATCATCTCATAAAAAATCTATGTAGACAAAATTCCAACATTTTACAGCGATTATATGCAAGTCACAGTATATAATAAAAAAAAAAGACCTGTTAGACAATATGCACATATCATGTGTTGATCAATATTTCAAAATAAAACAAGAATTTTATGACTTGTTTGTAGGCATAAAAAAGTCTTCAAAATGGGTAAATGTCATTTTATATATTTTTTTTAAATCCGGTACCACTACAACCCATGAAGGGTCTAGAGCTATGTTCACACTATGAGACATTTGCCTGTCTATAGATGAGACAAACCTTAGTCCGTCTAAGCAACGGCCTAAGAGCAGCCGGATTAGTCTCGACTAGTATCCACACTACTATTTGGGTTTATAGACCAATCTTAGTCAATACACCATGGAGAGCAGTGCCTTATGCGAAATGAGTTCTTGCTTAGTGCTTGTTATGAATGAAAGCACGTGAAAACGTAAACATTGGTGGTCGTGCCAACTTCTCGCAGAGGGACCCACATTCGGTAATACATCTGTTTGTAATGAGCATATCTTCATTTTTAATTGTCATATTATATACATGTTGAAAAAGACAGACATGCTTATTGGCACGGTTTACTTGCATTTCTCAACAAAAAAAATTTAAATACTATAAAAGTTTTTTTTTTAATATATGTACCATGTTATATAGCCCGTTGTTTTTTATCAGAGCTTCTCAAGGAATTCAGAAAAAAATACTAAATTACATTTTAAAAACGACAAGCTATATCACATTATACTTCAAACTTATAACCAATCTTCCTTTTTAATCTTCATAGTATATACATGTTTAAAAAGTCAGAAGAATTTATTAGTTCAGTTTAGTTGTTTCTCAAAAAAAAATATATATATACTAAAAAATTACAATAAAAGTTTATTTAATAATAAACAAGTTATATAGCATGGGGTTTTTTTACACAACTTTTCAAGGAACTCAGAAAAAATATAAAAATTACATTTAAAAATGACAAGATATATCAAAATATATTTAAAAATTATTTCTAGGAATGCCGCTTTATTTTGAACAATCTCACAAAGTTGTGTTTAGCACAGCTTTCACGTCCAAAGCATTATTCTAATTAAAAATATTTTTGTTGACTATAATGATAGAAAATAAGATAGCACACTGAAATGAAATAGAAAATTAAAAGACTAAAGCATGAAATGATTAAAGGTAGCCCTTACATGACAAATAAAAAAGAGCTAATAAATAGTAATAGTATGGTCAGTAATATTTTGGATCAGGTGAAAATTAAATTTATTTGCTTGTTTAAATTACCAATGAATTACAAATTTTACATTGAACTATTAAAAATAAGATATAAAAAACTACTTGAATTTACGTATTCCTCAGATACACAACACTTTAACCTAACTAGGTATTGTAGGAATTTTTGGCCAAGACTGAGGTATGGTTGGGTCGTGAGAAGAGGGAAATATTAAAACTGACAAGGACCAAAGAAAATTAAACAAGCATTTCCACTGCATATCTGACAGATACACGTGCCTATCGTAATGTTAAATAAATTAAGACCGGTCATTTATTATTATTATTATAATTAACATAATTGAATTATTATAATAATTTTAAGTATACATATGATAGTTGTGATCCATAATTACCATAATTATTATTAAAATATATAATCACAATTTATAATGACCATAATAATGTTGAATACTGCTAAGACTGGGCCGTGTCTCGTCTCATTGCATGAAGTTCCCCATTCGGATCAGGAGACCTTAGACCAGCGAATTGGTCTCAGCAGCGGCTCTGCAACTGTCTAGCGAGACCAGCTTAGACCACGTCTCTGAGACCAGGTCTAAGCAACGGTCTAATAGTGTGGACATAGCTTAAGATTCAGTACCTTGTAGAAACTGTACTGTTTGTAACTGTACAGTTGAGCACGTAGGTGATTAGTTTGAGATCACCCCCAACCAACGGGTTTTTCCTCCAAATAAGGGTACTCACTTTTTAAAGGCTGTGTGATTGAGCCACAAAAGAGTCTGTAGATCCCACCGAGTCTATTTGTGGCCGTTAACAGATTAAATACGCTTCAGAGACATGGCCCTTATCAAGTACAGATGCCATCAGCTTGCAGATTTTTGAGCAAAAAATTCTGACAAGAATGTTTGGACCTCTAAGGGATGGCGCCCAGTACAGGCAGAGACACAATGTAGAGTTGTACCAGATGTGGTACAATTTATAAGGATCTCAAGGCTACGATGGACGGGGACACACCTATCAAGAGGCTGCTCTTTGGGTATGTGGATGGGAAAAGGAGACGACGGCCACGACTGAGATGGGCAGATGAGGACGAAGCCGAAGCGAAGAAGCTCCTCAACACCAGAGCTTGGCAGACCCTGGCGCAAGACAGAGATGAGTGGAGGCGTCCCTTGATGCGGCGAAGACCCGTACCGGGTTGTAGTGCCAGTGATGATAACAGATTAAATAATTTATCACATGACTTCCAAACTAGAACCATCAGCACTCTAGATCTGAAGCAAGTTCTCTGACTATTTTATATATATTCCTATATAAATGGTAAATAGCTGGAGAGCGGCAGCACAAAATTGGGCCGAATGGCAGCGGCTCATTGAGGAGGCCAGGAACCACCCAGGGTTGTAGCACTGTGTAGATAGAGATAAGAGAGATAAATGGTAAATAGTTTTCAGAGAACCAATAAGAAACACTTTAACCCTCACTAAACACTACAATTTAAAAAATTGGACATTTCATGCAAGATAACTCAATACACATATACATCAACTGAATGCATAATTAATACCTTTTAGCTCCCCGATTTCTTGTTCTTTCCACAGCAAGCATTGTTCTAACTCACATTTACTTTTATTTTTCTTTGACTTCTTCAACAATTCATATTTTTTTGTAAGTGTTACATTAAAAATATTAATAAATTCATTGATATTATCCATGGTGACCCGACCCCTCATATAACTAAAAAAAACAACATGGAAATCATGAAATATTAGTGGTACTTCTAACCACTCAATAAAAATATTCAATATAGAATGTTTGTGAGAATTAAATTCATAAATGCAGAAAAAAGATGAAGATAAAGTTGAAATATTTTCTATTTCTCTAATAAAATTTGATGAATTTAACACCTGAAGCATTGCATTCATCACACTAATAAACCAAATGGTAAGAAATTATGTTGACATTCAGGAACTATATATTAAAAGTATTTTGGAGCTTAGTTGCTAATGATAATTTTCATAGAACCGAGAATTTTTATTATTGCAACAACACAAATTAGAGACAAGATATAATCCATAACAGACATCCCAAAAAATAGCAATAACTGTAATTGAATCGTCAAAAAATAAAATATTTTCATACCTTACTATCTTAGTAATGATGATAGAACAAAGATTGAATTTTTTAGACAAAATAGGAACTAGTTCGAACTTTAATTTTATAAAGCAAAGCTAATTTTAAAGAAAGACTATTAGATTATATCTGGAACATAATTCAGTGAAGTAACTGATGTATCATTTTAGAAAAAAGAAGAGTACAAAAAAATGGAAAAAATATCAAGTAAATATGTTTTAAAACCATAAAACAGCCTTAGACGTTGTTGTAGCAGCGACATCTACGTTATTAGACGTTATCGGAACTATTAAAGCGTTATTGGCTTCGTTGCCTATTTTTTTTTTTGCGAATATAGAAGGATTTCATTCACAATTACTGATTGAAAAATTAACAAAAAAATGAAACTTTGCTAATTCGCACAAAAAAATGTCAAGTAAATATGTTTTAAAACCATAAAACTGCCTTAAGCTACGGTTTCCTAGCGACGTGTTTTTTGCGTCGTGGTTGACGTGATACGCTGAGCGTTTTACGTTGGGCACCCCTTCTGAGTAATTAGGTGAGAGTGTTTTCCTAGTGAGCGCATTGCGCCGGCTCAGAACGTGTTACGTAGGGGTGGGCTAAACAGTGAAATCTTAATAACACGTTATGGCATAACTGCTACCATGTAATAACGTGTTCCAATAACACGTTATTTGGGTAACGTTTTATTTCATTAAAGAAAATAATATATAAATTTACATGAGAATAGAAACAGACGTAGCCAATAATGGCTAATTGCTAAAAAAAACCCATAAAAATGCCTTAGATGTTAGTCATGTGGCGCTGCCTACGTTATTGAATCAGTTATCGGAACTATTAAACAGTTATTGGCTTCGTTGCCTATTTTTTTGGGAATATAGAAGTATTTCATTCACAATTACTGATTGAAAAATTAACGAAAAAATCAAACTTGCTAATTCGCACAAAAAAATGGAAAAAATTGCCAAGTAAATATGTTTTAAAACCATAAATAAAACTGCCTTAGACGTTATTGAAGCAGCGACATCTATTAGACGTTATCGGAACTATTAAAGAGTTATTGGCTTCGTTGCCTATTTTTTGCGAATATAGAAGTATTTCATTCACAATTACTGATTTAAAAATTAACGAAAAAATCGGACTTGCTAATTCGCACAAAAAAATGGAAAAAATGTCAAGTAAATATGTTTTAAAACAATAAAACTGGCTTAGATGTTAGTCATGTGGCGCTGCCTACGTTATCGAATCAGTTATCGGAACTATTAAAGAGTTATTGGCTTTGTTGCCTCTTGTTTTTGCGAATATAGAAGGATTTCATTCACAATTACTGATTGAAAAATTAACAAAAAAATCAAACTTGCTACTTCGCACAAAAAATGGAAAAAGTATCAAGTAAATATTTTTTAAAACCATAAAACTGCCTTAGATGTTAGTCATGAGGTTATCGGAACTATTATGCCAATATGAAATATAAAATATATATGGAACTATTCCTGCATTTCCTACCTATGGAAAACCATTGACAATGCTAATAGGCACCATAGATTTGTTTAAGAGGGTGACTAGTTATTATAGTATGAACACAAAGTAGCAAAATACTGTAATAGAGATTACTGTACAACAATAAATTATAAAATGCAATTGATGATGAAAGGATATAATGAATTTAAAATACTAATATAATGATAAGCTTTTATTAGATAATGAAGTACAAAAAGGAAGAACTACAGATAATTAATTAATACCATAGCCTAAATAATTTTACTATAAAAAAAATAAATAGTTTCTCCAAATCAAAAACAATAAATATGTGTATTATGAAGTTCGTTATGAACATCCACAAATTTAATAAACTCAATAAACAACAGAAACACAAAATATAAAATTGTTAATATTAATCAATAATGCATAAATTTGTTTTATGTTAACAGGGATATATACTGATTTAATGTAGAACATTTATATATACGACTATACCAGTACATTACAGAAGGTAAAACAGGTATTTGATCCTATTAAAGATCAAACAGAAAAATCTGCCAGCAGTATAGAACTATATTCGCTCCTTCAAAAGAACTACATATAACATAAACTCAAAATTAGGCATTTTTTAGTTAAGCTTTCAGAAGCAATTGTATTGATTGATTCAGAATTCAGAAAGAGCATATCTGATATTCCGTTTCCAACATTTTTAATAAAGTCATATTTTGAGTTGTATTATGTTTATACTTGAAGTTTTATGGGAATAATGGCATTGAAAGAAAAAGTTTCAAGCTTTTAAAAATTTTCTAGTCGTTAGTAAAAGAATTTTGTATCAATAACCAAATTTTTTATTTTTTTAACTCACATGTAACTTTCAAATATCTCCATTGCAATATTAGGTTTTTTGAGTAATAACACCGTTCTTTTGAAGGAATGATATGTGAGGAATACATTTAAAAATGTATTCATAAAAAACATGTACCTTACTTAAAACATACCTACTTTTATACAATTGATATTTTACATTTTTATAAACTGTCTTCTTACATTCTCTTATGTAATTAATATTCTTTACACTAGTATAAAGTATTTTCTACCTATTAATATTAATACTGTATTTTCTAAAATAATTTTTATTTTCAATTTTATTCTATTTTATATAATTCGTTTCTAGATTTTTATAATTTTACAATTTTTATTTCTTCTTTTTTATTACCTATAATTTTAGTGCGTAATTCTTATCACTTTCTAATTTACCCATATCATTTCACATTCCTATTGTATATTCAGTTTTTATTTATCTGTAATACCTTAATTTTTTTAACTGTCAACACTTTCTGTTTTATTATTATTTTCTTCATGTTTTATTATTATTTTCTACATTTTAACCTTCATAATTACTTTACTGTACACCTTTATCAATTTTTATCATCATTATTACACATAATTATCAATTTTTGCCTGTATTCACCTTCTTTTAGTTTATCTATATTTAAAATGTTTTATTATATTCATACCGCTTTCTTAAATTGTCTGTATTTTGCTTATAGCCCTGAAGAAGACCTACAACGTAGGTCGAAACGTTGGCTAACAATAAATATCATCTGAAATTACTTGAGAATTTCATTCAGTGACCTCTACCCGGACCAATTTCTTCAACATAAAATATAAAATTGTTAATATTAATCAATAATGCATAAATTTGTTTTATGTTAACAGGGATATATACTGATTTAATGTAGAACATTTATATATACGACTATACCAGTACATTACAGAAGGTAAAACAGGTATTTGATCCTATTAAAGATCAAACAGAAAAATCTGCCAGCAGTATAGAACTATATTCGCTCCTTCAAAAGAACTACATATAACATAAACTCAAAATTAGGCATTTTTTAGTTAAGCTTTCAGAAGCAATTGTATTGATTGATTCAGAATTCAGAAAGAGCATATCTGATATTCCGTTTCCAACATTTTTAATAAAGTCATATTTTGAGTTGTATTATGTTTGTACTTGAAGTTTTATGGGAATAATGGCATTGAAAGAAAAAGTTTCAAGCTTTTAAAAATTTTCTAGTCGTTAGTAAAAGAATTTTGTATCAATAACCAAATTTTTTATTTTTTTAACTCACATGTAACTTTCAAATATCTCCATTGCAATATTAGGTTTTTTGAGTAATAACACCGTTCTTTTGAAGGAATGATATGTGAGGAATACATTTAAAAATGTATTCATAAAAAAAAAAAAAAAAGGTGGAAAAATTACAGGCATCTAACTTGTACATACGACTCTTCGTAAAAATAATTACTCATTATATTTTGAAATATTCTAAATAATAAAACAACAATTGTCTCGATTTAACAGAAACCTTATTTCTGTTTCACAAGGTTTATCATTATTAGCTCTTGGTTATAATGAAATAAGCAAATGAATTAAAATAAACAATAATTTAACACCTATAGCTTTAATTGGTTACACTTAAATAGTCATAAGTCGTAGAAGACAGCATAAGAGGCACTGTAATCTAAATATATTCACTTCGAAAGAACCGACCACAAAAGTATGGTTGAAGCCATTACTGGGAACTCTAAACTCAGGAAGATTCTTCAGGGTTTGGTACTAGGCTAGGACCTTTACAGTTTCTAAAACAAGCAAAGAAGTTTTATTCGACTAATAGACTATTAGTTAACAAATAGATTAAAAAAAAGAATTAATTAAGCTTATTCATTTAATGATATTACCATTTTAGCCACTCTACTCTCAAAAACCTAACTTATTTTTAAGTACATACAAAGTTTATCTTTAAGTGCTTCTCACTTTCTCTTTACCAGATTATTATAACTATACAAAGCTATAATGAATAAATACTTAAATAACTATCCAGTAGACAGAATAAAAAGGAAGCATAAGCTCATCTTAATGATTCATTTAATACATGACTATTGCTGCAGACATTACTTGCGATTACGTCGTGTAAACTGTAGTAGGAGCACTTGAAGAGTTACGGCAGAAGTTCAGTGCACTCTGATCTAATTTTAACAATGTCACAGAATAAATTAAAACCTTATTAATACTTTTTATTTTAACTACATTTTTATATACAGAATAAACTATCTTTAAAAACCTGTTTAATATTATTAGTTGATTTTGTTTATGTATTAAGGATATGGTCTGGGTGGAAGTCAGAAAATATTCTTTTTAACTTCAAAGACTTGTTTTTAAATTTCAGAAAAATAGTTAATAGCTATCAATATAATTAATATTTAATTTTTACTAAAATAAACATAACAACAAATTTAATAATTAAGTTTTAAAAGAAAAACAATTGTATACCTTACTTTCTGTAAACATCCAATTTTAGGAATCAAAACTTCTCTGTAGACTGCCTAAAAATTTCTTGAGTATAATTCCATTTATTAATAAATTAAAATGAGGTCAATCTGAAGCATTTATAAAATGTATTGATTGCACCCCCCTCACCAATTCAATACATCATTTGAATTATCCAGTTTATTATATATAGGTATTACATAATTGTAAATGTTATACTTACTTTTTTTTATTGAAAATAATATTTGTTGCACAACTGTCTCTCTTCATTTAAATTATTCTTATAATGTCAAGTTCTTCTCTTGATTGTTTAAGGAAAGAAAGAAAAAAGGAAAAGGTGAGGGAAAAAAGACTTTAAAAGTATTATAATTTTAGAATGGAAAAACTTGGCTTTCATTTCTTTTTTAATGTGCAGTAATACAAATGTTGTTTAAGCATTACAATCTCGATTTAAAATTGAAAGTGAATATAAATATATCACATAATATTATATATTAAAATAGTTTCATAAATTTTTGTAAGTAGGTGTACCTTATTTTAAGGAAAAAAATATTTTTGGTACAACTGTCTCTCCTCATTTTAATATTTCTTCAATCTGTCTTTGAATCCTGAATTCCAATCTTTCTTGAATCCTTTCTTTGTGTTAATTCTGGTTTTGCTTGAGTCATTGTATTTATTATTTTAAATCTCCAAATGTGTTAATCATGTGAAGACCATAATATAGTACTGCTTGATATCTTTTTAGACTTTCTTCATGATGCAACTCGCAGCAGTTGAAATTGAAAAAAAAATAAAAAAAATTAGAGAAACGAATTACAAGCCCTTCCATTAGCTCAAAATTACACTAAAGAAAACAAATGAGCAAAAAATTACTTTTTTTTCGCCTCATTTTCCTTCTTACATAACAGTTAATAGATAAGTCATTATTACACTACTAAAAAAGACAATGGATGCAATGAATAATTAAATAAATACCCACTGTCCAATTTTCAGTATAAATTAAAATATTCCTATAAAAAAAACTGCAACTGAACTACAGGAGAATTAACAATTTATATAATCAAATTTAATAAGAGGAATACAAATAAGCCATCAATAAATTTAAAAAAATGTAATTTTATTACTACTTTAAACCTTTGTTGTTTTAGTTTGTTAATTTTAATGATGAAACAGTCGACTGTATGATTGCTAGAATGGAACATGAATTTAACCTCTTTCAGATAACTGATGTTCACTGGAGGTTGAACCAAAAATATTTTTTTCCTTAAAATAAGGTACACCTACTTACAAAAATTTATGAAACTATTTTAATATATAATATTATGTGATATATTTATATTCACTTTCAATTTTAAATCGAGATTGTAATGCTTAAACAACATTTGTATTACTGCACATTAAAAAAGAAATGAAAGCCAAGTTTTTCCATTCTAAAATTATAATACTTTTAAAGTCTTTTTTCCCTCACCTTTTCCTTTTTTCTTTCTTTCCTTAAACAATCAAGAGAAGAACTTGACATTATAAGAATAATTTAAATGAAGAGAGACAGTTGTGCAACAAATATTATTTTCAATAAAAAAAAGTAAGTATAACATTTACAATTATGTAATACCTATATATAATAAACTGGATAATTCAAATGATGTATTGAATTGGTGAGGGGGGTGCAATCAATACATTTTATAAATGCTTCAGATTGACCTCATTTTAATTTATTAATAAATGGAATTATACTCAAGAAATTTTTAGGCAGTCTACAGAGAAGTTTTGATTCCTAAAATTGGATGTTTACAGAAAGTAAGGTATACAATTGTTTTTCTTTTAAAACTTAATTATTAAATTTGTTGTTATGTTTATTTTAGTAAAAATTAAATATTAATTATATTGATAGCTATTAACTATTTTTCTGAAATTTAAAAACAAGTCTTTGAAGTTAAAAAGAATATTTTCTGACTTCCACCCAGACCATATCCTTAATACATAAACAAAATCAACTAATAATATTAAACAGGTTTTTAAAGATAGTTTATTCTGTATATAAAAATGTAGTTAAAATAAAAAGTATTAATAAGGTTTTAATTTATTCTGTGACATTGTTAAAATTAGATCAGAGTGCACTGAACTTCTGCCGTAACTCTTCAAGTGCTCCTACTACAGTTTACACGACGTAATCGCAAGTAATGTCTGCAGCAATAGTCATGTATTAAATGAATCATTAAGATGAGCTTATGCTTCCTTTTTATTCTGTCTACTGGATAGTTATTTAAGTATTTATTCATTATAGCTTTGTATAGTTATAATAATCTGGTAAAGAGAAAGTGAGAAGCACTTAAAGATAAACTTTGTATGTACTTAAAAATAAGTTAGGTTTTTGAGAGTAGAGTGGCTAAAATGGTAATATCATTAAATGAATAAGCTTAATTAATTCTTTTTTTTAATCTATTTGTTAACTAATAGTCTATTAGTCGAATAAAACTTCTTTGCTTGTTTTAGAAACTGTAAAGGTCCTAGCCTAGTACCAAACCCTGAAGAATCTTCCTGAGTTTAGAGTTCCCAGTAATGGCTTCAACCATACTTTTGTGGTCGGTTCTTTCGAAGTGAATATATTTAGATTACAGTGCCTCTTATGCTGTCTTCTACGACTTATGACTATTTAAGTGTAACCAATTAAAGCTATAGGTGTTAAATTATTGTTTATTTTAATTCATTTGCTTATTTCATTATAACCAAGAGCTAATAATGATAAACCTTGTGAAACAGAAATAAGGTTTCTGTTAAATCGAGACAATTGTTGTTTTATTATTTAGAATATTTCAAAATATAATGAGTAATTATTTTTACGAAGAGTCGTATGTACAAGTTAGATGCCTGTAATTTTTCCACCTTTTTTTTTTTTTTTTATGAATACATTTTTAAATGTATTCCTCACATATCATTCCTTCAAAAGAACGGTGTTATTACTCAAAAAACCTAATATTGCAATGGAGATATTTGAAAGTTACATGTGAGTTAAAAAAATAAAAAATTTGGTTATTGATACAAAATTCTTTTACTAACGACTAGAAAATTTTTAAAAGCTTGAAACTTTTTCTTTCAATGCCATTATTCCCATAAAACTTCAAGTACAAACATAATACAACTCAAAATATGACTTTATTAAAAATGTTGGAAACGGAATATCAGATATGCTCTTTCTGAATTCTGAATCAATCAATACAATTGCTTCTGAAAGCTTAACTAAAAAATGCCTAATTTTGAGTTTATGTTATATGTAGTTCTTTTGAAGGAGCGAATATAGTTCTATACTGCTGGCAGATTTTTCTGTTTGATCTTTAATAGGATCAAATACCTGTTTTACCTTCTGTAATGTACTGGTATAGTCGTATATATAAATGTTCTACATTAAATCAGTATATATCCCTGTTAACATAAAACAAATTTATGCATTATTGATTAATATTAACAATTTTATATTTTATGTTGAAGAAATTGGTCCGGGTAGAGGTCACTGAATGAAATTCTCAAGTAATTTCAGATGATATTTATTGTTAGCCAACGTTTCGACCTACGTTGTAGGTCTTCTTCAGGGCTATAAGCAAAATACAGACAATTTAAGAAAGCGGTATGAATATAATAAAACATTTTAAATATAGATAAACTAAAAGAAGGTGAATACAGGCAAAAATTGATAATTATGTGTAATAATGATGATAAAAATTGATAAAGGTGTACAGTAAAGTAATTATGAAGGTTAAAATGTAGAAAATAATAATAAAACATGAAGAAAATAATAATAAAACAGAAAGTGTTGACAGTTAAAAAAATTAAGGTATTACAGATAAATAAAAACTGAATATACAATAGGAATGTGAAATGATATGGGTAAATTAGAAAGTGATAAGAATTACGCACTAAAATTATAGGTAATAAAAAAGAAGAAATAAAAATTGTAAAATTATAAAAATCTAGAAACGAATTATATAAAATAGAATAAAATTGAAAATAAAAATTATTTTAGAAAATACAGTATTAATATTAATAGGTAGAAAATACTTTATACTAGTGTAAAGAATATTAATTACATAAGAGAATGTAAGAAGACAGTTTATAAAAATGTAAAATATCAATTGTATAAAAGTAGGTATGTTTTAAGTAAGGTACGTGATAATATAATCAGGCTATATTGGACTAATTAACAGGCTAATAACAGGCTATATTGGAATTATGATATATATTGATGAATATTTAGGGTGGTATATAGATAACTAAAACAAATAAACGCCTTACAGTAATAGTGAGCTTGGAAGTAGTGATAATAACGGTAAATTGGGTATAGTACTGTTTTAGGTTATGAGGGAAAGAAATTAAAATGAAATGGAGGAGGGAGGGTGAGTAAATAGTGCAAAACATAAGTTACCTGTGGGGGTGGGACGGGGGGGTGGGTCCTCTCTGGCTATGAAACACTGACTGATATAATTGAGAAGGAAGGATGGTCCCCTACCCTTACTAAGTGTAAAAAAATTTCTCAGAATATAAAAGCCGTTACAATGGCTATAAGTAACGTATAAAGGGAAAGAAGCAAATAGTGTAGAAGCCTCATATAAAGACTTGAAAATTCATACACACACACTCACATACACATATTCGTATGTATATGTATATATATACACATATACACATATATATATATATATATATATATACACATATATACACACACACATACATATATACACACACACACACACACACACACACACACACACACACGCAGACTAACATACATACTTATATATAATATTGGCACGTATGAGAGGGGGGGGGGGAGGAGAAAGTCATTAGGAAGCGGGGGTGGTTAGTTATTTTTTATTAGGTCTAGTATGTGTCTGTAAACTATTGATAGGTTATTTTTGTCAGTCTTTGTGTTTAACGGATTTTTTTCTAGGTTAATGTATAATGATTCTGTAATTAGTCTTTTGGTATAATTAGGAACAGTGGCGAGAACAGAGGATTGGTCAAAGTTAAAGGTGTGGTTAAGGGTTAAGGCATGTTCTGATAGTTTGGAAGCAGATATGTTCCGGGTAGATATAGAGGTCTTATGTTGTGATAGTCGTCTGTAAAAGTGGTTTTTTGTTTCCCCAATGTAGGAGGAGGTACAGTTTGGGGCAGAGCAGGAGATGCGGTAAACAATGTTGGAGAGATTTTTAATGGGGATCGGGTCTTTTAAATATGTGAATAGTTGGGATAATTTGTGATATGGCTTAAAACCAAGGCGAAGGTTGGGAAAGGTAAGATTTAAGACTTTTTGGATATTTTCAGACAGACCAGGAATATAAGGAAAAGATCGGTATATGAAGGAACTGGGGTTCGGTACTGTTGGGTACGGGGAGGGGTAAATTATATTACTAGGGTGTTTAAGGGGGTCTAGTAGTTTATTGGTAATGTGGGCTGGGAAGTTGTTAGAGAGTAGTATGTTTTGGATTCGTAGGATGTTGGTTGGTCGAAATTGGGTGTCTGATAGGGATAAACACCGGTGAATAAGGTTTTTTGCTGTATTGATCTTCTGGTGGTAAGGATGCTGTGAGAAAAAATTGAGGAGTCTGCCGGAATATGTGGGTTTGGTGTACCAATTAAAGGACAAGGAGCTATCATTATTTCTTATAATGAGGAGGTCAAGAAAGGGGAGGGTGTGATTGGTTTCAGTTTCTATGGTAAATTTGAGACGGGGATGGTAGGAGTTAAAGGCTACTAGTATTTCAGGGATTTTTTCAGGATTGAGAACTAAAAGGAGGTCATCGACATATTTCTTGATGAGGAAGATGTCATGGGGGAATAGAGGGATGATGGAGTCAAGAAGGTCATTAAGAACAATGTTAGAAATGTCTGGAGCAAGGCAATTACCCATGGCCAGACCTGAGATTTGATTGTAAAATTTACCATGGAAACTAAGATATCCGGATTTACAACACAGTGTAAGGGATTCAAGGTAGGAAGTGAGGCAAAGAGTTGTGTGTGGTTGGATGATATTCCAGTTTTTTTCTATAATGCTGAGGGCTTTGTCAATGGGGATATTGGTGAATAGACTAGTGGCATCAAGGGAAGCTAAAATGAATTGGTCAGGAATGTGAACGGAAAGTAGTTCTTGTTTTAGATGAAAGGAATTAGTAATGTCATAGGTGTTGTTATGGCTGAGGGTTTGCAGAGAAGGAAGAAGAAATTTACTAAGTTTGCTAGATGGGGAGTTTATGTTAGAAATAATGGGGCGGAGTGGATATCCTGGTTTGTGGATTTTGGGTAATCCATATAAACGAGGAGATATGGAGTTATAAGAGATAAGATTGTAATATGTATGTTTATTGATTTGTCGGGTTCTATGAAGGTCCTTTAGGTGATGGTTGAATTTAGTCATGAGAGAGAGGGTGGGATCACGGGGGATGGGTGTATATGTTGTCATGTCAGATAGGAGGGAACTAATTTTTTCAGTATAGTCATCGGTGTCCATTATTACAGTCACGTTGGCTTTGTCTGCTTTGGTAACTGTAAGTTGTGGGTTTGCTCTGAGGAATGTGCGAGTGGTGGCAATGTCTTTAAAAAATGAGGGGGAAAGAGGAGGGGGCTGTTTTTGGGAGCGTTGTAAGTGATTGGTGATTAAATTAGTGATGCGGACACGGGATACTTCTTTCTCATTGTCCGGGACTGTAAAACTGTCATCTCTGTATATGTGTTCTAGGTCTGTGATGAGGTTGGGGATGAGTTTGGTGGAGTTGGAAGAAGGAGTGGAAAAGTTTGGGCCTAAGCTTAGGATCTTTGATACTTGTGGAGGGATGGCAGTAGATGATATATTGTGGACCCATTTTTCGTTACCTGTGGGGTAAATTTTTTTGGCTGTTGATGTTATATAGAGGTCTTTAAATTTAGATATGAGGGACTGTTTTTTGTGTTTTTTTATAGATGTACAGAAATTGTTGATGAAAGAAGTGAGGGTGTTGATGTAACTGTCACCGATAAGGGTAGAAAGGGTCGTCTTGAGAGAAGAAATTTGAGTATGGATGGAATCTATCTGTTGAAAAATTTCCTTAATTTTAAGATTAAGTAAAGTTTTTTTGAATAGAAAAGAGGACCGGTAAAATCTATTTTGAAAGGGTTGGCATATGTGGATGTTTTTGAGGGAATTCTCAATTGATTTCGGAAAAAGGGAATTAGTTCGGCATTTTAGGAGGAAGGTTCGTTGTTCTATTTTAATAGTAAGGCGTTTATGTAAGTAACAAAATAGATTAAGATTCTTATTACAATGGGGAAATTTAGATTTTAGAGAAGAGAAAAAATTAACATTATGGTCAGAAAGAGTTTGTTCATCTGTGGTGTTTGAAGATGTGGTATATTGGTGGAATGAGAGGGGATCCATAGAAGAAGTAGAGGAAGTCTGAGAGAGGTGAGCTAGTGGTGGACTGGTAGAAGAAGACGGCTGGGGTATTACTCCAGGTCTGCGTAGTTGGAGTCTGGCACTGCGACGAAGAAGTGGTTGAAGATTGTCTGTATCTTGTTTTTTGCCCCGTCTTGCTGAATTCATATTGATAATAATTGTTGACCTATGATAATTTATGTTGAAGAAATTGGTCCGGGTAGAGGTCACTGAATGAAATTCTCAAGTAATTTCAGATGATATTTATTGTTAGCCAACGTTTCGACCTACGTTGTAGGTCTTCTTCAGGGCTATAAGCAAAATACAGACAATTTAAGAAAGCGGTATGAATATAATAAAACATTTTAAATATAGATAAACTAAAAGAAGGTGAATACAGGCAAAAATTGATAATTATGTGTAATAATGATGATAAAAATTGATAAAGGTGTACAGTAAAGTAATTATGAAGGTTAAAATGTAGAAAATAATAATAAAACATGAAGAAAATAATAATAAAACAGAAAGTGTTGACAGTTAAAAAATTAAGGTATTACAGATAAATAAAAACTGAATATACAATAGGAATGTGAAATGATATGGGTAAATTAGAAAGTGATAAGAATTACGCACTAAAATTATAGGTAATAAAAAAGAAGAAATAAAAATTGTAAAATTATAAAAATCTAGAGACGAATTATATAAAATAGAATAAAATTGAAAATAAAAATTATTTTAGAAAATACAGTATTAATATTAATAGGTAGAAAATACTTTATACTAGTGTAAAGAATATTAATTACATAAGAGAATGTAAGAAGACAGTTTATAAAAATGTAAAATATCAATTGTATAAAAGTAGGTATGTTTTAAGTAAGGTACGTGATAATATAATCAGGCTATATTGGACTAATTAACAGGCTAATAACAGGCTATATTGGAATTATGATATATATTGATGAATATTTAGGGTGGTATATAGATAACTAAAACAAATAAACGCCTTACAGTAATAGTGAGCTTGGAAGTAGTGATAATAACGGTAAATTGGGTATAGTACTGTTTTAGGTTATGAGGGAAAGAAATTAAAATGAAATGGAGGAGGGAGGGTGAGTAAATAGTGCAAAACATAAGTTACCTGTGGGGGTGGGACGGGGGGGTGGGTCCTCTCTGGCTATGAAACACTGACTGATATAATTGAGAAGGAAGGATGGTCCCCTACCCTTACTAAGTGTAAAAAAATTTCTCAGAATATAAAAGCCGTTACAATGGCTATAAGTAACGTATAAAGGGAAAGAAGCAAATAGTGTAGAAGCCTCATATAAAGACTTGAAAATTCATACACACACACTCACATACACATATTCGTATGTATATGTATATATATACACATATACACATATATATATATATATATATATATATACATATATACACACACACATACATATATACACACACACACACACACACACACACACACACACACACACACACACACACACACACACGCAGACTAACATACATACTTATATATAATATTGGCACGTATGAGAGGGGGGGGGGAGGAGAAAGTCATTAGGAAGCGGGGGTGGTTAGTTATTTTTTATTAGGTCTAGTATGTGTCTGTAAACTATTGATAGGTTATTTTTGTCAGTCTTTGTGTTTAACGGATTTTTTTCTAGGTTAATGTATAATGATTCTGTAATTAGTCTTTTGGTATAATTAGGAACAGTGGCGAGAACAGAGGATTGGTCAAAGTTAAAGGTGTGGTTAAGGGTTAAGGCATGTTCTGATAGTTTGGAAGCAGATATGTTCCGGGTAGATATAGAGGTCTTATGTTGTGATAGTCGTCTGTAAAAGTGGTTTTTTGTTTCCCCAATGTAGGAGGAGGTACAGTTTGGGGCAGAGCAGGAGATGCGGTAAACAATGTTGGAGAGATTTTTAATGGGGATCGGGTCTTTTAAATATGTGAATAGTTGGGATAATTTGTGATATGGCTTAAAACCAAGGCGAAGGTTGGGAAAGGTAAGATTTAAGACTTTTTGGATATTTTCAGACAGACCAGGAATATAAGGAAAAGATCGGTATATGAAGGAACTGGGGTTCGGTACTGTTGGGTACGGGGAGGGGTAAATTATATTACTAGGGTGTTTAAGGGGGTCTAGTAGTTTATTGGTAATGTGGGCTGGGAAGTTGTTAGAGAGTAGTATGTTTTGGATTCGTAGGATGTTGGTTGGTCGAAATTGGGTGTCTGATAGGGATAAACACCGGTGAATAAGGTTTTTTGCTGTATTGATCTTCTGGTGGTAAGGATGCTGTGAGAAAAAATTGAGGAGTCTGCCGGAATATGTGGGTTTGGTGTACCAATTAAAGGACAAGGAGCTATCATTATTTCTTATAATGAGGAGGTCAAGAAAGGGGAGGGTGTGATTGGTTTCAGTTTCTATGGTAAATTTGAGACGGGGATGGTAGGAGTTAAAGGCTACTAGTATTTCAGGGATTTTTTCAGGATTGAGAACTAAAAGGAGGTCATCGACATATTTCTTGATGAGGAAGATGTCATGGGGGAATAGAGGGATGATGGAGTCAAGAAGGTCATTAAGAACAATGTTAGAAATGTCTGGAGCAAGGCAATTACCCATGGCCAGACCTGAGATTTGATTGTAAAATTTACCATGGAAACTAAGATATCCGGATTTACAACACAGTGTAAGGGATTCAAGGTAGGAAGTGAGGCAAAGAGTTGTGTGTGGTTGGATGATATTCCAGTTTTTTTCTATAATGCTGAGGGCTTTGTCAATGGGGATATTGGTGAATAGACTAGTGGCATCAAGGGAAGCTAAAATGAATTGGTCAGGAATGTGAACGGAAAGTAGTTCTTGTTTTAGATGAAAGGAATTAGTAATGTCATAGGTGTTGTTATGGCTGAGGGTTTGCAGAGAAGGAAGAAGAAATTTACTAAGTTTGCTAGATGGGGAGTTTATGTTAGAAATAATGGGGCGGAGTGGATATCCTGGTTTGTGGATTTTGGGTAATCCATATAAACGAGGAGATATGGAGTTATAAGAGATAAGATTGTAATATGTATGTTTATTGATTTGTCGGGTTCTATGAAGGTCCTTTAGGTGATGGTTGAATTTAGTCATGAGAGAGAGGGTGGGATCACGGGGGATGGGTGTATATGTTGTCATGTCAGATAGGAGGGAACTAATTTTTTCAGTATAGTCATCGGTGTCCATTATTACAGTCACGTTGGCTTTGTCTGCTTTGGTAACTGTAAGTTGTGGGTTTGCTCTGAGGAATGTGCGAGTGGTGGCAATGTCTTTAAAAAATGAGGGGGAAAGAGGAGGGGGCTGTTTTTGGGAGCGTTGTAAGTGATTGGTGATTAATCTAATCAAGAACTACTTTCCGTTCACATTCCTGACCAATTCATTTTAGCTTCCCTTGATGCCACTAGTCTATTCACCAATATCCCCATTGACAAAGCCCTCAGCATTATAGAAAAAAACTGGAATATCATCCAACCACACACAACTCTTTGCCTCACTTCCTACCTTGAATCCCTTACACTGTGTTGTAAATCCGGATATCTTAGTTTCCATGGTAAATTTTACAATCAAATCTCAGGTCTGGCCATGGGTAATTGCCTTGCTCCAGACATTTCTAACATTGTTCTTAATGACCTTCTTGACTCCATCATCCCTCTATTCCCCCATGACATCTTCCTCATCAAGAAATATGTCGATGACCTCCTTTTAGTTCTCAATCCTGAAAAAATCCCTGAAATACTAGTAGCCTTTAACTCCTACCATCCCCGTCTCAAATTTACCATAGAAACTGAAACCAATCACACCCTCCCCTTTCTTGACCTCCTCATTATAAGAAATAATGATAGCTCCTTGTCCTTTAATTGGTACACCAAACCCACATATTCCGGCAGACTCCTCAATTTTTTCTCACAGCATCCTTACCACCAGAAGATCAATACAGCAAAAAACCTTATTCACCGGTGTTTATCCCTATCAGACACCCAATTTCGACCAACCAACATCCTACGAATCCAAAACATACTACTCTCTAACAACTTCCCAGCCCACATTACCAATAAACTACTAGACCCCCTTAAACACCCTAGTAATATAATTTACCCCTCCCCGTACCCAACAGTACCGAACCCCAGTTCCTTCATATACCGATCTTTTCCTTATATTCCTGGTCTGTCTGAAAATATCCAAAAAGTCTTAAATCTTACCTTTCCCAACCTTCGCCTTGGTTTTAAGCCATATCACAAATTATCCCAACTATTCACATATTTAAAAGACCCGATCCCCATTAAAAATCTCTCCAACATTGTTTACCGCATCTCCTGCTCTGCCCCAAACTGTACCTCCTCCTACATTGGGGAAACAAAAAACCACTTTTACAGACGACTATCACAACATAAGACCTCTATATCTACCCGGAACATATCTGCTTCCAAACTATCAGAACATGCCTTAACCCTTAACCACACCTTTAACTTTGACCAATCCTCTGTTCTCGCCACTGTTCCTAATTATACCAAAAGACTAATTACAGAATCATTATACATTAACCTAGAAAAAAATCCGTTAAACACAAAGACTGACAAAAATAACCTATCAATAGTTTACAGACACATACTAGACCTAATAAAAAATAACTAACCACCCCCGCTTCCTAATGACTTTCTCCTCCCCCCCCCCTCTCATACGTGCCAATATTATATATAAGTATGTATGTTAGTCTGCGTGTGTGTGTGTGTGTGTGTGTGTGTGTGTGTGTGTGTGTGTGTGTGTGTGTATATATGTATGTGTGTGTGTATATATGTGTATATATATATATATATATATGTGTATATGTGTATATATATACATATACATACGAATATGTGTATGTGAGTGTGTGTGTATGAATTTTCAAGTCTTTATATGAGGCTTCTACACTATTTGCTTCTTTCCCTTTATACGTTACTTATAGCCATTGTAACGGCTTTTATATTCTGAGAAATTTTTTTACACTTAGTAAGGGTAGGGGACCATCCTTCCTTCTCAATTATATCAGTCAGTGTTTCATAGCCAGAGAGGACCCACCCCCCCGTCCCACCCCCACAGGTAACTTATGTTTTGCACTATTTACTCACCCTCCCTCCTCCATTTCATTTTAATTTCTTTCCCTCATAACCTAAAACAGTACTATACCCAATTTACCGTTATTATCACTACTTCCAAGCTCACTATTACTGTAAGGCGTTTATTTGTTTTAGTTATCTATATACCACCCTAAATATTCATCAATATATATCATAATTCCAATATAGCCTGTTATTAGCCTGTTAATTAGTCCAATATAGCCTGATTATATTATCACGTACCTTACTTAAAACATACCTACTTTTATACAATTGATATTTTACATTTTTATAAACTGTCTTCTTACATTCTCTTATGTAATTAATATTCTTTACACTAGTATAAAGTATTTTCTACCTATTAATATTAATACTGTATTTTCTAAAATAATTTTTATTTTCAATTTTATTCTATTTTATATAATTCGTTTCTAGATTTTTATAATTTTACAATTTTTATTTCTTCTTTTTTATTACCTATAATTTTAGTGCGTAATTCTTATCACTTTCTAATTTACCCATATCATTTCACATTCCTATTGTATATTCAGTTTTTATTTATCTGTAATACCTTAATTTTTTTAACTGTCAACACTTTCTGTTTTATTATTATTTTCTTCATGTTTTATTATTATTTTCTACATTTTAACCTTCATAATTACTTTACTGTACACCTTTATCAATTTTTATCATCATTATTACACATAATTATCAATTTTTGCCTGTATTCACCTTCTTTTAGTTTATCTATATTTAAAATGTTTTATTATATTCATACCGCTTTCTTAAATTGTCTGTATTTTGCTTATAGCCCTGAAGAAGACCTACAACGTAGGTCGAAACGTTGGCTAACAATAAATATCATCTGAAATTACTTGAGAATTTCATTCAGTGACCTCTACCCGGACCAATTTCTTCAACATAAATTATCATAGGTCAACAATTATTATCAATATGAATTCAGCAAGACGGGGCAAAAAACAAGATACAGACAATCTTCAACCACTTCTTCGTCGCAGTGCCAGACTCCAACTACGCAGACCTGGAGTAATACCCCAGCCGTCTTCTTCTACCAGTCCACCACTAGCTCACCTCTCTCAGACTTCCTCTACTTCTTCTATGGATCCCCTCTCATTCCACCAATATACCACATCTTCAAACACCACAGATGAACAAACTCTTTCTGACCATAATGTTAATTTTTTCTCTTCTCTAAAATCTAAATTTCCCCATTGTAATAAGAATCTTAATCTATTTTGTTACTTACATAAACGCCTTACTATTAAAATAGAACAACGAACCTTCCTCCTAAAATGCCGAACTAATTCCCTTTTTCCGAAATCAATTGAGAATTCCCTCAAAAACATCCACATATGCCAACCCTTTCAAAATAGATTTTACCGGTCCTCTTTTCTATTCAAAAAAACTTTACTTAATCTTAAAATTAAGGAAATTTTTCAACAGATAGATTCCATCCATACTCAAATTTCTTCTCTCAAGACGACCCTTTCTACCCTTATCGGTGACAGTTACATCAACACCCTCACTTCTTTCATCAACAATTTCTGTACATCTATAAAAAAACACAAAAAACAGTCCCTCATATCTAAATTTAAAGACCTCTATATAACATCAACAGCCAAAAAAATTTACCCCACAGGTAACGAAAAATGGGTCCACAATATATCATCTACTGCCATCCCTCCACAAGTATCAAAGATCCTAAGCTTAGGCCCAAACTTTTCCACTCCTTCTTCCAACTCCACCAAACTCATCCCCAACCTCATCACAGACCTAGAACACATATACAGAGATGACAGTTTTACAGTCCCGGACAATGAGAAAGAAGTATCCCGTGTCCGCATCACTAATTTAATCACCAATCACTTACAACGCTCCCAAAAACAGCCCCCTCCTCTTTCCCCCTCATTTTTTAAAGACATTGCCACCACTCGCACATTCCTCAGAGCAAACCCACAACTTACAGTTACCAAAGCAGACAAAGCCAACGTGACTGTAATAATGGACACCGATGACTATACTGAAAAAATTAGTTCCCTCCTATCTGACATGACAACATATACACCCATCCCCCGTGATCCCACCCTCTCTCTCATGACTAAATTCAACCATCACCTAAAGGACCTTCATAGAACCCGACAAATCAATAAACATACATATTACAATCTTATCTCTTATAACTCCATATCTCCTCGTTTATATGGATTACCCAAAATCCACAAACCAGGATATCCACTCCGCCCCATTATTTCTAACATAAACTCCCCATCTAGCAAACTTAGTAAATTTCTTCTTCCTTCTCTGCAAACCCTCAGCCATAACAACACCTATGACATTACTAATTCCTTTCATCTAAAACAAGAACTACTTTCCGTTCACATTCCTGACCAATTCATTTTAGCTTCCCTTGATGCCACTAGTCTATTCACCAATATCCCCATTGACAAAGCCCTCAGCATTATAGAAAAAAACTGGAATATCATCCAACCACACACAACTCTTTGCCTCACTTCCTACCTTGAATCCCTTACACTGTGTTGTAAATCCGGATATCTTAGTTTCCATGGTAAATTTTACAATCAAATCTCAGGTCTGGCCATGGGTAATTGCCTTGCTCCAGACATTTCTAACATTGTTCTTAATGACCTTCTTGACTCCATCATCCCTCTATTCCCCCATGACATCTTCCTCATCAAGAAATATGTCGATGACCTCCTTTTAGTTCTCAATCCTGAAAAAATCCCTGAAATACTAGTAGCCTTTAACTCCTACCATCCCCGTCTCAAATTTACCATAGAAACTGAAACCAATCACACCCTCCCCTTTCTTGACCTCCTCATTATAAGAAATAATGATAGCTCCTTGTCCTTTAATTGGTACACCAAACCCACATATTCCGGCAGACTCCTCAATTTTTTCTCACAGCATCCTTACCACCAGAAGATCAATACAGCAAAAAACCTTATTCACCGGTGTTTATCCCTATCAGACACCCAATCTCGACCAACCAACATCCTACGAATCCAAAACATACTACTCTCTAACAACTTCCCAGCCCACATTACCAATAAACTACTAGACCCCCTTAAACACCCTAGTAATATAATTTACCCCTCCCCGTACCCAACAGTACCGAACCCCAGTTCCTTCATATACCGATCTTTTCCTTATATTCCTGGTCTGTCTGAAAATATCCAAAAAGTCTTAAATCTTACCTTTCCCAACCTTCGCCTTGGTTTTAAGCCATATCACAAATTATCCCAACTATTCACATATTTAAAAGACCCGATCCCCATTAAAAATCTCTCCAACATTGTTTACCGCATCTCCTGCTCTGCCCCAAACTGTACCTCCTCCTACATTGGGGAAACAAAAAACCACTTTTACAGACGACTATCACAACATAAGACCTCTATATCTACCCGGAACATATCTGCTTCCAAACTATCAGAACATGCCTTAACCCTTAACCACACCTTTAACTTTGACCAATCCTCTGTTCTCGCCACTGTTCCTAATTATACCAAAAGACTAATTACAGAATCATTATACATTAACCTAGAAAAAAATCCGTTAAACACAAAGACTGACAAAAATAACCTACCATTGGTTTACAGACACATACTAGACCTAATAAAAAATAACTAACCACCCCCGCTTCCTAATGACTTTCTCCTCCCCCCCCCCTCTCATACGTGCCAATATTATATATAAGTATGTATGTTAGTCTGCGTGTGTGTGTGTGTGTGTGTGTGTGTGTGTGTGTGTGTGTGTGTGTGTGTGTGTGTGTGTGTGTGTGTGTGTGTGTGTGTGTGTGTGTGTATATATGTATGTGTGTGTGTATATATGTATATATATATATATATATATATATGTGTATATGTGTATATATATACATATACATACGAATATGTGTATGTGAGTGTGTGTGTATGAATTTTCAAGTCTTTATATGAGGCTTCTACACTATTTGCTTCTTTCCCTTTATACGTTACTTATAGCCATTGTAACGGCTTTTATATTCTGAGAAATTTTTTTACACTTAGTAAGGGTAGGGGACCATCCTTCCTTCTCAATTATATCAGTCAGTGTTTCATAGCCAGAGAGGACCCACCCCCCCGTCCCACCCCCACAGGTAACTTATGTTTTGCACTATTTACTCACCCTCCCTCCTCCATTTCATTTTAATTTCTTTCCCTCATAACCTAAAACAGTACTATACCCAATTTACCGTTATTATCACTACTTCCAAGCTCACTATTACTGTAAGGCGTTTATTTGTTTTAGTTATCTATATACCACCCTAAATATTCATCAATATATATCATAATTCCAATATAGCCTGTTATTAGCCTGTTAATTAGTCCAATATAGCCTGATTATATTATCACGTACCTTACTTAAAACATACCTACTTTTATACAATTGATATTTTACATTTTTATAAACTGTCTTCTTACATTCTCTTATGTAATTAATATTCTTTACACTAGTATAAAGTATTTTCTACCTATTAATATTAATACTGTATTTTCTAAAATAATTTTTATTTTCAATTTTATTCTATTTTATATAATTCGTTTCTAGATTTTTATAATTTTACAATTTTTATTTCTTCTTTTTTATTACCTATAATTTTAGTGCGTAATTCTTATCACTTTCTAATTTACCCATATCATTTCACATTCCTATTGTATATTCAGTTTTTATTTATCTGTAATACCTTAATTTTTTAACTGTCAACACTTTCTGTTTTATTATTATTTTCTTCATGTTTTATTATTATTTTCTACATTTTAACCTTCATAATTACTTTACTGTACACCTTTATCAATTTTTATCATCATTATTACACATAATTATCAATTTTTGCCTGTATTCACCTTCTTTTAGTTTATCTATATTTAAAATGTTTTATTATATTCATACCGCTTTCTTAAATTGTCTGTATTTTGCTTATAGCCCTGAAGAAGACCTACAACGTAGGTCGAAACGTTGGCTAACAATAAATATCATCTGAAATTACTTGAGAATTTCATTCAGTGACCTCTACCCGGACCAATTTCTTCAACATAAATTATCATAGGTCAACAATTATTATCAATTTTATATTTTGTGTTTCTGTTGTTTATTGAGTTTATTAAATTTGTGGATGTTCATAACGAACTTCATAATACACATATTTATTGTTTTTGATTTGGAGAAACTATTTATTTTTTTTATAGTAAAATTATTTAGGCTATGGTATTAATTAATTATCTGTAGTTCTTCCTTTTTGTACTTCATTATCTAATAAAAGCTTATCATTATATTAGTATTTTAAATTCATTATATCCTTTCATCATCAATTGCATTTTATAATTTATTGTTGTACAGTAATCTCTATTACAGTATTTTGCTACTTTGTGTTCATACTATAATAACTAGTCACCCTCTTAAACAAATCTATGGTGCCTATTAGCATTGTCAATGGTTTTCCATAGGTAGGAAATGCAGGAATAGTTCCATATATATTTTATATTTCATATTGGCATAATAGTTCCGATAACCTCATGACTAACATCTAAGGCAGTTTTATGGTTTTAAAAAATATTTACTTGATACTTTTTCCATTTTTTGTGCGAAGTAGCAAGTTTGATTTTTTTGTTAATTTTTCAATCAGTAATTGTGAATGAAATCCTTCTATATTCGCAAAAACAAGAGGCAACAAAGCCAATAACTCTTTAATAGTTCCGATAACTGATTCGATAACGTAGGCAGCGCCACATGACTAACATCTAAGCCAGTTTTATTGTTTTAAAACATATTTACTTGACATTTTTTCCATTTTTTTGTGCGAATTAGCAAGTCCGATTTTTTCGTTAATTTTTAAATCAGTAATTGTGAATGAAATACTTCTATATTCGCAAAAAATAGGCAACGAAGCCAATAACTCTTTAATAGTTCCGATAACGTCTAATAGATGTCGCTGCTTCAATAACGTCTAAGGCAGTTTTATTTATGGTTTTAAAACATATTTACTTGGCAATTTTTTCCATTTTTTTGTGCGAATTAGCAAGTTTGATTTTTTCGTTAATTTTTCAATCAGTAATTGTGAATGAAATACTTCTATATTCCCAAAAAAATAGGCAACGAAGCCAATAACTGTTTAATAGTTCCGATAACTGATTCAATAACGTAGGCAGCGCCACATGACTAACATCTAAGGCATTTTTATGGGTTTTTTTTAGCAATTAGCCATTATTGGCTACGTCTGTTTCTATTCTCATGTAAATTTATATATTATTTTCTTTAATGAAATAAAACGTTACCCAAATAACGTGTTATTGGAACACGTTATTACATGGTAGCAGTTATGCCATAACGTGTTATTAAGATTTCACTGTTTAGCCCACCCCTACGTAACACGTTCTGAGCCGGCGCAATGCGCTCACTAGGAAAACACTCTCACCTAATTACTCAGAAGGGGTGCCCAACGTAAAACGCTCAGCGTATCACGTCAACCACGACGCAAAAAACACGTCGCTAGGAAACCGTAGCTTAAGGCAGTTTTATGGTTTTAAAACATATTTACTTGACATTTTTTTGTGCGAATTAGCAAAGTTTCATTTTTTTGTTAATTTTTCAATCAGTAATTGTGAATGAAATCCTTCTATATTCGCAAAAAAAAAAAATAGGCAACGAAGCCAATAACGCTTTAATAGTTCCGATAACGTCTAATAACGTAGATGTCGCTGCTACAACAACGTCTAAGGCTGTTTTATGGTTTTAAAACATATTTACTTGATATTTTTTCCATTTTTTTGTGCGAATTAGCAAAGTTTGATTTTTTTTGTTAATTTTTCAATCAGTGATTGTTAATGAAAACGCCTCGACCTTCAGCTCTTATTGAAATCATGTCGAAGTGCTATTTGGTTATTGGCGAGTGAAACGATGAAGGAGTTATTCCAATAACGAGCTCGTTCTGGTAACACGTTATCACAGTAACCGTTATATTCCAATATTACGTTATTTTGGCCCTACCACTAAAAGCCTGATCTCTCTTTCTGCATTCTCATTTATGTTTTTTTTTCTTAGAACTTAGGTGCGGTCATTGATGAGCAAGGTGAAACCCCATAAAATAAAAAAAATAAATGTTTTTGATGTATGTATGCTCCTTAGATATTAGCTTAATATAAATTATAAAAATAATCGATATATATAGGAGTAAGAAAGCTAATAAAAGTAGTGTTAAATAAACAAATGGCAAGGTTGTGCATATATTTCGCTTAATGTAACAAGGATTGCTTCCTGCTGGTCATTTTCACATTAAAGCCTGAGTTACATTGGTATAATTAGTAGTAGAGTGCTTATTATTTCCCTACTAGAATAATGTAAACAGGTTGTGCTAGTGACAGTTGAGTACTACAGATAGTAGTAGGGGAGAGTAAAGTAGATAACAAGTGTGGAATAGTACACTCTACTATCCTACCCACTTCCACAATCTTACTATACTCTATGGGTACCAATGTAAACAAACACAAGTTTGGTTTTAGCAGAGGATATTGTGTCTTTCTAGCTGTTGTATAGGTATTTTAAACAAAGATAACTATTGCGTCCCTTATGAATGTGTCCATTTTCTAAATATGCGGCCTAATTAAATTCACCAGTGTTTCAAAACTATCAGGTGTCATTCTCAAGCAAATTTTATATTCTTCTGGGTCTTCCAAAGCCAGTTCTCTTAAAAGATTAGCAGATGCTCCCAATTTACCACGTCTCTTGATCCAATCCCTTACCCAAATTCTTTTTTGCCTACTAGTTTCTTCCTCTATAACTTCCTCAACTTCATTTAATAAAATATCTGCAGCTTGCACTAAACATTTTTTAACAACAGCTCGATATTTTTGACTAACCAGCTTGTTCATTAAATCAAACTATCTTTCAAAGTAAATTAATACAGTTACTCTGCCAAAATGAGCATAGTAGAGCATTTCAGCAAAAATATATGCTAGTGAACTCTACTACTAAATATGCCAATGTAACCCAGGCTTAAGAGAGGTTCGCTCTACTACCTTATTCTATTCAGCTTTAAGTTACTAAAAAAATATATTTTTTTGTCGGCCAGTGTAATGGTTCCTAGGTAGAGAAGGTGCTCTACTGCTTCAAGTCTTCCCATCACAGAACAAAGACACATTTTCATGGTCATGCCTGGACATTATCACTTTACTTTTGAGGACGTTTATTGTCAATCCCTTAAGTTTTAGCTCTTCTCTCCATTCTACAAATGCTTGATGCATTTTCCCCCTGGAATATGCCAAAAGGACAATGTCATCAGTATCTAGAAGGCTCTGGGACTACGAAAGGATGCATATTCCATCTTCCAATTAGTGTTGATGTTCTCTTGCATATTTTATGGACCTCATCCATGAAAATAAAAATAGTAAAGGACTAAGGCTATCATCCTGCCTGACTCCTTTATCCATCTGAAATGTATTAAGTTCCTCCCATTGATCCGCATTACTCCTTTTCCATTTTTATAAATAGATATTATTGCATTCATTAGTGTGTTTACCTGTCTCGTCACTCTGCTAATGCCAAAGACATCTTTTGCTGCTCCCAAAATTGCTTGTTTTAAAGTAATCCACTGATTCTCTGCATTTCCCTCTAGGTTCAAATGACAGATCCTTTCCTCCAGTTTGGACAGGCACTCCATTCTGGCCACAGGGTCATTTAGTGCATGCATCTTGATTTTCTCGTACAATTTGGGTTGGGGGCAGTGTCTTTTTAGAATCCTTAAATCTGCCAAACACAATAGATGATCAGAGTCTATTTCTCCTCCACAAATGACTTTAACGTCGGTGAAGTATCTTCTGATGCAGCAATCATATATTATATAACCTATAATGCTGTTTCGATCCTTGCTGGAGAATGTAATCTTATGGACCTTCTTATACGGATAATAAGTTACCGATGAGGAGGTTGTTATCAAAACAGAAGTCAATCAGTTCCAGGCCATTCTCATTCTTAATACTTTCTACAGCGTATCACTCCATAGTTCCATGTTCTGTTCTATAGTCCCATCCAATTCAACCATTCATGTGGAAGAAGGGGCTCGTAACGATAATCTGCTAATCTTCTGTCCGAGCGAATTTGTTAGCTGCGAATTCAATAAAAGCCAGACAGTTTTGATTAGGTGGCAATATCCCCAAATACTACTAATTAAAGCTAGAAAAAAATTCATCAAGTAAATACAAATAAAACAATACAAAAATGAGTAAATGTATAAAGAAAAAGAAAAGAACAATTACAAAAAATATCAATGTGTATAACTAAACTTAAAATTAAATGTAAAAATATTATGAAAAGAAAAATGCACTAAGCTCGTATATACAATTATTTATACAAAAAAAAAATTGAAATTAGCTTATTTACTAGAAAGGATGAGTCTTAAAACAAAAAAATATCATTGGTTTGTGAATCAACTAAGAAACTAAAAAATGAACTGAGTTCTTAGAAGTAGAAACTGATGAGTTGATGCGTCGATATGCTGATGAGTGCGAGATAACTGAATGTCTTTTACCGGTAAGTCCCAGGAGGGGTAAAAATAGCAAGAGGTTTTACTGGTGAGCTCTGACTGCGAAGATGTTGAGCAGAGTGGCGACAAAAAACATATGTTGAGCAACAACCTTCTCCCACGACAACTGTCTTAGTTTTTAAAGATCGCACAACTTAATATTACAACATATGTTTTGAAAATTATTCTCTGAATTCTTTTTTTTTCCTTTTAACTAATTTTACTATTGTAAGAATTATATAAAACAAAAATATCTAGCTCTTAATTATTGCTATGAAATATTCAATTTGATTTTTTTTTTTTTGAATAAATAAAAGTAACTATAGATAGCTGACAATTCAGATCCCCATTCAAATGATGTACCTTTGTTTTGTCCTGAACCTATCTACTGTTCTATACATATCAGAGTAAAATGATTACTTGTCCAGGGCAGAAGAATGTTATTATTTTGTAGACACAAATAATAAAGCAAAAAAGTAACTGATTTTGTTCATTGAAAGTATAAATTTGTAATTGTATCAATAAATCAATTGTAGATTAGCCACTGATTAAGGATTAACTTAAACTTAAAGACAGGGTTGAACATGAAAAAAAAAAATGTTGAACACTTTACTAGAAAAGATCGTAGCCCATTTGGTACAACCAAATCAACCCTGAAGTTTTGTTTGAAACTGTTCAAAAATAACCAAGAGAAAATTAATTTCATGTCAGCTTCAAGCATGACTTTCTACCAAACCGTTTATAAAACTTTATTATATTATTATGTGCACATACAAATATATATACTATTAATAAACAAATGTATATTTCTTTACGATATGGATTAATTCATAACACAACTAATATTATATAATGTAGATAAAATTTAAAAACAAGCAACATAATATATAACTTTCATGTGCCGAACTTCTTTTATCCTTTTTATATGTCTCAGCATGGTAATTATGTTAAGGTACTTTTTATTTCCGATTTTAATGTTGCCAAGTTTGTCCAGATCTTCTGCAGTGCAGAAATATGTTCCTGAAAAGTTAAAAAAAATAAAATAAAAAAAAAGGTAAATGCAAATCAGTTAACTAACTATATGTAAAAACTCTAGCTAGCTATAAAAAATAAATAAAAACATTCCTGGTCGTATCATGCTAATCCATTATAGACGTCAACAAGGATGTCCATTTCCATTTAGTCAAAGATATATAACATTTGTCTCGGCATATAAGTACACAAAATATAGAAAAATTATAAAAGAAACTTTTATGTTTTTCAAGAATATCATCTCATAAAAAATCTATGTAGACAAAATTCCAACATTTTACAGCGATTATATGCAAGTCACAGTATATAATAAAAAAAAAAGACCTGTTAGACAATATGCACATATCATGTGTTGATCAATATTTCAAAATAAAACAAGAATTTTATGACTTGTTTGTAGGCATAAAAAAGTCTTCAAAATGGGTAAATGTCATTTTATATATTTTTTTTAAATCCGGTACCACTACAACCCATGAAGGGTCTAGAGCTATGTTCACACTATGAGACATTTGCCTGTCTATAGATGAGACAAACCTTAGTCCGTCTAAGCAACGGCCTAAGAGCAGCCGGATTAGTCTCGACTAGTATCCACACTACTATTTGGGTTTATAGACCAATCTTAGTCAATACACCATGGAGAGCAGTGCCTTATGCGAAATGAGTTCTTGCTTAGTGCTTGTTATGAATGAAAGCACGTGAAAACATAAACATTGGTGGTCGTGCCAACTTCTCGCAGAGGGACCCACATTCGGTAATACATCTGTTTGTAATGAGCATATCTTCATTTTTAATTGTCATATTATATACATGTTGAAAAAGACAGACATGCTTATTGGCACGGTTTACTTGCATTTCTCAACAAAAAAAATTTAAATACTATAAAAGTTTTTTTTTTAATATATGTACCATGTTATATAGCCCGTTGTTTTTTATCAGAGCTTCTCAAGGAATTCAGAAAAAAATACTAAATTACATTTTAAAAACGACAAGCTATATCACATTATACTTCAAACTTATAACCAATCTTCCTTTTTAATCTTCATAGTATATACATGTTTAAAAAGTCAGAAGAATTTATTAGTTCAGTTTAGTTGTTTCTCAAAAAAAAATATATATATACTAAAAAATTACAATAAAAGTTTATTTAATAATAAACAAGTTATATAGCATGGGGTTTTTTTACACAACTTTTCAAGGAACTCAGAAAAAATATAAAAATTACATTTAAAAATGACAAGATATATCAAAATATATTTAAAAATTATTTCTAGGAATGCCGCTTTATTTTGAACAATCTCACAAAGTTGTGTTTAGCACAGCTTTCACGTCCAAAGCATTATTCCAATTAAAAATATTTTTGTTGACTATAATGATAGAAAATAAGATAGCACACTGAAATGAAATAGAAAATTAAAAGACTAAAGCATGAAATGATTAAAGGTAGCCCTTACATGACAAATAAAAAAGAGCTAATAAATAGTAATAGTATGGTCAGTAATATTTTGGATCAGGTGAAAATTAAATTTATTTGCTTGTTTAAATTACCAATGAATTACAAATTTTACATTGAACTATTAAAAATAAGACATAAAAAACTACTTGAATTTACGTATTCCTCAGATACACAACACTTTAACCTAACTAGGTATTGTAGGAATTTTTGGCCAAGACTGAGGTATGGTTGGGTCGTGAGAAGAGGGAAATATTAAAACTGACAAGGACCAAAGAAAATTAAACAAGCATTTCCACTGCATATCTGACAGATACACGTGCCTATCGTAATGTTAAATAAATTAAGACCGGTCATTTATTATTATTATTATAATTAACATAATTGAATTATTATAATAATTTTAAGTATACATATGATAGTTGTGATCCATAATTACCATAATTATTATTAAAATATATAATCACAATTTATAATGACCATAATAATGTTGAATACTGCTAAGACTGGGCCGTGTCTCGTCTCATTGCATGAAGTTCCCCATTCGGATCAGGAGACCTTAGACCAGCGAATTGGTCTCAGCAGCGGCTCTGCAACTGTCTAGCGAGACCAGCTTAGACCACGTCTCTGAGACCAGGTCTAAGCAACGGTCTAATAGTGTGGACATAGCTTAAGATTCAGTACCTTGTAGAAACTGTACTGTTTGTAACTGTACAGTTGAGCACGTAGGTGATTAGTTTGAGATCACCCCCAACCAACGGGTTTTTCCTCCAAATAAGGGTACTCACTTTTTAAAGGCTGTGTGATTGAGCCACAAAAGAGTCTGTAGATCCCACCGAGTCTATTTGTGGCCGTTAACAGATTAAATACGCTTCAGAGACATGGCCCTTACCAAGTACAGATGCCATCAGCTTGCAGATTTTTGAGCAAAAAATTCTGACAAGAATGTTTGGACCTCTAAGGGATGGCGCCCAGTACAGGCAGAGACACAATGTAGAGTTGTACCAGATGTGGTACAATTTATAAGGATCTCAAGGCTACGATGGACGGGGACACACCTATCAAGAGGCTGCTCTTTGGGTATGTGGATGGGAAAAGGAGACGACGGCCACGACTGAGATGGGCAGATGAGGACGAAGCCGAAGCGAAGAAGCTCCTCAACACCAGAGCTTGGCAGACCCTGGCGCAAGACAGAGATGAGTGGAGGCGTCCCTTGATGCGGCGAAGACCCGTACCGGGTTGTAGTGCCAGTGATGATAACAGATTAAATAATTTATCACATGACTTCCAAACTAGAACCATCAGCACTCTAGATCTGAAGCAAGTTCTCTGACTATTTTATATATATTCCTATATAAATGGTAAATAGCTGGAGAGCGGCAGCACAAAATTGGGCCGAATGGCAGCGGCTCATTGAGGAGGCCAGGAACCACCCAGGGTTGTAGCACTGTGTAGATAGAGATAAGAGAGATAAATGGTAAATAGTTTTCAGAGAACCAATAAGAAACACTTTAACCCTCACTAAACACTACAATTTAAAAAATTGGACATTTCATGCAAGATAACTCAATACACATATACATCAACTGAATGCATAATTAATACCTTTTAGCTCCCCGATTTCTTGTTCTTTCCACAGCAAGCATTGTTCTAACTCACATTTACTTTTATTTTTCTTTGACTTCTTCAACAATTCATATTTTTTTGTAAGTGTTACATTAAAAATATTAATAAATTCATTGATATTATCCATGGTGACCCGACCCCTCATATAACTAAAAAAACAACATGGAAATCATGAAATATTAGTGGTACTTCTAACCACTCAATAAAAATATTCAATATAGAATGTTTGTGAGAATTAAATTCATAAATGCAGAAAAAAGATGAAGATAAAGTTGAAATATTTTCTATTTCTCTAATAAAATTTGATGAATTTAACACCTGAAGCATTGCATTCATCACACTAATAAACCAAATGGTAAGAAATTATGTTGACATTCAGGAACTATATATTAAAAGTATTTTGGAGCTTAGTTGCTAATGATAATTTTCATAGAACCGAGAATTTTTATTATTGCAACAACACAAATTAGAGACAAGATATAATCCATAACAGACATCCCAAAAAATAGCAATAACTGTAATTGAATCGTCAAAAAATAAAATATTTTCATACCTTACTATCTTAGTAATGATGATAGAACAAAGATTGAATTTTTTAGACAAAATAGGAACTAGTTCGAACTTTAATTTTATAAAGCAAAGCTAATTTTAAAGAAAGACTATTAGATTATATCTGGAACATAATTCAGTGAAGTAACTGATGTATCATTTTAGAAAAAAGAAGAGTTGATCGGAACCAAATTTGAAGGGTGTGGGTAATAGGGCAATTATTAAAATTGTATTTCCTTCTAGGTTAAGCACAGGAAAATTTTTTATTGTTTGTACCAGACTTCATTCAATGAAATGAGTTAATGTTATTTGATGATAATATACATTAAGAAATATATTAAATGTCATAGTTACGGTCATCTGTGGTCTAGTGGTTAGCAAACTACTAAGCCCAAGATCGCGGGTTCGTAGCCCGGCAGTTGGCCCTTGGATTTTTTAAAGGGAGTAAAAAATCCTTAGTTACGCCGTCCTTCGGAAGGGACATTAAACGGGGGTCCCAGCCTGTATGATGTCAGGTACTCATTAAAAATCCCTATCCTAATTAAACCTGGTTTGACAAAATTTAGAGCTCCCACTGTAGCATCGTCCGATTAGCCATAGCAGCATAAAGTGACATTAAATGAACAAACAAATATCATAGTTTATTTTTATTAAGGAGGTATGTTAAACATTTAAATTCCATTTTTTTTCCTGGTCTACTACAACCCGTGAAAGAGTCTGAGGTTCAGTACATGGTAGGGACTGTAGCATCGTCCGATTAGATTAGCCATAGCAGCATAAAGTGACATTAAATGAACAAACAAACAAACAAATATCATAGTTTATTTTTATTTAGGAGGTATGTTAAACATTTAAATTCCATTTTTTTTTCCTGGTCTACTGCAACCCGTGAAAGGGTCTGAGGTTCAGTACATGGCAGGGACTGTACTGTTTCATGGACAACGGTTGTGCAGAGAGGCGGATTGTCCTAGATCATGCTTAACTGTCAGATTTTTCCCACTTACTTTGGATACCCACTTTATAGAGGCTGAAAGGGCCCCAGATCCTGTATGATCCATCTCCAGCTGCTAACAGATTAAATAAAAGTCTTGCCAGTAGTGGGATTTGAACCCGGATCTTCCGCATGGCAACTTGGTGGTCTACCATTGAGTCACTCTGCTCCCATTAGCAAACTTAAAATTTTGTTTTCTCAAAACACTGATTTAAAGTTACTTAGCTTAGAATTCATTCCACAACATGACCTATTGCATTTATCATGGTAAAATTTAAAATATTAAAAGAATAACTGTTTGGCCACAAAAATTATTATTAAAATTTTTTTTATTAGTTTTGGATCATTGAAATTATAAGTTAATCAAAGTGTATTTAATTTCCTAATACTTACCCCGGAATTTGAGAAAACTCTTCATTCATCACAAAGCTAACAGATATTTCAAGGTCTTTTCTGGGTTTGGGTGTCACATTCACTAATTCTTTTTTTAAGAAAGTTGAATTAGCAAAAGATGGATTATCTTCAGTAAAAGTATTATTTACCATTAGAGGTTCAAAAAAAGGCTAAAAAAAAGATTATAAACAAAAATTATTGAAACTGTTCTTATTATTATCAATCAAAAACTAGTTCAGCAAGGAATAAATTGTTTATAAGCTTAAAAATAGTATTTACCAATACAGAAAAGAATTTAAAAACAAAAACCACTAGGCTAAGCTAGACCAGTCATACAAAATTAATTTTCATTATAGCAGATTTAAATGATCCAGAAGAAGGGCACAGTATTGTCTGCAGTTAGATAATAAACATTCCATAAAAATTATTTAAACCATATTCATATTCATTAAAGGTGCCAGTTAAATATTATAATGAAGGATATTCAGTCCATTTATGATATACTCAAAATACATTTTTATTAATTTAAAAAAACAAACAATCTTTTTATGATATTGAACAATGATATTTCAATTTACACTTTTTTTACAAAATTACAATAAAAACTAGTTCCTTTATAGTAATAGTAAATAAAAGATCAAATTTCCCTTTACTTTTTTATTTTGTCAGTTTTAGTAAAATACCAAAATAGTAACCAATTCATTTAATTGGATGAGATGATGACTATATTTGATAGAAACCTTCTCAATTCTAACCAACAGTAATGATATAGAGGTCACCTGTGGTCTAGTGGTTAGTGTAATAAACTACTAAACCCAAGATCGCGGGTTCGCAGCCCGGGAGGTGGCCCTAGGATTTTTTTAAGGGAATAAAAAATCCTTAGTTACGCCGTCCTTCAGAAGGAACGAAACGGGGGTCCCGAGCCTGTACTATGTCAGGTACTCGTTAAAAATCCCTATAAACTAATTAAACCTAATTAAACCTGGATAGACAAAATTTAGAGCTCCCACTGTAGCATCGTCCGATTAGCCATAGCAGCATAAAGAGACGTTAAATGAACAAAAAAAAAAAAGAAAACAAATGAAACGTTAAAACTTATTATAACTGACTAAATGAACAAACAACAAACAAGTAATGATATAGTCCATAATGTCAATCTTAAAAATACAGAATATTGTACAAAAAAAAAAAAAAAAAAAAAAAAAAAAAAAAAAAAAAAAAAAAAAAACAATCAACTAATAATAACATCTTACCTAATTTTATTACTTACATTAATGTTTTCTATTGTTTTCTGGGATTCAGTGTAAGTTTTTTCACGTGAAGAAATATCCAGATTCGTAATTTCTTTAATAACATGGTCTTGATTCTAAACTTTTAAAATACACAATCAATACACTATAATAAACAACGGAAGTGCACATTTCTTTTTAAAATAAAATAGTTAATTGAAATTGACATTTGCAAGGAACAGATATAAAAAAAATTGATGAGAGGCAAAACCCAATAGTGTATATTTAAAGTTCAGAATGAATTCAAAACATAGAAACATTAAATTGAAAGATCAACTGTTTTTAAAAACAATGTAAAAGAGAATTCTTTCTTTCTTATGTGGTTTTATTCAGTATAATACATCTCGAACGACCAACATTTTGGAGCTTTGCCCATCTTCAGAATATCAATAAAATAAAATTTAACTATTAATACTGCATAAAAAGTAATTGGATAATGAATTATTACAACTTATATACCGCACATACAGTGCTATAACATCACTTATGCAATTTTTGTCAAAACTGAACTGAGTATGTTTATATTTTTTGAATAGTAATTAGTGAGGTGTTAGCTTTTACTTTAAAATTAAGTTTAAAGCTGTAGTTTAAATATTATCATTTCATTAGTTTAGTCGAGAAGAACTATATGTTGTAATAGGATGTTGAATTTTCAAATGCTTCTCTTGAAAAATTACATCATTTACGTAAGTGACATTATATAGCACCGTATGTGGGATATATATATAGACACACACACACCCATGCAAGTGCACACACACACACACACACCATTATTAATATTATTATACACAGGTATATATATATATATATATATATATATATATATATATATATATATATATATATAAGCAACTCCCTTCTTTTATCTTCATTGACCAACATTTCCTGTATTTTGTGGTATCTCTATATTTTTATAATGGATATGGCTAGTTTTTAATAACTTTCATTTTTCAATTGAATCAGCACAATGGCCGCTAAGATTCTAGTTATTGGTCTTAAAATTTAGCACTTTTATTTCTATTTTTTATTAATTGCTTAATTAATTTTACAGATGAAATTAAATAAACTGTTTTTGAAACTTATGAACTTCAAATTTTTAAACAAATTACTGATAAAATGAATCAAATAAATCATTTTTTATCTAATATGAAAGATTCAACAGGCTTAAGTGATTTTGCCCAACATCTAGCTTCTGTCCTACCTTGGCATCATAAGCCTCTCAGGAAAGGCAATGTATTGGCATTTTAAGATAGGTTAAGATAAAAAATCAGGGTAAAAGTTCGTTTTAGCGTCCCCTCGCGAGGTGGCAACCATATATATGAATCGAAAGCTCTTTCGATTTGTAGTCGAATGACATAACTCCCAGCGTCCGCAAAGGTCAAATAAAAAAGTTTCTTAAAAACGTTCAAAACGCTAGATACCCTATGTAACCACCTCTAATAACCCCTAACCATCTAATCACCAAAAAAACTTAACCTAATCTAATCTAACGGATGCGTAGCTTTTTTATTTGACCTTTGCGGACGCTGGGAGTTATGTCATTTGACTGCAAATCGAAAGAGCTTTCGATTCATATATATGGTTGCCACCTCACGAGGGGACGCTAAAACAAATGTTAGCCAACATCAGAAATTGTTTAAAATATGTTTCAGAAAGAATATTTTTTAAACAAATTTCCAGAGAAGTAAAGAATACCGCCAGATCCTTCCCCTCAAATATGGATGAATCCTCCAGTACTTACAAACTGTATAAAGGAAGTTGCGCAACACATTGTTGCCAGGATATGCCAGTTTCACTAAATTAATACCTGAATACATGGGTATTAGTCGTTCTCTCTACCAGCCAAACATTGGTTTTTGAGTCTTCAAAAAAGACTCATTGGTTTTTTTATAACACCGAATTTAACTTTGATTATTTCAAGAATTGAGATAACAGAAAAAAAATATTTTTCGCTAAATTTCTACAAACTCACAGATTGTATTACCACATATGGGAATTTACGTATTTTTGTTTCACCAAGTATAATTAAAGCTTGGCCTATTGATGAATGTAGTTACAAAAATATAAACAATCTATATGCACATTATCATTATTTAAGCCAAGTTTTAGCAATATAAATACCATCAAATGTAACAGATTTCTCACAAAGTCTCTAAAAATCACATACGTATCCTACGATACAACTATTGTTTTCTTTTCCTATCAGCCTGCGATAACAATTCACTTTTAAACAAAGTCCCTAAGAAAAGTATTATTATTCCATCTCTTTATTGTGAGCTTATGATAGCCTCTTGGTATGATATTAAGGTCAAGGACAAGCCTTCTCGATTTAGTTTCAGAATAGGTTTTTAGCAACAATTCATACTAGAGGAATTAGTTCTAATATTGTATTTATTCATACCACCATGTAATAACATAACATCACTATCTTCATTGTCTTGGATCTTAGGCACAACATATCACTTTTGATATTTATCATTTATAATCCTTTACAGTTCAACATCAGTAACACTATTCTGAAATATACAATGTGATTGCTACCAGTATTGTCTCATCCACTATCTTTTTCTACATACTTCGATCCTTATAATCCTCACAAGAGTATCCTTCATCTTGTCAAGATATTCCTAGAATAAGGTCTCTCCACCCCAGACGTAGACAAGTACGCTGCAAATTCTTTTTTAAGTCTTTCTAAGCATGCCCAGCAACAGGCATAAAAAAATTCAAGAGCTTGAAGGCTATAAATTGTAAATTTCAAGTAGCTTTTGATCAATGAATTGGATTAAATTCAAAACAAAATTAAAAGCAAACAATGCTTTAACTAGAAGGCCTATGATAAGATATAATGGTTATAAACATTGTTTTTATGTTTAATAATTAAAATCCTAACTTTTTTAGAACTCGCCTCATTGTAGTCAATTAAAACATCTAGAAAATGGGGTAAACAACTATTTCAAAGAAACATAATTAAAATACAATATTGGAAAATATTTTGCCACAAAATTATTCATAAGCATTATTATTATGTAAATATGTAGACAAGCATAATTATAGAAAAAAAAAATTAAAACTCATCGTCCTTGTTACTCCTCGGCCTCAATGGCAAGGGGCATAATAAAAAATAATTCTCAATCAATTTAGGTTGATAAATAAGTCATAACTCACCAACAATGTGGAATCTTCAACCAACAAACATTTAGAAATTTTCTTATTTTGAAGTGACATTAATCTTTCTTTTCTGTCATCTAACAGTTTTATTAAGGCCTAAATAAATAAAACAGAAAAACTAATAGAAATGACAAAAGATCATTATTTTCTATACTGAATTAAATTAAAATATGATTGAATTAAAAAACAAAAGAACATCACTTTCCAATGATTTATGAAATGGATAGCTCAAGTCTAGAATAATTTGAAAAAAAAAATTAACTAAAAATAAAATTTGTATCGATAAAATTTTAATAAGCCAACCAAAATCTGCCTTTACAATTTTAAAAATCTGTTACAAAATTTAATTTTGAAGTTTTTGAATAAAATATGAGCGGACCATTCAATTAAATAAGTGTTTCATCATAGGTTAAACTTATTTACTTATGATATAATGAATATGGAGAATAGGTAGTAAGCAAACCTCTGTAAGAAATATTGACTAAGAAAATAATTGAATTCAATTTACCTCTTGCTCTTCTACTTCTTGATGATACTGGTTTAGGAGGCAATCTAGTTCATATTTCTTTATATTTCCATTATTCACTCTCTCCAAAAGGCTTTCACAATAATCTTTAGCATTATCGTTGTAACCGTCAATTATTTCCATTGACAACTTCATTTCTGAAATTTTTCTTAGTAAGCTATCCATTCCATCCATGATAACATAAACAAGGAATCATATATGTACTGTAAATAATCAGTATGCTTTGGCGGGTTTTTATGACAATACAATGTTGCCATTTTAAAATTAAATCAATATACAAGAAAAAAATTATCAATCTGAGGAAAATTCTCTAAGAGTCAGTTATCGACTTTCATGATCTTGTTTTAAAAAAAAACATAATGTGGGCTTTTAATATAGATAAACAAATATTTACTGTTCATTTTTTAATCTTGATTTCTTATACCTCTTTGGCAAAGAAAGATTAAATATTTGGAATAATAAAAACATTTATTTCAGAAATTATACAAATGCCATTTGGCACATATTGTATTTTCTATCTCCTTTTGAAAACCTCCCCTAAGGGATTCTCCTGGAAGCGTGTATGGAGAAACTTTCCATTGAAGGTACTCCTAAAATATTTGAAATAAACTGAATAATTTTTATAAATAGAAATTTCATTCATCAATAAAATCTTGATTTGTGTCATTACAAATCCGATGTGGTGTATCTGCAAATTTCGCCATTTAAGGATTAAGCGCGTAGTTATACGTTCCTTTAGCAATTACAAAAATATTGACTGAATAAATAAATTATTCGTCAAAGTATGACCTATTTAAATTCAAACCGAGCTTTCTGCTATTCACGTACTATACTTTGAGATAACCCACTAACATGTTGTAATCCTGAACTGAACTTCACTGGAGACTGGTGTTGATGGCAATTCTTCCAATGCCGATGATTTTGACCCGTGGGAAACTGCCACCGGGACAAAGGAACTATCATCTGCAGCTGACCCAGATACAAATTTTAATCCAAATTATAATCAACAAATGTAGAATGATTTATAGCAGAATCAGATCAGTATCATTCAGGTATACATTATATATAGTCGGTGTATTAGGACTGAAAAGGAATTATACAGCTCAACAGGTAAGAACCAATTAGGTAATATAAGCCAATTAGGTTTTACAAAAGCGTTAAACAAGATGACAGCCTAAGCCTGCTACTTTTCATAATATGCATTGCTAAGTGTGAAAATTTCGTGAGCGAAAAGCACCTGTCTGGAGCAACAGTAGAGTACTGCGATTTAATTCCTTTGCAGTCTCAAGCTATTTCCAGATAATGTTGACTTGCTGGCATCCAAGAAAGGTTATAAGGTAGCTATCAATGTATGGTATAATGAAGTTAATAGGAAAGAATTAGAATAAATCCTTCATATTGTATCGGCCGAAACGATGAATTCAATACACAAAGATGCAACAATGATCTGCAAAAGAAATATGATAACTATCGATACGTGGCACAATTTTCAGAAGCGAAGGAAGAATCTATCAAAAGGCTTTTTATAGTAAGGAAAACCGTTTGTTTTTTTATACTTTATATGTATAACTATATAATTTCCTATATAATTAGGAAAATGGAAGATAAATAAGGATACGAATTTCGTCTGTTCTGTCTGGTTCAGTAATTCTCGGCAAGCACACAAGCATGATAAATGTAAAACAAAGTATGATTGTGTGAAGATGCTTTAAACAATCACTGAGATAAGAATTGATTTTTGGAGAATTAAAAGGCTAAAACTAGGGTAAGGTCTGTTAAGCAAATTTAGAAGAGCGTTTCATAATATGTATCGCATGGGGATAATCGAAAAAATGAATGGTTTTGGTAGCAAAACCAGGGAGACATTTTTAGCAATGCTTCTGTGTGATGCGTTTTAGTTTAAGCATCATCCCTTAATGATATAAAATAATTAAAAATTCCTTCTATGAAAGTTCAATGAAATTATATTTCTGCATTTGGTCTACTATAGAACGATTGATTGTAATTCCATAGTAACTAATAAACAGTCACTTATTCTAGCCACAAAATGTTTACGAATAAGAAGATTAAAACTGAAGAGGAGATAGAAAAAATAAGATTCGTAGAATTAGAAGCAGCTTTTGAAGAAGAAGAGCGTGAATATTATTATGTACTCAAAGAAGCTTATAAGAAGGTAAGCTTTATAGGAAAACGAATGAATTCAATCTTTTATTTTAAATTGAGTGATATAACACTCATTTACATTTTTTTTATTGTCTAATTAAAATTACTGTGTTTCATTAAACACTTATCAGGAAATAAGGTGAAAATTAATTTAGATTAAAGAAAATCGATTTGGTTGACCGATATTGATCATAACAGATATATTCTCATTATAATTTCCTTTTTCAGATCACCGAGTCAACCAATGGAGCAAAGAACAAGAATATGATCAAGCTGCATCACAATTTATTTCAAATTGTAGAAGATTTTGGAGCTAAATTAAAAAATGGTGAAAAGACTAAAAATACATAATATGTTATATAAAAGTTGAAGTTCTTAATTTATTGCTAGTAATATATAAATAAATTAAAATCATACATTGCTTCTGTTGGAATTTATTTTCATACCTAGATAATTTTTATGCCTGCTAAATATATATGTCGTCATCACTTTAACTATGCTATGAGTACTTCTCTCATCGACGAACCTTTTTGTGATTTTGAGTTATAAGTGATAAGTGTTGGGAAGTGGCAAATGTTAAAACTACTAGGAATTGATATATACCCTCCATTGGTGGCAAACCAAGAGTAGGTGCCTAAGAAAGAAGAAGAGGAAGATGTATCTTTCTTAATCTTTGGATGTAAATATCAGCTTGAATGAATTTCTGCTGTTTATTATTATTTTTGGAATAAAAACTTCTTCAGCCGCGTTTATCGATTTTCGGTAGGAGAAAAACTCAAGGGTTCGCGTCACCTACCTGCTCGTGACGTGTAGCGCGAGACTGGTGATGCGTATCGGGCTGTATATGAATTATTCAATTTGTTTTATACAATTTTAGTTTAAAGGTTAGAATTCGATTGATATCAAAATAATAATTTTTAAATAAAAAGTCGTTTAATAGTCCTACAACTCATACTAATAATAACTTAAACATCAATAACTATTTTACATTTCAGTTGATTTTCTTTCGAAACGCTCTTTTCTAGAAAAAACCTAACTGCACTTTCTTCATAGTATTAAAAAGCCACTACAAATTTTGCATGTTAAACTATATTAATGATCTGTAATATTTTCGTATATGTGGGGTCCGTATAGTACACAAGAACTGATTTAAGAAAAATGGGCGTAGCACTTCGTTAACTTTCTAAATGACAACGAGGTGGTTGGGAGTGGAATAATAGTTGCAAAGGATAATAAAGAAACGGGAACTAAATCTTCTGCGGAGGATATCCCACCTTCTGTAGACTACAAGCTAAAAAAAAAAAATCATCAGGAAATTATTGTATACCAGCTGAATTGCCCAATGAAGCAAGAGTTGAATTTAATAAGCAGCTAACCCAGGTAAACAGTTGGTGGAATGTGGGAGTAGATTCCTGGTAGTGCATTCGCGTTCCAAATATGTAGAGGACTAGTGTTGTATACCTAGTTCATAGGAAAGGTGATTCATTCTAATGTTCCAGCTATAGAGAATTATCTCTGTTAAACAAAACATGTAAAATTCTATCCATTTTATTTGCTAGAATCTTATCTTATGTGGAAGGTGGAATGGAAAAATACCAGTGTGACCATATATTTCAAATGAAACAAATAATGGAAAAGGTGATTTAATATAAAATGGAAATTCATCATCTATTTCTTGATTTCAAGTCTTTACATTTATCATGACAAGGTATATAAGTAGGAGGTTTTCATAATTGGCACATGCGGCAATATTAAAATTAAATCAGAACTATTAGAGTCAAGGATGGCTGTGAATGGTTTGCGGCAAGAGGACGCTCTGCCATGACTTTTATTTGATTTAGTACTAGATAAAGTCATTTGAGTGCATGGAAGTGGTCACATCTACAGAAGACGTGATATTTAGTAATAACCGCTTATGCGTGATTTTTAAATATTAAATGAAGGCAACTTTTCGAAAAATTCAGAAGGCTGCCCTTAGCATGGGAGTTATTATAAACCTTGGGAATACAAAGCGTATGCCAATAAGAAGAATCTTTGCTTGCTTTAGATGCTTTCATGGTTTAAGAAAATGTTTTAAATCCAAGATAACTACCGCGTCAGCCTTTTGGAAAGAAAAAAATAGGGTCCAGTAATGGAAGCGAGAGCATGGAGAAAAGAAATATTTTTTCTTTAAATGAAATATTTTAATTATTTTAACTAGAACTGTTTTTTGTTTTTTTCCTTTTCCCTTATTATGAAGGAATTCATTCCAAAATAGAGTTTTTTCCTATTTCCATTTCTATAAGGTTTTGTATATTCAAAAACTTCTCCTGCCTGATAGTTACAATAAAAGTTACTTCTTATTAATAGTTTCATATGTACATATGTAATCTTGGCAAAACAAACCTACGAAGCGAGTAAATGCTACATGATCGCTTCTGTTACATCCACTTGTTTGCGTATTTATACAAAGTATATGTTCATACATTTTATTTTATATTTTAAAATAAATAACATCAGTTTAAACCAAAATTAAGAGCCGATAACAGTTGAAATCGCCGGAATAGTAATAAGGGAATAGGGTTTCCTGGGTTTCTGCAAATGCCTTCTTAAATACGCGTTTGTGAGTGTGCCTAGGCTTGGCATATGTGTGAAGGCGCCTTATCATCTCTATTTAGATTAGTTTGACAGGTGGTTGTTCTTATTTGACCGCCAACTGTTGCTTTCCTTTTTTATTCTATATAATTAAACCTATTGTTCGCTGATATTTGATATCATTATGAATGAAGGAATTAGTTTTATTTTGTTTAAACTTTATTACTCCTGCTGATGTGAAATTCAATTAAAAAAATATCAATACAAAATTTTATTGTTGACCAAAAAAAATGTGTAATATTCTCTTGCCTGTCAATGGAAATGTGGATGTGGAAATTAGAAAATTGACTGCAAAAACAGTTTTTGATTTATCCCAGATTCTTGATGTTGAACAGAGTTGGAAACTAGTTATGGCCAATATAGAAGATGTAGAGACTGGTACTAGTAAATACAGTGTTGAACATATAAAGTAAGTATAAATACGTTTTTAATATACAATAATGCAGTATTCGGAGTTTCAAAATAATCTTTTTTTTTCATTGTATGATTATTGAATTACAGTTTAATAGAAAAGACTTCAGAAAATCAAAAACGTTCATCTACTGAAATTCTTTTCGAAGAATGGGGAACGAGTGGTCGCAGAAGGCCTCATGTTTCTGATTTATTAAATGTTTTAGTGAAAGCAGAACTTTATCGTGCTGCAGATTATGTTTCTCTTCATCTACTGAAACGTAAGTTGGAGAAATATGAATATTTTAATTTTCATCGTTAATATTGTTTGTTGTTTATTTATTTAACGTCAATTTATGCTACTATAGCTATTTGGATGACGCTACCATATCTGATAAGGATTTTGACTGGAATATTTATTTAGATTTATAATTTTCATAAGTGTAAACTTTATAATTGTATGAACCGTACAATTTAGTGGGTGGATGTTTTCAACAAATGAGAATTGATTAGTTTTTGAATTTCAATAGCAGATGTGATATTAGACCGGTCAGAGCAGTTGGAAAAATAAAAAGTTCAAAGCAAATATATATTTTAGGAAATAATAATATGTAACTTAATTTTTCATATTTATAAAATAAAAATTAATTTATAGAAACTAATTAAAGATGTGTTTATTTCAGAAGCACTCCCTCAGAGACCAAGCAGTGGTCCAGCTGCTCCTGTTGCTATACCCGAAGACATTCTTAAACCTTCTGCCCCACCTCTTTCTTTGTGTGACTCAGAATGCCAGAAAGAAACAAAACCATTGACTAAAACAAATAAGGAAATGTAATATTAATTTTGTTTTGCTTAAACCAATAGATATGGTATGGTTTTCTAAATCATTCTTGGATATCATTTTTATTCAGAAAGTTATTGACACTTCAGGTCATACCTATTGAATACTGTCAGTTTTGAAAGCCCCTGTTACTAACCATGATAATTTAAGTGTTAATTGGTTGGTGGTTAATATCATGCAGTAATTTCTTACATTTGTGAGTGTTAGGTTCTAGTAAAATTATGCGTTGTTGCAGCAATGAAATCTAAAATTAATGAAAGCTGAGTTTTATCTTCCACTTTAAATAGGGGGGGCTTATATTTAACGAGTGAAATAAAGAAAATAACACAGATTTGTTTTAACCTCTTCTTTATAATTTTTAATCTTTTATAAATATATTAATAATTTTATCTATTCATATTAATAATTTTTTATTAATTGTTTTTATTTTTAAAGATTTTTATTTCGAAGAGAAAAATATTTATAAATATATTAAATTTCATTTAATTTTTGCTTATAGATAAAAAATAAAATAAATAAACCAAGTGTTAATGGTTTTTAAATGTAAGTTTGGGATCATTGCTGCGTCAAATTTTTTCTTGATTTTCAATCTTTTGAGCAGGATAGGGGTCATTCTACAGACTCTATCCAAGCATATTTAAAAACAAAATTTAAGAATATGAAATTCTGCATTTTTGCAAACTATTAACATGAGAGGGGCATACCATTACAATGAGTCATTTCATACTATCTGAAAATAATAATAGTAGTATATTCTATCTTGTCTGCTGCTTCAGTAGCTGTGGGGATAATTGTGGCAACAAGTAAAAGTTATATTTAAAAAAAAATTTAAAATAGTATTTTCAAACTTTCACATAAAATGTCTAAAATGATTCTTTAGAAGTATCATGATTAACTTCTATTATAAAATGATTGAATTTCTAAAGTAATTTTTTGCCACTGAACTTTTAAAATTTATAAAATTGAAGGAAATTTCCAGCTGTATTGATAGTGTTAGTTAGAATACTATTCAGAATTACAAAATCATAGTGTTGTCTGTTAACCCTTTCAATACATGTTTACAAATGTTTGTTTTAGTCTCCCGCAGGTTTTTTTTTTTTTTTTTTGCATATCAGTTTTATTTATTCTAATTTTTATTCCTGAAGGTTTTATATTTAAAATTAAACATATGCACAGAATTGAAACTTTATTGGTTCATTGTATAATGCTCTCCGACCAACATGAAAGCTAGTCTATACTACACCTGCAAAAAACAATGTAGAAATTTTAGATGTTTTCAAATTTGGCTTCAAAGTCTAATTGAAAACTGTAAAATTATGTATTTTACACTATTATTACGTTATATACATGAAATATTTATGTCAAAATTATTATTTTCGTTTTTAGACTGAGCAAAAAAAAATCTATTGTACTTTCTCTTCTCAATGGATTTAGTTTTTTATTTTATATTTATTTACATTTCATTTAAAATTTAAAGGGCAAATTTACCTTTAGAGGCTTTAATTAATCAACAGCTCTTAGAAAAAGAAACAGACGCTTACTCTCAATGGTGAAACCCAACCAAGGGCCAGACAAAAGGTTTAAAGCAAATGTGACGATCGTATCCCCCACCATGTTAGTTTGAAGGTTAACAGACGGGAGCATCAAATAATGCTCTTTGACCGGCACTAGAACTCACATAGATTATAAAACGCTCCCGACAGCTTCTTCCTCATGCAACGACAAAAAAAACTTTTACGAAGAACTGCAAAATACTATAGATAAAATAAAAGTCGGCCCTAAAAATATCCTATTAGTGATGGGAGATTGGAACGGTAGAGTGGGAAAATACAGATTAGGGCAGGAATTTATTATGAGAAAATTGTGGTACGGTAAACGCAATGTGGGAGGAGAACTCATTATAAATTTCGCGCATAGCAATCGACTCAAAATTCTGAACACCTTTTTCAAAAAGAAAGCAGAAAACAAATGGACTTGGAAGTCTCCTACAGAAGATAAGTTCGAAATAGACTATGTACTTAGTGATGAAATAGATACAATAAAAAACTGCAAAATAACGCCAAATGTAAATTTTAACTCAGACCATAGATTCATCAGGACCACTGTTAGGCTAGATAAAATGAAGAACACCCGACCATTCTATTTCAATACTACAATCCTTCTAACAAAGATTGAAGAAATAAGAAGCTATATCGACAATAGAAAAAAACAATAACGTCCAAGAACTATACATTGACATTAGAAATAGAATTCAGAAAGCATCCCTCCAGGTCAAACTAAAAACCTATACATCCAAAGACTACCGATCAAAATTATCCGATAAGACTCTACAAATGATCGAAGAAAGGAAAAAGGCAATAAAAAATTCAACCAACCTTAATAATTGGAACAGAAAAATTAGACAAAATATAAAACAGGACCTAAGAATATATATATATATATATAGAGAGAGAGAACAAAGAATGGCTGACATACTTAATAGCAGTCGATCAATCAAAATAGAACAAAGCGAAGGAAAACTATGGACAACTAAATTAACTAATGAGAAAGGCATTACGGAAAGCAACCGACAGGATATTGTGAGAACTGCTACAGATTTTTTTCAAGATTTATACGATTGCCCAAATGATTACTATCTCAAAAACATAGAAACTTATGACAAAACAAATCATAAAGTACCTCCCATCTTGAAATCTGAAGTATAAGCACCGATCAAGAATCTAAAAAATAATAAATGCCCTGGAGAAGATGGAATAACGAATGAAATTTTAAAATTTGGTGGAGACGGATTACATACAATATTATGCTTTATCTTTAACGAAATTTCAAAGAACAAAGAAATACCTAATGAATGGAAAACTTCAAAAATAGTCCTCATCCACAAGAACGGTGACAGACAAAATATTAACAACTACTGTCCCATTTCAATCGGGTCCACCTCATGTAAGCTTTTTTCCAAAATAATAAATGCAAGAACAATAGACGAAAGCTTACCTAAAGATCAAGCAGGATTTAGAAAAAATAAATCGGTTTTGATCATCTGTTCACACTTAATCAACTAATAGGGAATTCACCAGAATACAACTTCAAACTCTAACTGGGATTCATCGATTTTAAGAAAGCGTTCGACAGCATATACCACGTCAATATACGACCGAAATTAGAACAGATAGGAATGGACAAGGCATACGTTCCTATCTGTTCTAATTTTGTTAAAATAATATAATAATAATATCTTTACGTTAAAATAATAAAAAATATGTACATCGAAAACAAGGGATGCGTAGAAACAGAAAGAAGAGAAAAAATATTTCCGATCAGGAGTCAGGCAAGGCGATTCCCTATCACCAGCAATCTTCATCGCAGAATTAGAAAGAATTTTCCAAGCTCTAGCTCTACTGGCATGACAAAGGGATTTCTCTCGACGGAATAAAAATTAACCAACTGAAATTTGCGGATGATGTAGTTTTGATTGCAAGCTCTGAAGATGAACTCATTACAATGATCAACCAGCTGAAAGAGAAGAGTTCGAACCACGGGTTGATATTGAACCCACAAAAAACAGCAATCATCAACGGACCCTCCAATAATATCAGCCACAAACTCCCCGAAATAAAGATATCTAAAGAAGTTAGATACCTGGGATAAATCATCTCATTCGATAAGAGAAGTCAAATATAGAAATAGAATGAAGAGTCGGCAAGGCATGGAAGAGATTTTGGAGCCTTAGAAGTAAATTTAAAGGCTGTCTAGAAATAAGACATAAAACGACCGTATTCAGCAGCTGCATAATTCCTGTCCTGACCTATGGTTGCCCGACATGGTCACTCACTAAAGCCTTAGAGAGGAAGATAACTAACTATCTGTCAATGCAAGATGGAAAGAATAATGCTGGAAATTTTATTGAGGGAAGATAACTACCTGTCAATGCAAGATGGAAAGAATAATGCTGGAAATTTCATTGAGGGAAAAAATAAATTCACACCGAATAAGAAAGCACACCATGGTTACCGACGCAGTCACCTATACCAGAAGAATGAAATGGAACTAGGCAGGCCATGTGATGAGACAAGATGAAGACAGCTGGGCTAGGCGAGCCGCCGAGTTGATCCCGCGCAATAGGAGAAGGTGCAGAGGCCAGCAATGCAAGCGATGGGCCGACGAATTCAAGAAGATGTGCGGTAGCTCTCTCTGGATGCGATCAGCGCGAGGCAGTGACCTATGGAAGAGTAAATGCCAGCAAATTCACCTGTAAGGTTCGGTTAGTCTCCATCCTAAGACTCTAATCTCCCTAAAGGGAAGGTCTACATGTAAATATATAATGTTGTATATAAATATTGTAAATAATGAGGAAGTTTATTCTGTATATGCATATAAATAAAGACTATTATTATTATTATTATCTTTGCATTGAAAGGGTTAATGAAGCCAGATGAAGTTTTAAAGGCACATGTTTTCATCTTAATGGAATTCAGCATCAACATAAAAGTAATTATTCTTAGAAATTGTTTCTGATTATGCTACAACAGTATATTTTGTTTTAGATTAAACTCTGTTGAAATCGTCCAACAAGTGAATTACAAAAGTTTACAATGTGGAACTGATAATTTCTCTGATGAAAAAAAAATTGGAACTGGGGGTTTTGGAAGTGTTTATGTGTGTAATTTACATTTTGGAAAAGTTGCAGTAAAGAGACTACATGACTCCGAAGCAGTTATTCCAGGTTCTTTCAATATATATTTAACATTAACCAACTACTTAATTAGTTTATTTTTTCATTGACTGATAATTTGTCAAGAATTAAATATTAAATTATTTGTAATATTTATTTTGGTTTCATAATTTTCAATTATTGAAAATGATAAGAAGTTACAAGTATGATATCTATGACATATTCATAAAAGGTCTCCCAGCTATTAAGAATGTCTCTGCAATTTTTTAGAATTGTTATACTAAAAAAAAAATATATGCTACTCAAATCCCAAACTTGTGTAGGAAAAATCAGGTGAAAAATATAAATTACTAATACAGGTTATGTCAGAAATAATGTGAGACATTTTGAAGGGCTCTGAAAATAACAAATCCTGTTGAAGATAATTGTCAACAAACACAATGAATATATTTTGATTGTTGGGGGTTTAAAAAATTGCAAAAGTCGGCCGTCATTGATGTTCCTGGAAATTTTCCATCATCCTTCTAATCATTTTTGGCAAAATTACATTAGTACTACTTAGTGTTGCTATATTGGCTTTACTGCCCAAGCTATGATCTCAGGGAAAAGTCAGATCCTTTGATCTGAATATAATTAAATACTAAAATGGGATGCTACCCTGAGATCGTTATACTTAATATGTAATAATTTTATGTTATTAATAATTAAGAGACTTATATAGTCTTCTCCAAAGGTTAACGTGGTTGACTGACCAGGAGTTGTTTATTAAATAAGAATAATTATAGAAGAACATTATATTTTATTTGTGCTGATCATGGTTACAGACTTATAAATCTTAAAAACAACTTACAATGAAAACGGGAAGCTATAGGTGACTTATGATACATGGGGCTTCATTCTCCATCCTCCTCCTTCGTCTTGATTTGGCTGCTGCGTACCGACAACTGCTCCCTCTCTTCAAAGTAAAGTAATGAACCCTAAGGATCATTTTACTCTACCTGGCCTAGGCCCCTTATTGTCACCTATAGCAGTGTCTTACCCCCTCATGTATTCTTTATTTCCAGCAGGAATAATAATCATTTTCCCTGAATCTTTTGCTGTGGATGAGCTTTCAGCAAGTCATTAATTGCCTGCCATATTATTAATTTAAGTAATTATATATATTAAAGAAGGTTCACAATTTAATCAACAATTGTGAATAACTGTGCTGATAAAATGTTGAAGTTAATTACAGTATATGAATAATTATTATATGTGTGCATTAAACTATTATTTGACAAATAATAAACAAAGTTTTGTATACTTTCAGGATTGACATCTGATCAATTTGAAACTGAAATCAAACTGTTGGGTGGAGTAACTCATCAAAATATTCTTCCTGTCATTGGCTATTCAAATGATGGCCCATACAAATGTCTTATTTATACTTTAATGCCTAATGGATCTCTTCAAGATGCTTTGGAGGCTGAGGTATTTTAGTTGTTAAATCATTTCCACTGTTTTAACTCCCTTTTTTTTTTTTTTTTTAAACTCCTTTCTAGGTCCTCCATTTCTGGAGATTCTGAAAATAATTATAGAACACTATTCTTTAATCTTTTCAGCCTAATATCTAGTTTACCAGGCATGTAATTTTAAACTGATAGATCATAGTTAAAACCAGAAAATAGAAGAGATGTGGTTAGTTTGTGAAATAGTAGTAGTTGAACTAATTTGTAGAAAGTACATTACTGTTAACCTGAGAAATAATTCTATTAGGTTTTATTCTCAAGAATACTGCATGTAATTTCTGATTCTAATGTTCTTTTTCATAGCACTGGTCGCCAAGGTTTTCTTCACAAGAAATCTGATTAGTGAATCTAGTGCAGTTTTTCATACTGAATTCAGATATGCAGTCAGAATTTTTCCATCAGGCACAGTTTTTTTGTGACAGCTCCTTTTTAAAATCTGATATTAGTATGTTTTTTTACCTGTCGTAGGAATCATTACCTCGTAGGGCAATAATCGAAGGCGTAGGGAATTGGCGACCCCATCGCCCGGTCATCGTACGGCAGTCAGCCACTGGCCCTCCAGGTTGGGGGAACAGTACTCAAACAAACATGCAGTACACAATCCACAGCACACTCCACACAAGGTGACTTACAGTACACACCTTAGGGCCACCTTCTCTAGGTAGCCGCCCCGGATGGGGGAGTAGGTCAGGAGGCTCTGAGGAGGCAGCCCCTCCACCTGACGAGGAGGGTGAGGGCTGATAACCCTCCCCTCTGAAACCTCTTCATCCCAAGACCTCAACGAGAAATAGCCGGCAGATCACATGGTAACAGACACGGAAACCGTCATATGGACTTCAGATTAGGAATGTGGAACATTTTAACTTTATATAGACCAGGTGGGCTTCAAGTCCTCCTTTCAGAATTGGACAAATACAGACTTGACATTACCGCTATTCAGGAGAGCCGCTGGACCGGCCATGGGCTGTTGGAGAAGAAATTCCACATAATATACTATAGCGGCCAAGACAGAAACCACACATTTGGCACTGGGTTCGTTGTGAGAGGTTGGATGAGGCAACGGGTTGTTGGATTCAATCTTATTAATGATCGCCTATGCTCCATCAGCATCAAGGGGACCTTCTATAATTACACACTCTTCAGCTGTTCCACAGAGGCCTCGAGCGATGACGAGAAGGAAGCCTTTTATGATACCTTGGAAAGACCCTATGATGCATGCTCCAGTCCCGACATCAAAATCCTTCTAGGGGATTTCAATGCAAAGATTGGAAGAGAAGATGCATACAAACCTACGATTGGCTCCTTCAGTTTGCATGAAGGAAGCATTGAAAATGGTAGAAGGGTCATCGAGTTCGCAGCATCGAGAAATCTGGTAGTTGGGAGCAGTTTGTTCCCGGGGTGGCGGATTTACAAGGCTACATGGAAATCACCCGATGGCACTACCTATAACCAAATTGACCATATCTTAATCTGTTCACGTCACAAATCCAACCTCCTTAGTAGCAGGACATATAGGGGAGCAAATGACCCCGACCATTATCTTGCAATATCAAGAATTAGAGCCAGGATTGCTACCATCAGGAATCACAGGACAGAAAGGTCCAAAAGGTGGAACATAGGAAAGCTGAAGGACCCAGAAAGCTGTCAAGCATTTCAACAGAAAACGGAAGAATTGTTCAGAGATGGGCACAGAGTTGCTGATGTTGAAAGTGTACAGGATGTCTGGGATCAATTGGAAAAGGCCTTGGACGGCGCAGCAGAACAAACCCTTGGAAAGGAGGCTCTCAAGGGTCGAGGTAAATGGTTCGACGAGGAGTGTAAGTTGGCCAATGATGCAAAGAATGAAGCGTACAGGAACATGTTAAACAAGCGCTTCACCAGGAGAGCCACGGAGGAATATAGAAGTAAAAGAAGGCTGGAGAAGAAACTCCTCAGGAATAAGAAGAGAGCATGGGAGAGAGAGGAGCTGGAGGATATGGAGGCCCATTGGAGTGTCAAGGAGAGCAGAAAATTTTTCCAGAAGGTCAATAGTGGACATGCCGTTTTTAAGCCTAGGACTCAAGCATGTAAGAAAGAAGATGGGACACTTCTTGACAATAAGCATGATATACTGGATCGGTGGGCTAGGCACTTCCAATTGTTACTAAATGAGGAGGCGGTTATGGAGGATGTAGAGGCAGGCGACTTTGCTGGAGAGGATATGCCTGACGATCTTGATGCTATCGAGCCTCCGGACTTTGAAGAAGTGATGGACACAATTCTTCGCATGAAAAACAATAAGGCGCCGGGACCGGATGGATTGCCAGCCGAGATCTTCAAGTATAGGGGAGATGAGTTGCATAGAGCACTATCTGATGTGGTCCTGACAATTTGGGATCAGGAAAGAGTGCCACGACAGTGGGCTAGTGCTATAATATGTCCTCTCCATAAGAAAGGAGATCAACTAGACTGCACAAATTACCGTGGAATCTCTCTGTTGTTTTGTGGTTACAGGATCTTCTCGAGTGTCCTTTTCAGCAGACTTGCACCATTTTCGGAATGGGAGATCGGGAAATATCAGGCTGGCTTCCGGAAAGGCAGATCCGCTGTTGATCAAGTATTCACCCTCAGGACAATTTTGGAACGGGGTCATGAATATAAAATCCCTACACACCACCTGTTTGTCGACTTTAAAAGTGCATATGACAGCATCAAACGACCTAAGCTGTATGAGGTGATGAGAGAAATGGGCATTCCAAGCAAGCTGATACGTCTCGTGAAGTTGACAATGAAAGTGTGAGGTGTCAGGTATGGATCCAGTCTGACTGCTCTGCTGCATTTCCCTCCAGTAAAGGCTTGAGACAGGGGGATGGACTGGCCTGTCTACGTTTTAATCTTGCACTGGAGAAAGTTGTGCGGGATACAGGAATCCAGACGGGCCACACGATATTTACCCGTACTGTACAGATATTGGGATACGCCGATGACCTCAATATCATTGCTAGGACCTGATCGGAATAGATAGAAGCCATTGGGAAACTCATGGACGCTGCTTCAGCCATGGGGTTGACCGTAAATGAGGGGAAGACAAAATATATGTACACAGGTGCTGGTGGTGAAGGGGCACTGATTGTGGGCCCTTACACAATCCAGAGGGTGGACGAGTTTGCATATTTGGGATCCTTAGTGACACCAACAAACGATGTCTCTGCTGAAATAAGAAAAAGGATAGTGGCGGCAAATAAGGCATATTTTGTCTTACTGAAAACTCTTTGCAGCAGATCCCTTACCAGGGGCACTAAACTGGTCATATACAAGACTCTCATACGCCCTGTTCTTACCTATGCTTCCCAAACCTGGACTATCTCAAGAAACAATGAAAATAGTCTTTTAATTTTTGAAAGAAAAATATTATGGCGTATAGTTGGCCCATTAAGAGATGGAGATGGAGGGAGGATTAGGAGGAACAGGGAGCTTTATGACCTTTATGGGGATGTGGACATTGTGAGGTTTATTAAACTGGGGAGGCTCAGTTGGGCTGGCCATGTCGCAAGGATGGAAGTGGAAGAAATTCCTAGAAAAGTAGTGGACACAACCTTTCACAGTACACGACGGACTGGTAGGCTTCGATGGGTTGATGGAGTGGCAGCGGCTCATTGAGGAGGCCAGGACCCACCCAGGGTTGTAGCGCCACGGAGATAGATAGATAGATAGGAACCTTTGCCTCATATGTAGTGATTTTATCCAAGCTGTATTTAAGGAAATTTTATTTGTAATATTATGCTGAAGCACCATAAAACAAGACTGTGCAGGTTCATTTATTCTATTCATTTTAAATAGACTATAACAAAATTAATAAGATATAACAGCCAAATTTAATTTAATTAACAAGACATTAAAAAATAATTCGGAAAACAATTTAATAATGCTCACACAACATGCTCAGACCTGTTCATCTGGCATTGTGATATATCAGTATTGAGCTGAATGTGAGTTTGTTCAGTAGTGCAATATTTCCTTCCTTTCTTTTCGGAAGAGTATTGTGTATGTAGTGTTTTAGTGCTTTGTTTTTTCATCATGCCAAGAAAGTGTATAAATCATGTAGACAGTTTCTGCTACATTTGTGGTGAGCTGATCTTCAAGTCTTAGAGGCGAAATTTGACCCCACTTGTAAAGAAGTGTTATTAACTTTACTTTGGCTGTCAGGCTGGTGATTTTGATAAGAGCTGTGCCCCTCATATATGCTGTGTTTCGTGTGTTAGATTGCTGACTGGGTGGGAAAATAGTACACATCGTATGCCATCTGCAATTCCCATGATTTGGAGGGAACTGAAGGATCATTTAAGTGATTATTATTTCTGTTTGACAAATATTAAAGGAATCACATCTAAAACAAAACATACAGCTAAGTATTCGAATTTTCAATCTGCAATAAGACCTGTCTTATTACACAAACGAACAGTTCACTGTACCAGTATATGCAGATATGACCTTAGGTGATAGCTCTGTATCTGATCTAATTTAAACTGAAAATGCTTCAGATGACAGTAAAAATGATCCTACATATGAAGCCAATACCTGTTCATCAGAACCATGTTTTCCCATTCAGAAAGACCTTAATGACCTGATTCGGGATTTAAATCTGTCTAAACAGCAAGCTGAAGGTTTAACTTCTAGACTCAAAGGGTGAAATCTACTCCAAAAGAAGTAGGATATGTAGTTATTGTGGCCTCCATATTGATTTCAAGGACTGCTTCTCTGAAGAAAATGGTATTGTGTTTTTTAGTGATATTTGTTCAGTTATGGAAACTCTTTGACTTCAACACCGGCCAGATGAGTGGCGACTATTCATAGATTTGTCTAAAGTTAGTTTGAAGACTGTGCTGCTATATATTGGCAATTAACTTCCATCAATACTTGTAGCGCATGCCGCTGATATGAAAGAGGCATATCAAAATATGAAACTAATTTTAGAGAAAATACAATATGGAAAATATGAATGGAATATCTGTGGTGATATAAAGGTCATTGCTTTATTGCTTGGTTTGCAACTTGGATTCACCAAATTTTGCTTTTTTTTGTGCCTCTGGCACAGCAGAGATAGGAAGTCCCACAATGTTACAAAATCATGGCCTAAACATGAATCTCTTATCCCTGGCCAAAAAAATGTGGCATATGTACTGTTAGTGAATCCTGAAAAAATATTTTTACCTCCATTGCACATTAAGTTAGGAGTAATGAAAAATTTCGTCAAAGCTATGGCTAAACAGTCTGATGTATTCTTGTACTTTAAATCGAAATTCCTCAAAGTCAGTGATGCAAAACTGAAAGAAGGAATTTTTATAGGACCACAAATCTGGTCATTAATGGGTGATGAGCATTTCGAAGGATTGTTAAATCCACTGGAGAAAGCAGCCTGGCAGTCTTTCAAAAGTTTATGTTTCAATTTTCTTGGAAGCCATAAAGGAGAAAACTATCGTGACATAGTGATTGATCTTCTGCATTCTTATAAAGCTAAGGGATAGAACATGTCTTTAAAAATTCACTTCTTTGAAACTCACTCAGACTTCTTCCCCGAAAATCTTTGAGCTGTTAGCGATGAGCATGGTGAGAGTTTTCATCAGCAAATTTCTACTATCTAAAAGGGGTAACAAGGCAAGTGGAGTTCCAATATGCTGGCTGACTACTGTTGGACCAAGAAGAGAGATGTTCCAGATGCAAAATATGCCTGAAAATCACTATCTACCACTTTCTAGGAAAGTCGGAATGAGTAGTTATAATTTTAAGTTAGATCGATTTTTTTTCGAATATTATAAAAATTCAAATGAATATCATACAAAACTTCTGCCCGATGGAGAAAAACTAAAGTTATATTTGATTTCAGCACTAAAAATACTTCTAGAAAATGTTATCTTAGTTCTTGTAAAAGAAAAAAAGTTCATTTTTGTCGACCAGTGTAATTAGTAATCAGTTTTCATAATTTATAATTTTTATGGTCAAAATCACCACATTCTTTCTTCTATTCTTCTTTTTTTTTTCAATTAATTCCTGAACCTAAGTTTTAAAACCTTTGTTTTAACCTACCTAAATTTAATTATAAGGTTTCTAACATTTACTGTTTGAGATTTTATTTTTTACCTCCACACAGACTATTTTCACCTCCATTATATTTATTTTCGGAAAAGTTATTTATTTATTGATAAAACCAATTAATATCTATTCAACCATTTTTTCTTATTTTGCTTTCTCTTTATTTAAATTTGATTTTGATTTTTAGAACAATAGAAATGTTTTAAGTTGGCAAGAAAGACTTCAGATATTACATGGGACAGCAAAAGGATTAGAATATCTTCATTCTATGGAAAAACCCCTCATCCATAGAGATTTGAAAAGTGCAAATATATTGTTGGATGAAAACCTCATTCCTAAAGTAATCATACTATATTTCTTCGGCACAGCATTAAGATGGAACTATCTTATCAGTAGGAGGTCACCAAACTAATACCTATGTATTAAATAACTGATTTGTAATTCAATTCATATTCATGGGAATCAATAAATTTTTTAATACTTTAAATATAATTTAAAATAACCATTTCTATCAACTTCCACTCATTCAAAATGGATTCCTTGTGGGTGAGGTTTTACTGTAATTTAAATTATAACTTCTCTAGACACAGAGTTTTTCAGAACAACAGAAGTCTATAGTATGAAGAATATTAATCGATAACTAATTAAAGCCGTAATAGTTTTAATTATTCAAATAAATATTAATTTTACAATTTGATACAAATCAATTAGTTAGCTCCAAAATGTGAAAACATTTAATACTGTAACTGCTGCTTATAAGGAAGTTCCATCACAAAGTTGTGCCATTTCTTCTATTCAATATTACATTATCTTGACAAGAAAGTAGTTTCAATTTCCAGACAGAGCTTGTTCTAGCAATGAAAAACTATTGTTTAAGCCAAAATACTAATTTAAGCAATTTTCTCTAAGTGTGGCTTACAAAAATACTTTCTTGTATACCAAGTTATTACCAAATATTAAAAGCAATATTTATATTTTATTAATTGTATTTTTATTGAATTAATGATTTTAATTTGCTATGCCATTTCACCTTAATTGTCATTATCATCACTAAAGTGTTTTAGATAGGCTTGCATAAAATACTCTGGGATTAAGAAGTGCTTAGGATAACCAGAAGTTGTATCAGAAGCTTAATGAGTGCAGGAAGCAATTTACATTCTAGTCAAGTTCTGCAAAGATTAGAATTGAATGTATTTAAATGAAAAACACAAGTACTTGCAAGATGGAGACGGAATTTAATGATCTGTTCAGTTTTCTACAAATGTGATTGAACTCCTTTGATGAAGAAGAAATAATTGTGCCTATGTACAATTTTAAAAATAATTAGATATCTCCTTAGATGGTTTGGCATCTGAGCTCTTCAAGTTTGGTGGTGAGAGATGTCTAAAAAGCTATGCATGACATCATCAGACAGTCTGGCCAGGGACACCAACCAGTGCACATCGCTCTCTTTAATTCTTCCATTTAATTTGTGCATTGTTGTTAACTTAGTTTCCAATTTTTACTATCAGGATAACCAAACTATATATATATATATATATATATATTAATATAGCGCACCTAAAAATATATTGAGGACATCGTAGCGGAAAATAAAGCGCTCAAGGTATGAGTGGGGAATTTGAAGGTACGCTTAAATAAAAGTGAACAGGGCTTATTATCCGGGACTGCTATATAAAGCCACGAGTTACCGGAGCATCTTCATTTTCGATCCAGCCTTGAAGAAGCTAGCAGTATATCTGGCGAAACGTTGGCGAAGAAAAATTCAACAACATGGTCTAAACCAGAAACCACTGAAGTTTTGTGTATAAATAATGGGCGTGGAAACCTGAAAGAGTATATATATATATATATATATATATATATATATATATATATATATCATATATATTTCTACAGCCAATAAAGTGTTGTGAAGGGGCATTTGAAATTAAATTCAAGCATAACCAGTTCAAGCTACAATAATAGGCTATCTCTTAAGCCCAACAGTATTAAAAGCAGTTGCCGTCCATAACAAACTTTCTCCATAAGTAACTATTTATTTATTTACTTGGGCAAATGGCTGTTTGCTCCAAATGCAACGTCATCGCTCGTGATGATAAAAATAACGTATCTTGCTGTAAATGTAATTGAATTTTTCACGGGCGGTGCAGTAGTCTTAGCGAAAAGGAGATAGAGGGCCTAAAATCTTCAAAAACACAATGGCTGTGTACTAAACGTGAGCAGGCCAAAAAAACACAGAAGCAGGTGATAATCAAACTTCCGATAAAATAGCACAACCTTCACTCATGGAAATATTAGCTGCAATAAAACATTCTGATGAAAGCGTCCAGGTGGAGATAAAAAAGATCAAGGTCGCGATAGATAAATATGGAGATTTCACATTCGAAGTGAATGAGAGGCCCAAATCTATCGAAAAACACTTAGAGGGGGGGAGAATATATTGAGGTCATCGTAGCGGAAAATAAAGCACTCAAGGTATGAGAGGGGAATTTGAAGGTACGCTTAAATAAAAGTGAACAGGGCTTATTATCCAAGTCCCTAGAGATACAAGGGATCCCTATACGAGCCGGAGAGACCCCTTCTGACCTAGTTGCAAGCATTAGTGCAGGACTGGGATTAAAACTAAATATTGAGGACCTAGACACGGTGTAGCATCGTAGAGTGAAGAATCTCCAGCAATCATCGCACCCTTCATAAGGCAATCAGTGAGGGATGACCTGATCCAAAAGAGAAAAGTCAAGCGAGATTTCTCCACGCGAGATATAGGTTGGCAGGAAAATGACTGCCACAGTATCTATCTAAGCGAGGAAATGACTGGCAGGAAATGAAGAGGGCAACGGAGAAAATAAAATACACTTGTGGACCAAAAAACCGGTGCACCTAGAATTCTACGTGAAAAATGTAGATTAGAGCATTTTTCTGGTGCGTGAAGTAATAACTACAGTTAGCCAGGTCAAAGCAGATTACTGTCCTTTATACATTTACACAAAAGGTCTTAATTCTCTCAAGGATTGGGGATTAAAACTGAAAGAAAAGGCATCGAGCTCAATTCAGTTACTCTTCGGGTGACTTTACAAACACACTATCCAGTGGTTTCTCTTTCCTACGGCAATATTCTTCCAATAGGAACTTTTTTAGGAGTAAAAATGGTTTTGCCGCCTGAAGTTGTCACCCGCATTATCGCTTTAATCAAAGACGGCCGAAGTCAACATTATGCGGCCAGAGTGCATGGAATTCCTGAAACAACCGTTCGCCGTGCAGTCCAGTGGTTCCAGGAAACTGGTAGCTATGGCAGAAGACCCGGATCAGGCCGTCCGAGGGCGACAGACCCAGGAGATGACCGATTTATTGCTGTTCAGACCCTGCGAAACCGTTTTCAATCAGTGGTTGAGACCTCCCACCGACTCCTTGGGGCTCGGGCACAAATCGAGCGGACAGTAAGGAGAAGGCTTGCTGAACTCAACTTACATTCCAGAGTCCCTGCATCCGGCCCTCAAATCACCCCACCGCACCGTACAGCATGCCTCAAGTTCTGTCACGAACATGCTGCTTGGACTGTGGATGATTGGGCCTCTGTTCTTTTTTCAGATGAGTTCAGGTTCAGCCTATATGGTGCAGATGGCCGAGTTAGAGTGTGGAGAAGACGAGGAGAGCGATTTGCTCAGTGCAACCTAACGGGAAGAGTGGTGTTTGGAGGAGGTTCCGTGATGGTTTGGAGAGGGATTTCTTTAGAGGCTGTGACAGAGCTCCAACCGTTGATTGCCCTTTGATGCCAATGATTATTTTAGGCAAGTACATTACGGACATTCTAGAGGAATATGTGGTACCATTTGCCCCGTTCATCGGCCCCAATTTCCTTTTAATGCAAGATAATGCACGGCCACACGTTGCATATGTCGTACGGGACTATCTGAATGAGATCGGTATCCAAACCTTTGACTTGCCAGCTCGCAGCCCCGACCTCAACCCGATTGAACACCTTTGGGACCAATTTTGGACATCGATCCGGCGATGGACCTCCAAGAGCTGAGGACTGCTATTGTACACGAATGGGATCAGATCCCTCAAGATCGCGTTGCCAACCTCATTAGAAGCATGCCTAGTAAACTCCAGGATGTCATCTGAGCAAGAGGAGGCAATACTCGATATTAAAGACTTGGATATCGAACAATAGAGACTTTTTTTTTGTTAACAGTGAATTTAAGTGAACTTTCTTCTTTATTTTCGATTAAAGGTTTCGTTGCCTATTGAAGTTGTGTTTTTTATTGTTTATTCTTCTTCGAGAATAATTTACTGATAAAAAGGTAAGAAAAGTTTGACCGTTTACCTGTTTTGTATTCATTTTTTACGTAAAAATGTAGGTGCGCCGGTTTTTTGTCCGTGAGTGTATGTCTGGTTCTCTGGTGGTAGAGTGGAATGCAGAAAAGAAGATGGGCACCAAGTGGTCTTCATCAATCAAGCTCATGACCAGGAGGTATTCGGCTGAGTACTGAAGACAGGTATGCCCTCAAACTCCACGAATAAACATGGCTCTCACCACAGTGCTCAAGGGTTAATTTTGATTCACTCCAACAAACTCAAGTGTTCTTTAAAAATTTTATTTATTCCAAAGAAATATATATTGCGAAATTAATTTTTCTTTCTCACATAAAATTAATTTTTATTTTTTCTTCTATCTTCTTTTCTTTGTCTGTTGTTTAATTTATTTTATTATTTACGTATCATTTTTCCTTTCGTTATTCTTTAATTTTATTATCCATTTTTTTAGCTTCAAGATTTATAGCGGTTTTTAATAATAACTCACCTCTGATAATCTTTTCTCTGTATTATCAAACTTTTCAATTAGCTCTGCCAATAAAATTTATTCCTCATAGCTTCCTCTCCTCAAATAACGAGAGCTTCTCTTCTGCAAGAGAATTCCCCATCATGTCTAGTGTCCTAACCTCCTGTCACATTAACTCCCAATCCTTGCCAAGTGAGCGCTTTGATGAATTTCATCAATATTTTTAATTTTTAATTTAAAACCCCATATCCCATCCTCCACTGTTTCCTTACCTGACTATTCCTTCCTCTGCCGCGACCGAGGAGGGATTCTTCTTCACTGGCTTCATTTAAATCCCTGCTTTTACATCATTTCTTGGCATTCCAAAAAGAAGCTCTCCAATCAGGTCAATCTTCCGCTTGAACAAATTAGAATTGAATACTCGATCTCGTTACCTACGTGTTTTGTTTATTTTTCCAACAACAAAGAAAATACAGACTTTGTAAATATTTTATCGCGTGCTATGCCATTCATTTATTTTATTTAGTGATTTTGTTATTAACTATTGTATCAATGTTATTTATTATTATTTTGTTAATATCAACATATTGATTTTCGGCAATTAGTTAAAATCCGGTCAAGTTTCGTACTTGTTATTTATTTATTTTATTTTCTATTTCTATTTTTATTATGTTTTTTCACTCTTGATTATTTCATGATTTGTATTATTATATAGCCTTCGGGCCAGATGAATATTACGTTGTTTTATTTGTTCATTATTGTTATTCTATAGGGACTTGGTCCCAGAATAAAGTTTGTTTTCTATTCTATTCTAATATATAGATAGAGGAAAAATATCCTGAGAAGAGACGGGACACCAAGTAGAGTGTGATTTATAGAGATCAGATTTTCATATCATAAAGAACTGCAGTAAAAAAGAAAAAACAACATGTGCAGTTGTAACTTTTTTAACTATATTTACATATATTAAAAATTGTGATATGTATGCTCATTTACTCACTAACTCTTTTCATTACAAGTTGCATTAAGGGATAATTCCCCTGGAATCAATATTATATTTCGAATAATATAGCTGTTTTCTAAATGTTAACACAAAGATCTTTCATGAGACTACTGTTTTTTTTTTGTGTTTTTTTTGGTTTCAGCTTTGAATCAGAGGTCTAACATTGAATTCAGTTTTTCAGACAAAACTCCTTGAATTTTTAAGGAAAAGGGATGCGCTTATTATATGTTTACTTCTCATATTTACTGCTTGATTGAAAGTATTACATTTATTTCCTTTCCTTTATTTTCGCTCTCCTCCTTCTTCTACCTCTTTATATTCTCTATCCATACATTCCTTATTAATGGAATTGTAATTTTATGTAGAAATTGATTATTTCATTCACTTACTAGTGTATTCAATCGTGAATATCTGATCTTTAATTTGTTTATTTTTTAGGTTGGTGACTTTGGTTTAGTGAAGGCTGGGAAACCATTAGGTAAAGTTACCATGTATACTTCCACAGTTTTGGGTACATCAGCATATATGGCTCCAGAAGCATTCAAAGGAGAAATATCAGCCAAAGGAGATGTTTTTAGTTTTGGAGTGGTTAGTATTAAATTAATGTTGGTTTTTATTTTATCTTAACTTAAAGCATTGGATCATGGTTAGTAGGGATTTTTTTTTTTTACAACAGGTGTAGAAATGGCTTCTGAAGTTTTTTTGGTTTTTATCTGTTACATCCTCTGTTATATATTCGTATTAAATGAATTAAGATTGTTGGTGCAAGAAGGGTCTATTACCCTTTATGGAGAATAAAGATTTCAGCCTTCCATTCTTTAAACTTACGACTTTGAAAGGGTCTGTTATGTTGGCTTATCTGACTGCACAAACTTTTGTTTTGGATCCTTCATGTGTAGAACTTTTTTTCTGCTTCATTTATATCAATATTCATTTTATTAATCATAAGTTGTAGCATTTATTTAATAATTCTCATTTCCATACCACTGCATTCAGTGTACCAGGGACTCATTCATTGAACATTATTATGAATTATTCAGTATTTTGTTTTTCAAATCTATGACAGGCCAATATCCTTTGCGAATCTACAACACAAATGGAAGTACCCTTTTGACTCATTCTCTCTTCGAAATGTAACGATCAAAAGAAAAAATTATAAGAATCAAAAGTATATATGTACATATAATATACTCTTCTCTTGTTTATACAATATAAAAAGTATATAAAAAATTATTTGAATTATAAATTATTTTTGCATTTCTGTTAAACATTTTGTCAAAATTCGAGGCAGCAATGTTGAAATTTCTGGGTCTCGAGATTACTTAACTCACATCTTTGTCTCCAAACATAAAAATAAGAATCTATGAATTTCCAGTCCTTTCAAATGTTCTTTTTCGGTGTGAATCTTGGCCACTAATTTTGAAGGAAGATCTAAGGTATTTGAAAATAAAGTATTGCATGGAATATTCAGATCGATGAAGGATGGGATGAGTCCACTGGATAGTTTAGGTTACATATCTCACGCAACCTTTTAATAATAATAATAATAATGTCTATTTATTCTGGGACAAGTCCCTATTGAATAACAATACAGTTATTGTAAGCTGTTATGTCTTAGATTGTTAAATAATTACATTTAATTAATTATTACAAGTAATTTAGTAAGTGAGAAAGAATAAAAATAATGAACAAAAAAAAATGTGAATTACCTACAATAACAATATTTTAAGGACAGATTAGAAGAAAAGAAAGAAAAAAAATTAAAATAAGTTAACAATAATTATATAAGAGAAACAATTTATGGTTACATATATATCAAATTTATGCCAAGAAAAAAAAAAAAAAAAAATGAAGAAAAATTAAACAATATTGTCAGAGATTTACATTTCATCCCTTTTTGTTTCTTTTTTAATGTCTATCTATATGATATTAATAATACATGTGTATGTGGTTTACATTTCACACACTCATCTTACTAATATTATAAATGTGAAAGTTTGTATGTTTGTCTCTCTTTCATGCAAAAACTAATGAACGGATTTGGATGAAACTTAACAGTAATATAGGTTATACATCAGAATAACACATAGGCTATAGCAAGCGCGGAATTAGGAGGGGGGCGCACGCGGGTACGTCCCTCCCCCTCTCCCCCCGACAGTTTTTTAGGTACTGTGGAGAATCCATTATAGTACATTATTAAAGGCAAATCACACGATAATAGTTGTTAAAATAGCAGAAAGAACATGAGTGAAACTATTTGTTTTGATATTCTACTAATATTATAAATGCGAATGTTTGTTACTCGTTCACGCAAAAACTACTGAACGGATTTGGATGAAACATATTGAGTAAAATAGGTTATACATCATAGGCTACAGCAAGGACTGATTTATCTGGGGGCATGTGCCCCCCCCCCCCGTTACAGTACATAATTAAAGGCAAATCAAGAACTTAGCATCTTGAAATTTTTAGATAGGTTCTTTTTATCGTTTAAAAAAGAAATTTGGATAATTCTACCCCAAGGGTTTCCCCTTTAATATAATAGGGGTTCAAAAGTTGTATAGAATCCGTCAGTTTTGATGTTAGACATCTGAAATTTTGGATGTACGAGTAACTTATATTTTTTAAAAATAATTTAATTATTTATTTAAAATGATCTTTCATGAAACTTTATTATGTGGCAGACCGAATTTCACGTGAGCGAAGCTGCGGGCATAAGCTAGTATATATATAAATACATAATAACACCCACAAATGTACATCAAAAAACATCATTCATTCATCAAATAAAGAGAACATTAAGTCAAAACTGATCCCCTACTATTTTCGATTTTTTGGGAAATGTAGGGATAATAGGTGATGGAATATATGGGATTTGAAGGCTGGAAGATTATTGGAACGACGAACGGAAGAAGTTATAGAGTTCCAAAGGGAGGAGGATCGGATAAGGAAAGCTCTGTCAAAAGCTGCTGTTTGGTGGGATGTTGTATATAGATCTGAGAGCCGAGAGCGGGTGAGGACTGTGGTTTTGAATTGAAGTAGATCAAAAATAAATGATGGTAGGCGGGATCGGATAACTTGGTAAAGGAAAGATGCTAGGACGTACTTAAGGCGGTAGGAAGGGTAGAGCCATTTCTATTCTTCGTAATATCGGGTCACTGGGGCATCTCTCAGGATCCCAAAGATGAATCGAATGGAGCAATCAAGCAACTGTTTTAATTTTGCTTCGAGATCCCCAGAGTTATCCCCATACACTGTACAATAATAGTCCAAATGAGGGAAAATTAAGGAAGAAACTAGGAGTCTACAGATTTCAAAAGGGAACAGGTGACGAAGGTAATTCAGACGCTTTAAGGTGAAAAAGGTATGACGAGAAATTTCAGAAATATGGTTTTTCCAGGAAAGGGTTTGGTCAAAAATAATTCCAAGGTTTTTGACAGTTGGTCAGAATTTGATAGGATTATTGTTTAGAAAGAGGATTGGATTATGAGGAATAGTTTTAAGAAAGTAGTTTGATCCTATTACTATTGCCTTGGTTTTGTCCACGTTCAACTTTAGCTTATTATCCATTGCCCATCGACTTATTCGATCCAGGTCATCATGGAGTTTCTCCGTGGCTAGTAGTAGATCAGATGGGGAAAAGGATAGGTACACTTGAAAGTCATCGGCATAGAATGGAATGTTGGATAAGAAGTGGAAGGTCGTTTATGTAAATGGCAAATAGGGTGGGGGATAGTGATGAACCCTGTGGGACACCACAGGGTAGCGGAAGGGTTATGGACGGAGGTTGACCGGTGACCAGAACATATTGGGAGCGATCTGAGAGGAAAGGCTTGAACCATCCTAGAGCACTGTTGGATAGAGGTAAGTTTCGTAGCTTGGCGAGGAGGATATTGTGGTCTACTGTGTCAAAGGCTTTGGAAAAATTAAGAAGGATCAGAATTGTTAAGTTTTGCTGTCCAATTGCAGTATGGAGATCATGGGTGATTTTGAGAAGAGCGGATTGAGTTGAATAGCCTGGTCGAAAGCCAGTTTGGAGAAGGTTAATGAGGGAACATTCTTCTAGAAAATTTGAAATTTGGTTTTAAGCTAGGTGCTCTAATGGTTTTGAGAGGTTAGAGAGAAGGGAGATAGGGCGTAAGTCATTTTATAGGAGGGATTTTCAACTTTATTTAGCGGGCGCACTAACGCGGTTTTCCAAGGCATGGGAAATACGGAGTTTTGTAACGAGAAATTATAAATATGATGTAATACGGGCATTATGACAGGAAGGCAGGATTTTAGTAGCTTTAAAGGAATATTGTCAGGACCATAGTCATTGGTGCGGGATTTCAGAACGGTGTTTAATAGTTCGTCATATGATACATTGGAGAAAAAAAAGTTATCAGGATTAAAGTTTATATGATCAATGTCGGTAGCGGATAAGGATTTAGGAGATGTATTGGGTACGAAGTGGTTATTGAGATTGTCTGGCGTGATTGGAAAGGAACAGAGTTTACCGGATACTGTTGGTGATAATTGTCAGAGTATTTTTCATTTGTATTTGGGATCGGTTGCATTGGAGAGAATGAATTGGATGCGATTTCATTTTGCACGACGTAGTGCAGATTGTGTTCCATTGCGAAGTAGTTTAAAACCTGCATAGTCTACTGATAGAAGTGTGCGACAAAATTTTCTCCTTGCTGCTTCTCTTTTTTTCATCATTTGTTTTATTTCAGGGGTTAGCCAAGGTGCAGATGGACGGCTTAAGGTTAGGGTTTTTAAAGGAGCATGGATGTCTAAAATGGATTGCAGATTGGAAGTCAAGGTGGAAACCATCTGATCGATGGAACTATAGGAGTAAATGACGTCCCAGTTGATGGAACTTAAATCGGATTGAAGTGATTCAAAGGAAAGGAGGTCCAAATTGCGATAGGACACCGTTTTGGGAGTAAAGGATTTGTCTGGTAGGTCATATGAAATTTGGATGAGATTGTGTGATGAAAGAAACGGAACAGGATGTTGGGACAAGGGGAGGATTTTAAGAGTCGAATCAGAGATAAAAAGGTCCAACCAGGTATCTGAAATTTGAGTGTGATGGGTAGGAGAGTAGGGAACGGGGTAAAGATTGAGAGAGAATATTAGGTTTGTATAGAAAAAGGATTGATTGCTGGAATTCGAAAACATATTAATATTAAAGTCACCACATATAATTATATTGGTGTAGGTAGAGACTAGTTGAAGAAGAGAGGATTCGAAGTGGTTGTCGAATGGAACATGAGGAGGTCGGTACACTATAGCATTTAGAAGAGGAGAGGAAAAAGTTGAGATTTGAACAAATATGTATTCTTGGTGAGGAAAGCTAGAAGCGGGAGATTGAAGAAGGGTTTTAGCTTTAAGGCTTTCATGGATATATATACCAACTCCACCTCCCCTGCAGTCGGATCTGTCATGATGTATGAGAGAATAGTAAGGAAGGGACAATTGAGAGGAAAGAATGGTAGGTTTGAGCCAAGTTTCGGAGACAGTTATGACATGGTAAAAGTTATCTTGCAAGTATTTCTGAAACTCATCAAATTTCATTAATTAATAAATTCATAAAATCATGAAGACTTGATATATCTATAAAATTGTTGGAATTTATTACGAATGAATCCCTTAAAAGAGTTAGAAAGTGCTGAGCTGATCAGTAAACATCCAAGGGGTAAACCAAGGCATGGGTAAGCTTAGTATGTTAAAAATGATCTTGGGGTAGACTGTAGTGTAGGTGAGAGGAATGTGTTAAAAATGATCTTGGCGGTTTGTTTTTGGTATATGAATCATCAACAGATTATTGTAATCACTTATTACATTTAAAGATGTAAAAAAATTAAATAAATTGAAATACCAATTATTATTATTATTAAGTATTTGAAGACCATAGGGAAAAAACAAGTTAACTCGCTTTTTCCTAAATGTTCATAAGAGCAAAATTAATCTCGGAATCTTTCAGTACTCTTCACATGAACCAAATTGGACAAATCAAAGCTGTTAAAGCTGACAGTGACATTTGAGTAAGGATCTAGAAATAGACCTTACATTTTTCTTAACATTCAAGTCTTCTTGGAGATAAATTTTTTTTTATCTTTTTTCAAACTATAGCTGAGCCCCTCCTTTGTTTTTCAAGTTTCCTCGTTTTCCCCAAAGGTCTTCAATTATAATTAGAGACATTTATGAAAATTATTTATTGCATTAAAATGTTGTTTTTATATCAGGTTATTCTAGAAATAATTACTGGGCTTCCACCATTTGACGAAGAACGAGAAACAGTTGATTTGGTAAGTTAATCATAAATTGTTTATTGGTTGTTGATTGGTAAATTAATTGTTTATTTTACTGTTTGTAATTTTAAAGTAATATTGCAATATTATATTCAATCATCTTGTTCATTCTTGTACTTATATTTTCACTACTCCAAAATTTAAGCATGGAGGTTTTTGCATTTTTAAAACAGCAGAGTTCTGACATTATCTTTTTTTTTTAATTTTCATATTTCAATTAATTATAACAATTCAAGTGATATTTCAATTAATTAAATAATTTAAATATCGTTGAGTAATTAAAGTTCTAGTTAATGCAAACAACATATTTTTTTGAATTGCCACATTTCAAGGCCATGCACACACTTAATTATTGATGTACATTGTCTCTGTGAGTACTCTCTTTTGTTTCATCATCATCATCATCATAGTCAATCCTCTCTACTGCTCATGCAGTGTGAGGTTTCCTTCTTTACATCCCAGACCACACTGTAGGTTTCTCTTCACTAAGCTTTCTTTAACATCAGGTATTTTGGGGTTTTCCTTTGGACCTTATTCCATCAATCATATCCTCTTATATCATCTTTGCCAGCCTCTTGTTTTCCATTCTTAGAACATATCCAAACCATCTTAGACTGTTTTCCTCAATAACTTTTTGTGCAGTCTCCATTCCGAGGTTTGTTCGAATGATTGAGTTGCGAATTCGGTCTCATCTTGTTTTGCCCTCTATTTTCCTTAGGAATCTTGTTTCTGAAGTTTAAATCTTGCTTTTGTGCCTGGTGGTTAATGTCCAAGATTCGGAACACCCTCAACTTTGTGTTCTTAGATACTTCTCCTCTCTTTTATTTATCAATTAAAATATTAGTATAATACTTAATTTGTCCAGGTGTCATCTCCAAAATTACAAAAGTAATTAAGTGACAATAAATGCAGTTTTAGTGTATGGAGCAGGTACTGGATCCTGAGTACCGAGGAAATTGAGGCTATCGGCTCTCAAAAATATGAGTAGTTAAAAAAGATTGGCCGTGACAAAGAAATATCTTCTAGTCCGTTTAGGAGTTCGCAGTTGATATACCAGCTCAAGTAACAGGATCTGTGCTCATCTTGATATTGAGATCTACACTTAGGCTCAGACCTGGTGCTGACCACAAAAAAGATGACCATCGACTGCCTAGTGATATCCTCCCCATTTTGTTAATAATCCTCTTCGGGATGAGCTAACATAGAGAAATAAGGGAAAGAAAGACTTCTCACTTGAGGTATCAGCAAGTAGGAGAATGGCTCCCACCAGATTTATCTTGGTGAAAAGATGTATTCAACAAATACAGAAGAGGTCTGTACAAAAATAAAATAAGTGTTGTTTGCAGCTGGTTAGTGCACTGCAGAATGTATGACTGAATTTTTAATGTTTACCAAAATGAGAAACCAATCAATGGTTAAAAGATTTCTTAAGAGGTGGTGTTTATCTAGAAAAGTACAATACCGAAAAAAAAGACAGATTCGCACTTTTAAGAGCAAAAATTATTTTGGATTTCCAAAGAGCTTATTTAGCTTGACTTAGCTGTGACCAGTGAATTCTATGTTCCTTTTCTTTAATATATTTACTGAATATATTATTGTTATTTTTAAGCAGACTAGTCTGAAGATTAAGTAATTTTTCTATCCATCAATGTAGTTTTTTCCTCATACATGTTTTTCATTAAACTTATGATCCTTAACTTTTAATATGAACTGAATTAGTGAAAATGTATTTAATTGGAGACAAACATTTATTATTTTGTATTTATTCATTTATTATATGCTATTTTAATTTTGCTATAATTATATTGTTTTTTTTTTAGCTTACTTACATTAATGATGTTGATGACATAAGTGTATTGGTTGACAAAAGACTAGAACCTGCAAATGAAGCATTTATTCAAGGATTGTATGATATATCTCAAAAATGTTGTTTGCCTAATAAGAAACTCCGTCCAACCATGTCAGCTGTTATTGAATTAATTACTGAATTGGAAAAAATATAGTTTGTTATATATATATATATATATATATAAATGTCTTTGTTCAATACCTGGTTGTTTTAATTCAGTTCTGGTTTATAAGTAATAGATTTTATATATATATATATATATATATATATATATATATATATATATATATATATATATATATATATATATATATAACACAAACACATGAGAAAATCTCATACCTATGATATAATTTAAGCACAAATAAAAAAATTAAAGTGTCCGTCAATTTTTTTTTTCTTATACTTATGAAAACTTACTTACTTAACTCTGAACATTCATAATACCCTACAAACGCTAAGAAAGTTTGTAATATAGTTATTTACTTTATAATTGACTAAATATGATTATATAACAACTTAAAGTTTTGAGAAATGCCTTTACTTTATGACAAGTGCACAATATATCGTTTTTATTGTTTATTTAACGTCACTTTATGCTACTATATATATATATATATATATATATATATATATACAAAAATATTTAAATAATTAAAAAGAACCATAAAATATATATATATATTTGTTTTAGGTATGTCTAAACTTTAATTTTAAAACTCAGCAATACAGTGTTTTGTATCTACTACACTACTGCTGAAGAAATGTTTAGAAGATCATTGTCCATAACAGCATGACATGACATCTAGTAAAGTGAGTTTCTGGTACTTAAGGAAGAAGAATTTTGTTATTTTCGTCATAAGTAAAGGGCTAAGTCAGACATGGGCTTGAAAAGGAGTTATTGCTTATTATGCAACTCTGTTTCAAGCCAAAAATTACGAGAATGACATGATTCTGCTTCCCTCGATGCAGCAGTCAACTCTTTCTGGACAAACTTATTGAGCTTGACCACTTATTTTAAAATATAATATTAATATAAAATTACTTATGGGTTAGTTTTGTCTTATTTAGGTAGATAAATTAAAACACCATTTGATAAATATACTTATATTGAATAAAATATAAGGGAGTAATAACCCAAACTTTAGTAATATGAAAGTTAGCTCAATTTGAAATTAGGTTTTATGCTTTGGAGTTAAAAATAACCAAGTAAAACAAAGCATATTGATCAAAATTCTGAGTCAAAAATAGTACTGAATTACATTGATTTGGAAAAAATCTATTTTGATTTTTGTTGAAGAGAAGGATAATTGTTCTTGAAGTCTTATTACGCCTGCCCCCTCAGATATATGTTAACTGGAGACTTGAGAGAGTTTTGCTCAATGCAACCTTGTAGCTTAGTGGTACATCAAATACAGTTGTTGCACCTGAGTTAGTAAGATACTATTTGTCAAATATTCTACTGGAATACATATTGCTGTCGCCGATTCTTTAATGACAATCAGCGATCTGTTGGTTCTATTAACTTTCAACATTGTGATTGTTGGCCAGCAATCACTCCTGATTTTCAATTTATTTTTATTGATTGTTATTTCGAGTGATTATTTTTAAATATTTTTGTTTTGAAGAGAAAAGACTTGTTCTGGCTGGGATTCAAAACCGGGTCGTCTGCATCCCCGTCCCAGTGCTCTAAACCACTGGGCTACCAGGGGTCGTATCCGTCAGGCAAATCCGTTGTCTTCACAGATCCTATATCCCTGTGTTCTCGCAATTTAGAAGGTAGCTCATCCCGTCCAGGGCAAGTATTTTCTCTTCAAACAAAAATATTTAAAAACAATCACTATCAAAATAATAATTAATAAAAATAAATTATAAATAATATATTGATGTAAATCAACAAGATCCTAATTAAAGTATTGTTCAATGAACATTCTTCCCCCTGTATACATAGCAAAAATTGCGAGAACATGGGGATATAGGATCGGTAAAGAGAACTGATTTGGCTAATTTTCATTTGTGTCTGTGTAACTTATGAATATTTTATCAAGATCCCTCATACCTGTACGTCCCAGTCCCTTAAAACTAATCCGCCACGAGATTTGGTTACGTACAGACAGATCTTATCACACACGGACTTCACCTACCTCAGAGCAGTAATGAACAGTACTGGGAAATTAGACTTTAAAATCTCAAACAGGATAAACAAAGCAAACTCGTTCTACTACCAGATATGTAATGCTGTTGTTGGGAAGCGAGAAGTAGGCAGAAAAGTGAAGCTCAACATCTTCAAGACGGTATATCTACCTGTGCTCCTGTATGGTGCCATAAGTTGGATACCAACGAACAGGCTGGAGAGTAGAATCACGGCTGCAGAAATGAAATTTCTTCGAAGGATCGCAGGAAAAACAAGAAGAGATCGTATCCCCAATGAAACGATCAGGGAGGAACTCAGGATCAGGATCGTGGCAATGAAGGAGATGCTCGAGTCCCGCCAATTAAAATGGTTTGGACATGTTCTGAGGATGGAGGACTACAGAAACCCATTGAAGATGATGGACTACGTCCCTGAAGGTAGAAGACCACGAGGACGCCCTAGAATGTCCTATCTGGAATATGTCGAATGTTTGTGCAGGAAAAGAGGCAAAAATATCTGCCAGGCGAAGAACCTAGCTAGGAACAGGGAAGAGTGGCAGTCCTGGTTAAACACTCCCCTACGCTGAAACGCACCATAAGGGTGATGTGAAAGAAGAAGAAGTAAAATCACATGTTTTTATGTAATTTAAGTATATTTGAAAAATGATAATGCTAATACAAAAAAAAAGTTATCAATCCAAAATGGGTCTGGCTAATAATTTAAGATAAATGGGACTATATTGTCAATTCAATACCAATGTGGCATATCTGAATATTTATAGAGCTTTCTTGATTAAATTGGTCCCATTTTATACCTTTAATTAGTGATATTAATAAGCATCTACAAAGGTAGTAGAAAACTACTCTCCAAAATTTTTAAATAATAAATAAATCATAAAAATAAAAGTAAATTATTACATTCATTCAATTGTGATGAAATTTGGGTATTAAAAAAATATATATAGCAGAATAAGTTTATTGTATATTTGTACAGTTTTAAGAGTTTTCTGAAATAATAATAAATATCATCCATGAAGTTTCATTCATTAATAGTTCGTAACTTGTTCAAAAGTTCTGAAATATTGAGCCCATATTTAGCAGATAATTTGATTATATTATCTGCTCCAACTTCCTTTGTCAGACTTTCAATGCTTTCCTAAAAAAAAAATAAATAAAAATGACTAAACAATGTTATTTTCAAAATATTTTACATATTTAATTATATTTACCTCTGAGTATGGAAGATCTATTTTATTTAAAACGATAAGTTGTTTTTTTTTTGTTAGATCATTTTGAAAAGCAGCAAGTTCTTTTTTTAGAATTAAAAAGGTTTCATAAGGACTTTTCGTTACATCTAAAACTATTATAAGGCAAGAACATCTTTCAGTATGACGAAGAAATTGGATACCTAACCCTTTACCAAGATGTGAACCTTCTATTAAACCAGGTAAATCAGCGACTAAAATTGAAAAAAAAAATTATGCAAATTATAAACAAAAGGATTTAATTTTAATTTTATACAATATTTTAATAAATAATAAAAAGTAAGTATTTTTGAATATCCCTTACAAATGAATGGCTATAGGATAAATTAATTAATCTTTGTGGTCTTACAATGTAGCAGTTAAATCTTTATGCATTTTATAAGTCTAACTCTTTAAAACCACAACATACTTTGTAATAATTGTGATATTCTTAAATATATAATTTTTCAATTTTATCTCCCAGTAAGAAACACCTAAGAGGCTACCAGAAAATTGACCTTTTAAGCTCCAGGACACCATTATGGATGGAAGTGTTGATAAGATATGAAAAGGAATATAAAAAGCCACACTGGACGCTACTGCTTCTACTTGAGGGATTGCCAATGTTTCACCAACACCTAAAAGATCCAAGTGGTGGAAGGATAAGATGAAGCCATCGGAGAAAGAAGGCAGCATGGAAGGAATATAATAAGCACAAAACTCCAGCCCATCGGGAACTGTATGTTCGAAGGAGAGACAAATCCTTAGTTAATAGTAAGGGTATCAAAAAGAAATAGCTGGGAGGAATTTGGTCAAAACTCACATAATAATTATCACGCAATGTGTTGCAAAAATATCAAGGCAATGAAAGGATAGACAAATAAACCAAAACAAAATGGCTACATGGAGAATATGATGAGCTGATATGGGAAGAAGAGGTGGAAGCAGAGGAGAGATTAACACTCGGGAAAGCAGCAGGAAGAGACAGCATCGCCCCAGAGTTCATCAAATATGGAAGGAGCAGAACTATTGAAAGCACAGCATTGTCTTTTTCAGAACTTACTTACTGGAAAAGCGATCCATATAACATATAACAACATTGGAATATAACAACATTGGTTCTAACTAAATTTCTTTGATTCTTATACAGTCTAAGTATGGCCCCTCTAATATTTATAATTAATTATAAAGAACAAATAAACCTAACTTTAAAGCATCACTTGTAAATTAATTAAATGTAAATATTGTTCTTCTATTTTTTTAAAGTAAAAAATTCTGATTAAAAAAAAACAAAAATATTATATTTAAAAAGAAAAGATATAACCAGGACTGGGATATAAACCAGGATGGCTGAGGTGGCTAAGTACCATGACGGATACGTGGGACACCCGGGTTCGAGTCCCGGTCCTGGTCATATCTTTTCTTTTCAAATAAAATATTAATTTATTCTTTAAATTGGAGAAAAAAACCTATTTCCAGTAAAAAAAATGTTTATTCCTTATTTATCGAGATACGTTTCGGCCTAGGCCATTCTCAATCTTTTGTTTAAATTGTTTCATTTTTTTTCCTATTATGTGGTTAACAATTCGACCATAAGCCATTCATCTCAATTTAAGTGGTTTTATTCTATTTAAAAATTTTTTAAATTCAGAGGGAACCATGTCCTATATAGTCATTTAATAATTATTAAATATATAGGACTATATAGGACATGGTCCCCTCTGAATTTAAACAAAAATTAAATAGAATAAAACCACTTAAATTGAGATGAATGGCTTATGGTCGAATTGTTAACCATATAATAGGGAAAAAAATGAAACAATTTAAACAGAAGATTGAGAATGGCCTAGGCCGAAACGTATCTCGATAAATAAGGAATAAACATTTTTTTTACTAGAAATAGGTTTTTTTCTCCAATTTAAAGAATAAATTATATGATTGAGTCCAGTTGACCTTTTTTTAAAAATAAAAAATTATAACATATAACAATAAAATGAAAGAATACTATTAGTTGTAATTTAATTATAATACCTGATATTTGCTTGTAGTCTTTATAATGGACCATTCCTAAATATGGTTTCAATGTCGTAAAGGGATAAGAAGCAACTTTTGGTTTCGCCCGAGATATTGCTTGTAATAATGTGCTCTTACCAGCATTAGGGAGTCCTACCTAAATAAGTTATAAACAATCAAGTATTGTAATGATTAATTAGTTAAAAATTAGATTATCAATTTGCATAAAGACACATAAACACATAAAGAAAGCAAGGATAGCTGAGGAAAAAACAAATATTTACAGATTGTAATTTGAAAAATGATCAAAGGGAACAGACAATAAATTATACAAATGTACAGAGAGGAAAATTGTTGACTGTAAGATATAATGTGGGATATAGATAGTCTGGTGGTGCAGTCAATATAACACAAAATAAGAAAAACATACTTATTATGAGTGCCTACGTTTCGACCTATGTTGTAGGCCATCTTCGGGGCTATGAGAGAAAAACGAACAAAACAAAAATAACTATAAAAAAAATATTTCAATACCGAGAAAGCACATAATAACTTCAGATATTGAAAAGTAAAGAAAATCAGCAATGGATATAATATTAAGGAAATATATAAATAAAAGATTACAGAATAACAGTACTGAAAGGTGGTAATGCCAAGCAATGATAAAAAAGAGGATACAAGATACAAAGATACAAAATGAACATAAAGAAAAGGTTCAATAAAAATAACAGGCACTAATGTGAAATTTAGATAATATAAATATAATTGATATTTGATTGAAATTTAGATAATATAAGTATGGGATATTATATAATGATGAGAATATATTGAATTTATATTAATACAAGATATGATGTTAGAGAATAACTATAGAAGAAATGTATAGAGAGAAAAGATATGAAATTATGGACTGTATAAGAAGATAAATTAAAAAATCATGATGTTTTGTTACAACTAATGATGGATGCCAAGAGATCAAGAGAGATGAGTATGAATAATGGGGAAAGATGAGGTTGAAGGGAAGATATAAAAATTAAAATTGTTCGAACCTGATAGAAGCCGGAGCCAATATGAGACCTGTAGTGGGAGGAAATAGGAAAGAAGGGGGAGGCCGTGAAAAAATATTGACACATTATTATATGTGATATAATGACATGAAAATAATGTAGAAAAAATTAATATTAAATTAATTTAAATACTCTTTTAGGTTTCCACGGCCACTATTATGGACTTTGTTGATTTCTTCTGGTTTAGACAGTGTTGATAAATTTTTCGCCAACGTTTTGCCAGCCATGCTGCTGACTTCTTCAGGGCTGAAATGAGAATGAGCTAGCAAACAAGAACCATCAAAAAAAGAATCAAAGAACAGATATCTTGTGTCAAGAATTCCAAGAAAGCAAAATCGGCTGTAGCAGAACACTTCCACAACGCTAACCACCATATACCCTTTGAAAACACCACTATCCTTGTAAAAGAAGCTAATTACCATCTCTGTAGCATAGGAGAGGCTATCGAAATTGTCAAAGAACCCAACAATCTTAATAAGGAAGATGGTTACAAGCTTACCAAAAACCGGTATCCGTTTATATTCAACATAAAGACCCACACATTACCTTATTACCCACACACAGATCATAAATAAATACACCGACGCCAACCACCCGCTCTTCATTACCTGACTAGCCCTGAAGAATCTCACAACATGATGAGCGGAAGCTTGGTTAATAGCACCGACATGACAGGGTCCAACCCGGAAGAAGAATATAAACGACTGTGGAAGCCTATGTGAACATTCAAAAATCCCTACGTTCCACTATCCCCAAGCTACGCATAGCCTTCAAATCCCATAATAAACTCTCCAATATGTATACACGAGTCAAAGATCCTATTCTCCTTAAAGATCGCTCACAAGTCGTATCCCGTATCCCTTGTTCCAGTCCCAATTGTAACTCTTCCTATATAGGTGAAACTAAAAACTTCCTCAAAAAACGTATTACCCAACATAAATACAACATATCTTCCCGTAACCAGTCCGCTTCTAAGCTTTCCGAAACATGCCCTGACCTTGAACCATAATTTTGATTTTGATAATACTTCAATCCTTGCCTCAGTTCCCATCTATGATAAACCCATCCTCTCTGAAACCATTCACATTAATTTAGAACCCACTGCAATCAATCTTAAGACCGATTCACATCGCCTTTCCTCAACCTACTCCCAAATATTAAATTTATTCAAAAAACGTAAATTAATTTACTTCGTTACTACTCCCTACGATCATTTTGTTATATCTATGAATATAACCCTCTCCATTTTAATGACACATTCTGACACCTTGACGTATTTTAATATTTTAATTTCTCACTTTTTCATTTTTTAAATATACCTATTTTATTTTTAAATTCCCTTGTTTTTTAATTTTCAATTATTTTTTAATATGTTAACTTATGGTAATATTTAACTTTAATCAATAAAATAGAGCCAAAAACTCAAAAAGAAACACTATTATTTATTATAATGCAATTGGGAAAAACCACAATGCAAAGCCTTATGTTTCAAATCCAGTAATACACCCACTTACCAGTCGATGTTTCGCCTATTCAAAGAAAAAGGTGCAATACATCCTAACGTCTACAATATAACCCTCCTAATTCAGTCTTATTCATGTTTGGAGTCTGCTTGGGCTGTTGATCGTTGGGATGTATTGCACCTTTTTCTTCGAGATGTGATTCACATAACCCTTTTTTTTGTTTTTGTGTCTTGATAATGCCTGAATAGGCAAAACGTCGACTGGTAAGTGGGTGTATTACTGGATTTGAAACATAAGACTTTGCATTGTGGTTTTTCCCAATTGCATTATAATTTAACTTTAATATTTTAATTTTTCAAATTCACTTTAATCTTTAAAATTTTAATTTATTTATTTTTAATATTTAAGTTTAATTTTTTTCTACATTATTTACATGTCATCATATCACCTATTTCTTCACGCCCCCTCTTCTTTCCTATTTCCTCCCACTACAGGTCTCCAATATTGGCTCCTGCTTCTATCAGGTTCGTACAATTTTAATTTTTATATCTTCCCTTCAAACTCATCTTTCCCTATTATTCATACTTATCTCTCTTCATCTCTTGGCATCCATCATTAGTTGTAACAAAACATCACAATTTTTAATTTATCTTCATATACAGTCCATAATTTTATATCTTTTCTCTCTATACATTTCTTTTATAGTTATTCTCAAACATCATGTTTTGTATTAATATAAATTCAATATATTCTTATCATTATATAAATTTATATAACATCCCATACTTATATTATCTAGATTTTAATCAAACATCAATTATATTTATATCATCTAAATTTCACATCACTACCTGTTATTGTTATTGAACCTTTTCTTAATGTTAATTTTGTATCTTATCTTTTATACTCTTTTTTATCATTGCTTGGCATTACTACCTTTCAGTACTCTTATTCTGCCATATTTAATTCATATATTTCCTTAATATTATATCCATCGCTAATTTTCTTTACTTTTCAGTATCTGATGTTATTATATTCTTTCTCGGTATTGCAATGTTTTTTTATAGTTATTTTTGGTTTGTTTGTTTTTCTCTCATAGCCCTGAAGATAGGTCAAAACGTCGGCATAATAAATAAGTTTTTCTTATTTTGTGTTATATTGACTGCACCTCCAGACTATCTATAACCCACATATACATATGTATATTGTACTTATTAGTTTTATGACTAGGATATGAGTTTAAACTAAAAGGAACATTAGAACTTTTGTTTCTTTAGCTACCGATAGTTTGACTAAGTGTGATGAGTTTGCCATTGTTATGGGATAGATCATGAGTTCATGAATGAAACTGATCCTGATGTTACAGATGTTCTGATTCAACATTCACCAAGATATACTAATATTCATATAAGTAAAAAAGAGAAATAATTAATGAACAATTCTGTTTATCAAAAGGAACAACACATTAAAAAAAAGGAGAGACAAAATGCATTTGAATTAAAAAAATGGGTAATTATCATAACCAAGAAGAAATAATATCTATGTAAATGGGCATTTAGATTAAGTTATTAGGGGAGAAAATTATTAAGATGAAGAATATAATATACCTCCAAAACCAAATTAAGCCTATTATTCAAGTAGCAGTAATAGGATAGAATAATTATTACCAAGCCAAAGTTCGCCACAGATTTAAGTTCTAATGTATAGCATCTGTCTTCACCATCAGCTCCATACTCTGCAACAAGAGGAGCTTGTCTCAGGTCTGAAGCAAAGAATTTATTTCCCCTGCCACCAGCACCACCCCTGGCTAGTATAAACATAGAACCTTCTTCGCTAAGGTCACCCACAACTGTAGAATCACATTTTACAACTGTTCCAATAGGAACCTGCAAAAATAAAAAATACAAAGTTGTTATTTGTAGATGACTACCAATATTTTACTGAAACCATCCGTAATTAAAAAATTTAAAAATAATTTATCTCCAACAATTTCTATATTTATGTAATATTTCAAGTATTACCAAAACAAAATGTAATTGGTTAGAGATCAATGTGGTGCCGTATCTGGTCTGTTCAACTTGTCACGCACAATAAGCACATCAAATTCAAGGGGGTACTGGCCCTCATCAAAAAGCAGGAATGTTACATTTAAAACAGCTGGTTCAATTCCTCAAAATCCGCCCAATATTTTTCTCCAAAACTGAATTTCTCCCTAATCTACCAACTTTAACCCCAATTTCATCTAAATTTTTGCCTAAATCCACCAACTTGACCCTGAAAACAACAAATTTTCCTTAATATCCTCCAACTTGAAACTAAAAAATGTTTGTTGATCTCTATAGATCTAATCGATACCTACTAAGATAAGATCAGTATAAATGATTAAAAGTAGGTGCTTATGGTTTACTTATTCTGTATGTTAGAGGTAAAAGTAGTTACATTTTATGAGACTGGAGAAAAGAAAGCTTTTTTCCTGAGAAAATAATTCATAAGTTTCTTATGAATTTATTTAAAATGATCAGATTTGGACATCAGTGAGACAAATTAGCTCAAATGATAAATATAGAACATAAAAATGCATGTTGTAAATTATTAGCAACAAATCAAGAAACCAGTGGACTTATGGCTATTCCACAAAATATATTAATATTGAAAAGTAAAAAGAGACCTTACATAAATGTTAAGACCGTGGAAAAACCACTTCTGTTTTAGTTTAGAGACTTAAGGGCTTTTCGTTGGAATTTTTCCCCAGTCTTAACATTTATGTAAGGTCTCTTTTTACTTTTCAATATTAATATATTTTGTGGAATAGCCATAAGCTCGCTGGTTTCTTGATAATGTTCTTTTTTTTTCTTTCAGTTTTACTTTCATTTTTTCATATGGTCTTTTGTCTTATGTTTTTGTGTTATTTACTATTATTTATTTTTTCCTGTTGTGCTTTTTGAAGTTTGGTGAGTGTATGTTGAATTTTCAAATTTTGGACTATTTATCAGCTGTTTTTATCTAACCTTATCCAGCCGGGGTCGAGTGACCTTCCTTATGATTCATTAGTTACATTTGAGCCTTGGAGGTGGTGGGATGTTTCTTGGTTTTTCCACGGTCTTAACATTTATGTAAGGTCTCTTTTTACTTTTCAATATTAGCAACAAAATTTTTTATTTTATTTTATTTAATAAAAAACCTATCACCAATGAGCTTTTCTTCTCCCCACCAACAAACCAATACGGTATGTCACTTAAAATAAAATCCAATATCTTTAGCACACGGTGATCGGAACAGGAGGGAAGGTCAACATTTTTTGGAATTTGATGGACTCAGGTTTTTTTGAAAATCATTAGAGGATAAGGTGTGCAGACAGCAAATAATGATTATAGTATATAAGTGGTATTAAACAAAACCTTCGTGTCTGCTAAGTCTGTTTTTTTGGGGGGGTGGGGGATGAGGTAGGCAATAAGCAAGGGTAAAAAGCTTAGGTCAGGATAATTATTTATTTTGTTATCACTTGTGAATTGACCCTCTTGTGCGAACCCAACTTTTATGAAGTCATTGTTCATAACTAGGAAAGAAATCTGGTGGTTGAAACGGTATCCTCACCAAATCAACTCCTACTCAATATAACAGAGTCGTTAGACTAAAACCAGTATCGATCTCAAGAACATTAATGGATCTTAAAGGCAGTTTTTTATTAAGATGTAGAATATCTAGATAACAACAACTCAGTTCTTGTTAATTGACATTGTATTATATTAAGCAATACCTTAGCAATTGTGTGTTGCCCGTTTTTACCATTACAATCCTTATTGAATCCATTTTCTCCATTCTGTCCTTTCATAATAGAATTCAAGTGGTTTAAACTATTTATGCTGGTAGAAGCCTAAAAATAAATAAGTTCAATGTAAAAATTATCTTTTTAAATTGAATTTCTATTTTCAAACAAAAAGAAAATAAAAAATTAAAATACCTCAATCAATACATGGCCTCCATTCCCTCCATCTCCACCATCAGGACCAGCATGATCATTTTTCCAAAGTCTTAATAATGAAATACAACCATCTCCACCTTTACCACCAACTGCTCTTATTCTCCTTACATCAATCACAGGTTTAACCTGAAAAACTTTTATGTTAATAGTGTTACGGGCGTACAAAGGAAGGCGGAAGCGGGGGATTAGCGGCTTAACTCTGTCAGCGGGAGACGTTTAAATAGGATTAAGACTGTTCTAGATCGTCTTCTTTTGTCGGAAAAGGATTAAGAAGATTCCGGAATTGCCTGGCCCTTTCGTGTTCTGGAATGTTCGGCCTTACCTCTTAAAATACTTCCCTCAACTCGAGGCAGTCAGTCTTAGCCTGAGAGTAGACCAGTGAAGATCAGTGATAAGTGTAATAAGTGAGTGTCAGTGTGATAAACTAGTCAGTGTTGAACCGGCCAGTGTAATAAGTGTATCAGTGAACTGTAACAGTCTCGCGAGTGTAATAAACTGTTTCTGTTTGTTACTGTGTGTCAGTTTGTGATACTTGAAGAATCTTACGGTCGGTGGACTAGTGAACTGTAAGTGTTAATTATTAGTTATAAATTGTAGTGTAATATATTCATAGAAACTATTGTAACTAGTTAAGCTATCTATAATTAGTAATATCTAATATTATTGTAATAATTAAATAGGAATTAGGCCTAGATAATAAATATTTAGAATATTGTTATTATAAATTTATATTAGTTCAATAATTTAATTGTTAATAGTTTAATTGTATCCTTTTTATCATTTTGTTAATAAATATTAGTTTCTTTAATTAAGGAATTGTTTAATTCATTTTAATACCCAGTAGCCCGTAACAAATTGGTGTCAGAAGTGGGATAATTGTGTAACTGCTATTATTTTGCATTTGGTCTTGTATTTTGTAATTATTGGGCTACTGTATGAAGAATGGCTTCTAAAAGTGTTAAATTAATTGATTTAAAAGTTGCGGATTTGAAACGTGAGTTGGAGGAGTGTGATCTGGATTCATCCGGAACTAAAAGTGTATTGCAACAGCGCTTGCGTCAATTTTTTGTAGATTTTGGGGAAAATCCAGATGACGTTCTGTTTGAAACTGATTTAAGCAGGTTGTCTGCAACTTTTAAAAATGAGTTAAGCAATGTAGAAAATAATCTAGGTAATGAATTAGGTACTGTTAAAAATGAGTTAAGTAATGTAGAAAATAAGCTAGGTAATGAATTAAGCAATGTTAAAAATGAGCTAGGTACTGTAAAAAGTGATTTATTGGATACATTAGAGTCTAAGTTAGGTACATTAGAGACTAAGTTAATGGAAAATGTTGAGAATAAGTTAGCCGATGTAAATAATAAAGTGGCTAATGTAGAATCTAGGTTAGGGGAAGAACTGAATTCAATTAAAGACGAACTTAGGCTAAGAGTCGAGGCTCTCGAGGAACGTATGAGCAACCCACCGAAGAACGACACCGACCTTTCCTCCGAGGGCAGCCTTCATAAAACCATTATGCCCGCCAATTCAGGGACGCCACCAACTCACAACACCATTCCAGTGTTCGACGGAAAGACGCCGTGGGAGGACTACATGACTCTCTTCGAGACTGCGGCTTCGATCCATGGGTGGTCGAAAGAGACCCAAGCTTCAGCTTTGTGCCTGGCCTTGCGTGGAGACGCCTTGGGAGTACTGCAGGGGATGCCACCGTCGGAGCGGTCTAACTACGGGGAGCTGGTTAGAAGACTGGAGATGCGTTTCGGCCACCGCCACATGGACCAGCTATATCGCTCACAGCTGAGAAGCAGGATCCAGAAGACCAACGAGACTCTACAGGAATTTGAAGCAGACATTGCACGGCTGGTGAGGAATGCTTACCCATCGGTTACCGATGATGTCTACGAAAGCCTGGCTGTCGACAAATTCCTGGATGGACTTCGGGACCCCGAGACGCAACAAGCAGTGAAACTCGCCCGGCCAAAAACATTGGGAGACGCATTATATCAGGCCATGGAGTTCGAGGCTGTCAGGCAGTCAGTACGGGGCCATGCGCGAGTTCGAGCAGTTGAAGCGGAGCCTACTGTGGTCCCTAGCGTCGAGGACATAGTGACAAAGGTTTTGGAGGCTCTCAGGACCCGTAAGAAGGAGATACGTTGTTGGAGCTGCGGCCAACTTGGACACCCTAGAAGCAAGTGTCCATCCAAGAAGCGAGAAAAGCCACAGGAACCAAGTAGGGTTGATGGGGAGGAACAAATATCAGCCGCTACGTCAGAGGCCCTAGGAAGACCAGTAGAGTTGCGTCTTTAGGGAGCAGAACGAACAGCTTCTACGTTGATGGGAAGGTGAACGGGCAGCAGCGAAGTCTGCTACTGGATACCGGCGCAACCAAGACAATCTTGAGCTCAAAGACAGTTCCTGCTGAGAAGATGTTGCCAACGATTTGGACATTACGGACTGCCACAGGAGAGCCAGCCAAGGTCTACGGGGAGACAGTTGCCTACTTCATCATCGGGGGTCAACATCTGAAGCACCGCGCTCTCGTGGCAGATATTGATGAAGATGTCATATTGGGCACGGACTTGATGATCACATGCGGGATCAAGCTGGATATGGCAAGAGGTGTGATGACGCTGGGAGACGAAGAAGTCATCCTCCGGCAGGGAAAGGATATCTACGCACGAGTGCGCTTACTAGAAGACACCACTTTACCTTCTCGGAGCCAAATCATAACACATGGGACGGTCGAAGGTCATCTACCTGAGGGTCAATGTGTGCTTCTTGAACCTGGAAAACAAGAAGAACAGGATATCGGACGCGGCGTACTGGTGGCTAGGTCTCTCATCAAGGTCGGACGTACCACTCCAATTCGGCTAATGAACCTGAACAGCTTCCCAGTAACGCTGAACAAAGGAACACCGGTCGGAGAATGTACAACCGCTACCTCAGTGGTTCGTCAGCTGCAACGTCATCCCACCGAGCTGCGAGGACTACCGGAAGAATTAAAAGGATTTGTGAACGAATCATGTCGCGACCTCTCGCCTGAACAAAGCGAGGAAGTGAGGAAGATGATTACCCGATGGCAGGACGTTTTCGAGATCAGCCCAGGGCCACGGGGTAGAACGGATATCGTCCAACATAGGATTGACACCGGGGATGCTAAGCCCATCCGACAGGTCCCGCGGAGGCTGCCGTTAGCCAAACGGGAGGACGCCGAGAAGATCATCAAGGAGATGGCGACTGATGGTGTCATTGAGCCTTCGAGTAGCCCCTGGATGTCTCCTGTTGTACTGGTGAAAAAGAAGGACGGCACAACGAGATTCTGCGTGGACTACCGCCTTCTGAACAACGTCACCAAGAAAGACAGCTATCCGCTCCCCAGGATTGATGATACGCTGGACACCCTAGAGGGGTGTGAACTTTTCTCTACCTTGGATCTCCGCAGTGGATATTGGCAGGTTGGATTGAAACCTGAAGATAAAGAGAAGACAGCGTTCTCGATTGGGACTGGACTCTGGCAATTTACAGTAATGCCATTCGGACTTTGCAATGCTCCTGCAACATTTGAGAGACTGATGGAAAGCGTGTTAAGAGGTCTCTCTTGGGAAATTTGCCTGGTATACCTAGATGACATCATTGTGCTGGGAAAGTCCTTCGCTCACCATCTGAAGAATCTGGATAAGGTCTTCGAACGACTGCGTGCCGCGAACCTTAAACTGAACCCGAAGAAGTGTCATCTCTTCCGAAGGCAAGTCAACTATCTGGGGCATGTTGTGTCGGACAACGGAGTTGCCGTTGACCCAGAGAAGATTGCAGCGATCACCGACTGGCCAGTACCTCGAGATAAGCACCAAGTAAGAAGTTTTCTCGGCCTCTGCACCTACTACAGGAGGTACGTGAAAGGATTTGCTAACATTGCGAAACCTCTTACCAGGCTTACCGAGGAAAAACGGACTTTCCTTTGGGATCACGAGTGTCAGGCATCCTTTGAGGAGTTGAAGAAGAAATTGAGTAGTGCTCCTATTCTGAGCTATCCCCGTCCCGAGGGCAAGTTCATACTTGACACAGACGCCAGCAACACCGCTATTGGGAGCGTCCTCTCTCAGCTCCAAGATGGAGAAGAAAGGGTCATTGGATATTTCAGTAAAGCGCTCTCAGCTCCGGAACGCAACTACTGTGTCACAAGGAAGGAGCTTCTGGCAGTGGTGAAATCTATAGAGCATTTTCACAAATACCTATACGGCAGAAGATTCCTCCTGAGAACGGACCACGCGGCTCTAATGTGGCTGCTACGATTCAAGTCACCAGAAGGACAAGTGGCGAGGTGGATAGAGCGCCTTCAAGAATATGACTTTGAATCTGCTCATCGTGCTGGAACGAGTCACAGAAATGCGGATGCGCTCTCTAGGAGACCTTGTGACGAAAAATGCGGGCATTGTTCTCGACAAGAAGAGAAGCAGGCAGCAGTGTTGAGGACAACGGTGGTCATGGACAGTTGGCAGGATGCAGAGGTGTCAAAGGAGCAGGACAGGGACCCGGACTTGAAACAAATGAAGCAGTGGAAACTATCAGGGCAAGGAAGACCAACCTGGCAGGATGTTGCTCCAATGTCGAAGACTGTAAAGACTTACTGGGCCCAATGGGACTCCATTCTAGTGGACAACGGGCTGCTGAAACGGGCATTGGAGAACACGGAAGGAGATCAGCGCAGACTTCAGCTCATCGTTCCAAACAGTAAAGTGCCCGAAGTACTCAGGGAACTTCATGACGGAGTATCTGGCGGCCACCTTGGAGTTCACCGTACATTGGAAAAAGTACGTGAACGCTTTTACTGGGCAAACCTTAAGGACGATGTGTTGGACTGGTGCAGGCGTTGTGCGACTTGTGCGGCTTCTAACGGACCCATAAGAAGAAAGAAGGCACCAATGAGGAAGTACAACATGGGAGCACCGTTTGAGAGGATAGCAATTGACATCGCTGGCCCTTTCCCTGTGACGGATGAAGGTAACCGGTATATTCTCGTGGCCATGGACTACTTTTCCAAGTGGGTGGAAGCTTACGCCCTTCCGAATCAGGAGGCAGTCACGGTTGCGGACGTACTGGTGAAGCAGCTGGTCAGTAGGTTTGGAGTACCCATGGAACTTCACTCTGACCAGGGACGAAACTTCGAATCTGCAGTCTTCTCCGGGATGTGCGAAGCACTGGGAAAACGGAAGACCAGGACGACACCTCTTCACCTTCAATCCGATGGCATGGTGGAGCGCATGAACAGGACTATGGGTCGATATTTGTCCAAAGTGGTCTCCGACCATCAGCGAGACTGGGACCAGTATCTTCATCTGTTCCTGCTGGCCTACCGCAGTTCAGTCAGTGAGGCAACGGGGCAGACTCCCGCAAATGTGGTATTCGGCAGAGAACTTCGGTTGCCTTGTGATCTGAAATTCGGTTTCAAGCCTGATGAGGAAATTGCCGGAAAGGAGTACGTCTCGGATCTACGGAAGCGAATGGATAATATCCACGAGAAGGTTCGCACAAACATCCAGGGAGCCAGTGACAGAATGAAGGAGCGTTACGACATCAGGGCTGAGAAGGGTGGCTACCAACCTGGAGACTTGGTCTGGCTACATGATCCTCGAAGAAGGCGAGGCTACTCACCTAAACTGCAGAACTCCTGGGACGGCCCGTTTGAGATCGTCAAGAGGATCAACGACGTCGTATATAGGATCAGGAAGCAGCCTAAAGGAAAACCCAAGGTAGTCCATTTCAATAGACTGGCGCTGTACAAAGGAGACCATGGCCCGGCAGAAGACCAGCAGGTTAGGTACCTAAACAATGTGGAGACAAATAACTCAGTTGCTCATACTAAAGTACCAGGGACCCGTGGAGTAACTCAGGTAATCTACAGGGATATCTTCTCGTTACCAGTGGAGTATTCTCTGGCCCATTGCGTTGCCGAAGATCTGAGGACTTCTCGAGGGATTGCAACGGTCTTCAGGAAGAAGTTCGGCGGAACTGAGGAGCTGGAACGCCAAGAACCAAGTGTCGGGAAGGCACTCCACCAGCCGCACGAAGGACGACACCTGTTTTACTTGGTTACCAAGCGTGCCACTGATCAGAAGCCGACATATGACGCACTGCGGCGAAGCCTCGACGACCTTCGGAGTAAGCTTCTGAGACTGCGTGTCACTAAGCTCGCTATTCCGAAGTTGGGCTGTGGATACGACGGCTTGGAGTGGAAGATTGTCAGGGACATTATCGAACAGACATTCGCCAACTCTGGAGTTGCCATATTGGTGTGCACGTTCAATCCCTGGAAAGAAAGTGCGTCTCCATCAGTAGAAGCTCATAACTGCCCGATTTCTCCGGACTATGCTCTGGGGCAGAGCACTTTTAAGGAGGGGGCAGTGTTACGGGCGTACAAAGGAAGGCGGAAGCGGGGGATTAGCGGCTTAACTCTGTCAGCGGGAGACGTTTAAATAGGATTAAGACTGTTCTAGATCGTCTTCTTTTGTCGGAAAAGGATTAAGAAGATTCCGGAATCGCCTGGCCCTTTCGTGTTCTGGAATGTTAGGCCTTACCTCTTTAAATACTTCCCTCAACTCGAGGCAGTCAGTCTTAGCCTGAGAGTAGACCAGTGAAGATCAGTGATAAGTGTAATAAGTGAGTGTCAGTGTGATAAACTAGTCAGTGTTGAACCGGCCAGTGTAATAAGTGTATCAGTGAACTGTAACAGTCTCGCGAGTGTAATAAACTGTTTCTGTTTGTTACTGTGTGTCAGTTTGTGATACTTGAAGAATCTTACGGTCGGTGGACTAGTGAACTGTAAGTGTTAATTATTAGTTATAAATTGTAGTGTAATATATTCATAGAAACTATTGTAACTAGTTAAGCTATCTATAATTAGTAATATCTAATATTATTGTAATAATTAAATAGGAATTAGGCCTAGATAATAAATATTTAGAATATTGTTATTATAAATTTATATTAGTTCAATAATTTAATTGTTAATAGTTTAATTGTATCCTTTTTATCATTTTGTTAATAAATATTAGTTTCTTTAATTAAGGAATTGTTTAATTCATTTTAATACCCAGTAGCCCGTAACAATATTTAATGCGAGTTTGGAATGGCCAAAAACTAACACTCAAAATTACAACAATGATATTAGCTAAGCATTTGATTAAATTTAGAGAGATAGAAAAGTTTTAATAGGTCAAGGTATCCACAGAACAGGTTAGGCACACATAAAATACAGATTTATCCATGAGAAAGCGGAAAGATTCACATTTTTTGATTCTGAATATTTCAATGAATTATTTTAACTCCATTGAAAATTATATTTACAAAATATTACTAAAAGTTAGTTAACTGGCTTCAAATTGCATGGCACTCAAGTAAGATATAAATACTAATTACCTTAATCAATTCTGTTTTCCTTTTGGTTGTCCTTAAAGGTAATTTTTCAATATCAGTTGAAAAATTTCGACTTATTAAACCTATTTCCCATCTTGTTAATAAATTAAAAATTAAACTGAAAAAAAAATTGTATAGGTAATGAATTCTAGTAACACACAAACAAAAAACATATTAACATACAAAATGAATATAAACATACTAGCAATTAAAACTGTACTTTTGAATCGTAATCATTAATCATATTAATGAATTTTGACATGAAGTATACTTTCTAGAATTTTCCCAACAACATAACGATGTATATCTATAGCCAACTTCCTATAAAGAGGTCTTTCATATGATTTATATACAATCCTATAACAGTACGATTTATCAAGAATATTGGGATGTTGGTAAATGCTCAACAATTTCACTGAATCAATCAAATTATCAGGAGTTTGATGCAATACATTGAAAAATTCAACTTCATTTAGATCCTTTTTGGAAACAAACGATACATCAAAAGAAAACTCCAGAGGATACAAGCTAGGGGGAAATAAACAGAAAGAAGCTTCATCAAAAACTGTTTTCTCTGCCCAAAGCTCTTTTAAAGACACTTTCAATATAAATGAACACAAACAATCGAGATCGATTACTATACAATTACAAGAAAAGTCAGAGTATGCTAGTTTCCTAAAAGACATCATATCACTTTCAATAAGAATTGACCATTCATTATCACATTGTTTAAGGGATAAACTTCCATCAAAATTAAATGATTTTTCAATATAGTCAATAAAACCTTTAATTACTAAGAACTTAGTTGATCCTCCAATTACGGCTTGGCATTTAGCACTTAAATCACTAAAATCAGAACCAAATTTTTGAAAAACCAATCCTTCTGCAATAAAATAAGACTTGTTAAATTTTGGAATTACGTCCAACAAACTTGAACGTAAAGAATGAAGTGAATTTTTAAACATGCATGGAGCTTTAGTTGAGTCATAATCAGTGTGATAAGGTAAATCAGAGATAATTACGAGATTCATGAGATGGTTGGACACAAATTCGTGCAATTTTTTAGTTAAATAATATTGAGCACTTTTAGGATTTTCTAATGGATTTTTCCTAATTGCTAATTTGTGGATATATAATACTGATAGATCACTGTTACTTTCCAAAACATGATAATTACAAATCTTACTAATGTAATCAATATCAATGGATATCACAGGAAATGCAACTTTTTTGAACACATGCAAAACAGAAGATGTGATAGAAAATTTTTGTTCTCTCCCCCTATAGCCAACTGGATGATAATCTTTGAACAGCAAAGAAGGAAAATAGTCAATATTTGACAATACAAAGCTGCCATGTGCAGCTTGTTCAACTATTTGCCAAGTATCATCCCATCTACGATTCATGCTTTCAAACTTTGTACCACCTTGACCGGCACAAAGAGTAACCAAAACTTCACTATCTGCTGCCAAAATATTAGAACAGCTCATAAAAAATCTACACAAAAGTGCACGATTTAAGTGAATTTTCATTTTCCCTCCAACATGAGGAAAGTTAAAAATTATTTTGTTAAATTTAATAAGTTTCAAATTTTCATCATCTTCAAGTCTAGTAGCATCGATCCCCAACAACACTTCAGCTCCTAAAATAATGCCAGATTAGATATTTTAAAAGAAAAAAAAACTAAACTCAGGGTTGACAGTCATAAAAAATAACCTTCTGTTTTTAAAAAATTCACATTATTCACTGCTAAGGGAGACAAATCGTTTTGAAAACAAGTAGGATAGATATTTGAAAATTTCATTATACCGCATTTTTCTTTCATAAGCTTCAATAAACAGCAAGAAAACGAAAAATTTCCTTCCCCTAGGAGCAGAATTTTATCATGAACACCAACGTTTGTGAATAAGTCCATTGGTTAATTAAAACGTTTTAATCATCTAAGCGATTTGAAACTTCAATCTACTATCTGGTTGAGGTAACCAACTAGATCAGTAAAGGTGCGTTCATAACTTTGGCAAGATTGGTAGTCCAACCACTGCTTTGTACATTTTGGTAACCACTAGTACATGGACAGAATGTACATTGAAAAATATTTTTTTAAATTTCAAATCCCAATAGCAAAGGGAAGTCATAGAGAGATACTAGAAGGTAAGAGCAGATCGGTTGTAACTCGCTGGTTGGCCAATTTGAAAACATGTATCTCCTTCAGTCTAAAGCGTTAATTAAATAATCACACCACTGTCGGATTTCTAGCACCTCTTAGCAGGAATTTGAAGGAATCTAGCTTTAATACTAGTCATTTGTTCTTACAATAATAAGCTTTTCATCGTAGACACCTTTCTTCGAGCTGATATCATTATAATGATGGATTGAATATTGCCAGGGAGTGCAGTCAATGATAACACAAAAATTAAGCAACGCTTATTTTTTAATCGTGCCGACGTTTCAGCCTATGGTGTAAGCCATCTTCAGGGCAAATAGAGGGTGTGGTAGGCCGAAACGGTGGCACGATTAAAAAATGTGTTGCTTAGTTTTTGTATTATCATTGACTGCACTCCCTGACCAATTCAATCCATCATTTGAATTATCCAGTCACCTATTTTCCATTCAAACATAATATCATTATAGATCTTAAGAACATCTTGATACGTGAACAGCTTCTAAAATAAGCTACTTTTGAAGGTCTATTCAGAAGCCTTCCCTTACGGATCAGGTTTACTAGTCAGATCAGAGGGAACATAAAAATCTCTTGTGCACACAAACAAATTCTCCGCAAACAAAGTTTTCTTTCCAATGAAAAACTTCATTATAAAAATTTTAAGGAAGAATGTAAGGTTTGAATATAGGATCAAATAAAGATCCAATATATATGATCAAAAATAGATTCTATCACAATTGATAGAAGCATTATACGAAAACTGTGCTTTTGATAGTAAGTGAGATTGACGTCGAAGATATTTTAGCAATCGAGCGTGTTCTTCCGCCCTAACTATCGCTATTCACGTAAGTTTCATAATAAATTGTAATTTGATTAAAATTGTCTAATCTTTATTGTGAAATTATTTGTTTTGGATTGAAGGCGAATCTACGAATTGTATCAACTTGAGAGATCAAGAGCAAAAAGAAAATCATCTGCAAATCTAAATTTAAAGCGGGACAGAACTTTTAATTTTCTCCACCTTGATGCAACTAATCAATAGCACAACACAAATTCTAGCTTGAGACGCTTTTCACGAGCATTGCAAAAAATCTAATGTTGGAATCAATAAATGTTACCAAAAACAACAAATTTTGACTGTTTATTAATAGTTTTGAAGTGTTGAATTTACTGTGAGATATAATTTTCGGATTTTTTTTTTTAGTTTTAGTTGAATGATAGCTGCATTCCAGGCTAATAATATTTGTCTGAGTAGGAAGATAAGAAATTAATTTTATATATATGTATTTTTGTCCTGTTTTAGATTTTTTTTTTAGCAGCACCACTTCAGCCCAATTAGAGCCTTGGGATCAGTAAGTGGTAGAGATTTTACTGTTTCTTGGATAACGGTTGTGCAGGGAAGTCATTTGTCCTGGATCACGCTTAACTGCCAGATTTACCCCCTATTATTTATAGAGGCTGGGTGAGCCCCAGAAGGGTCCTAGATCCCATGGTATCCATCCCCCTAGCAGTTACAGATTAAATAAAAGTCTGTCAGCGAGCGGGATTTAAACCCAGGACCTTTGTGACGGCAACTCAGTGTTCTAACATTACCATTCCTGTTTAAAAAAAGCTTATGCCTCCATCGTCTGCCAAATGATGTAAATACTATTGACTGGACAGAGTATAATGAAGAAGCTAGTCAATCTGGTGAGGATGTGTATGATATGCGGAAATATTAATTAAGTTAGAATCGGTAATTATTATTTAAATTTCGGATAAGTTCGAAGTTCGTTCGGGTTTAAAGCAAATTGGTTCGCTTCCTCCTGTACTGTAGCAAACGAATTCCTAAAACTTTAACCAGTATTGAGCTGACTGTGAAACGTTCTAGGGGTAGGTGGAAGGATTGCATTAAGTGTAATCGATCTAATGGATTATTATATGTATTTTTCCAAAAATGGGGTAATTGATACTAGAACGGTTCGGTAATTTGAAATAGCCCTGTCAGGGGAACGAAATGGATTGGAACAGGTACAGCACGGAACAACTTTACCCTAATTTTTATCATAAAACTGAAGATTTGATAAATTAATCTTTGGAATAAACTATCAGTAACCTACCGATAGCGGCTCGTGAAAATTTGATTTTATAAAATGTATTATTTGAGCAGTTATTTTCGTCCATCTAATAGATTTTTTACGAATCTTCTTTTTACTCCATGGAAGGTGATAGTTATTCAAAAGTATGAACTCATATAAACCACCTATTAAGTTTTTATATTCTATCTGTGTCTATTATTTTCCAGAATCATTCCCGGTGTTGTTCTCATATGAAATATGCCCAGCACAAAGACTTGGAGTATATCCGCAATATAGGTATTTCTGCTCATATTGATTCTGGCAAAACTACATTAACAGAAAGAATTTTGTATTATACTGGGAGAATAAATGAAATGCATGAGGTATAGTAATTGTCTTTTTTAGTATGTGTTATTGTATCTGCTGTGGTAACATTAAATTTGATATGTTTCTTCAAGGTTAAAGGAAAAGATAATGTAGGTGCTACCATGGACTCGATGGAACTTGAAAGACAAAGGGGTATCACTATTCAATCAGCGGCCACATACACTGTGTGGAAAGATTATAACATAAACATCATTGACACCCCTGGTTGGTTGCTCCAAATTACTTTCTTATGGAATTATGTTGAATTTTTATTAGTCTTCTCTTGGTAGACATTTTTTTTAGTAATGAAATTATTTTTATTTGACAACAATATGATATTTTGGTACTTGTGTATTAACGCAGCCACTGTTATTTTTGCCTACTTTTCGCATGCGCGAGCAGTTATATTTTATAACAGTTATATTTCTAACAGATGATTATATTATACATTATATTTCTAACACTAACCACCCCTAACCCCAATAAATAGAATTAAATACTCTATGGAAGATAGCTGTTATAAAAGATAACTGTTACAAAATATTATTGCTCGCACATGCGAACAAGTAGGCAAAAATAACGGTGGCTGCGTTAACACACAAGTACCGATATTTTTGATTTGTTTGAAACATATTTTCTCCTTATAATGAATGTTCATATATGAAATTAAATTATGAAGGAAAAGGAAAGAAATAAGATTTTTGGTCTTTTAAACAGGCTGCAGCACACCTAATATAATTATATTCAATAAAGGGAGGGAGAAACCCTCCCAACATACAACATGTACAAAATGCACTGAAACTCAAGTATTTCATTGTAACATTACAAATAATGAAACTATAGAAAACTAGACCCGGAAAAACATTGGAAGCTATCAGCTGCCTTAAAACTTCATTAACACAATGATTAGCTTAGCCGAATTCATGAATATCTGAAATCATGAACTAAGTGTGAATTTATTGATAATGGGCTGACATATCTCTTACTTATAACTTGGTGGCACAGTGCTGTCTTGTGTGTCCTTATACATTCCAGTGGATTTGTCCTATTCTTCTGATTCATAATCAATTGTTTCCATTCCTTTTGCTTTTTTAACTATACACAGCTGTAAAGTGATAAAAGTCATGATCATCAGCTTTACAGTTATGGTTCATCCTATCAATAATGTTTTTCTCATCATTTCGTCTTCCAGGAACAATTTTCATCTATTCTGCTAATGTAGTAGAATTTTTTCTTCACCCTCTTCGTTTTTTTTTTTTTTCCAACAGTAGCTAATTTTAGTTTGAACAGATTTCACACATTCACATGAGTCAAAATTCTCCTGCTGTATTGTATTGAAATTTAGAAAGAAGTTAATGACTTCGTAAATGTTTTCAGTTATGTTTTCAATCATCTGTATATTAAAGCTGTTCAACCATTTTCAGAAATAAATTCTTCTATCTTATTATTATTGACAACTTGTTGATCACTGCTAAGTTTCTTACCAAGTACCTCAAGACGTTGCTCTGCTAGACCATTCTGAGACAGATTTGAACTATCCTAAGTTATCAAGTTTACCAAGGAGTTGTTTATCAAGGAACCGTTGGCTATAATAAGATCTGAAAAGGCATATTTATGCTTAGGATCTGACTTACCTATGTAAGGCATGATTCATCAAATTCCTTGTATGTTAAGTGTGGAAGAAAATGGTCCGGGTGGAGGTCAATAAATTTCTCTTAGATAGGGAGAAATGTTTATTAAATAGTCAACATTTCGACCTAAGTCAGTTTAGGTAACAGGTCATCTTCAGGGCTAGATATGCAAAATACAGACAATTGAAAATTACAAGATTGTTAAATATTAATAATAAAAAAGTAAAATAATAAATAATAGAAAAATAAAATAAATAATAGAATAAAAAATTAATGAAAAGAAAGTGTTATAAATTAAAGAATAGGGTAATAATGATATAAATTAGAATTACAATTGGTAAATCTTAAAATAAAATACATTATTATAAAGGTATCTGAGTGGTGGAAGATAAAAATGGAGGGGGGAGGGAGCCTGAAATATATAATCAGAGAAAGGTTAATCATTGTTATCAAAGGAAAGTAATAATAAAATATAATAAACAACATACTAAGTAATCAAAATTGAGGCATTCAGTAATAAAAATTTAAATAATAATAATAACTTATGTTGAAGAAATTGGTCTGGGTAGAGGTCACAGAATGAAATTCTCAAGTAATTTGAGAAATTTTTATTGATAGCCAACGTTTCGACCTACGCTGTAGGTCTTCTTCAGGGCTATATGCAAAATACAGACAATATAAGAAAACGGTACAAATATATTAAAACACTTTAAATATAGATAAACCAAAAGAAGGTGAATACAGGCAAAAAAATTGATAAAGATGTACAGTAAGGTAATTATGAAGGTTAAAATGTATAAGTGTATAATATAAACTACTAAGTGCCAAAAGGTAGTAACCCACATCATGAAGAAAATAATAATAAAACAGAAAGTGTTGACAGTTAAACAATTAAGGTATTACAGATAAAAAATAAAACTGAATATATAATAGGAATGTGAAATGATATGGGTAAATTAGAAAGTGATAAGAATTACGCACTAAAAATTATAGGTAATAAAAAAAAGGAAGAAATAAAAATTGTAAAATTATAAAAATCTAGAAACGGATTTTATACAATAAAATAAAATAAAAATGAAAATAAAAACTATTTTAGAAAATACAGTATTAATATAGATAGGTAGAAAATACTTTATACTAGTGTAAAGAATATTAATTGCATAAGAGAATGTAAGAAGAGACTTTATATAAGTGTAAAATATTAATGTATAAAAATAGGTATGTTTTATGTAAAGTAAGTGTTAATACAATCAGGCTATATTGGACTAAAATACATAAAAAAACGGCAAGGATATGGTATTTATGATATTATGATATATATTGATGATATTTAGGTTGGGATATAGATAACTAAACAAATAAACACCTTACAGTAATAGTGAGCTTGGAAGTAGTGATAATAACGGTAAATTGAGTATAGTACTGTTTTAGGTTATGAGGCAAAGAAATTAAAATGAAATGAATTGGAGGAGGGAGGAAAATAAAAATAATAATAATTAATAAGAAATAATGATGATAAGTAATAAAAATGAGAGATATAATTTACGAATAATGGGGACGATAACATATACAAATTGTTAATGAAATATTATAAAGGTTAGTTATAGAACATATGTAATAACTAGTAAGACAAAATAAGATGTGTAAAATTTCTATAAAAATGTGATGAGTAAGATACAATTGATGGATTGTGTTATACAATAAAAAGGCAATAATTTTAGCTGTTAAGTAAAAATATAATAATATAGTAATTGGAGATAAAAACTGATGAATGCCAAAGTAATGATGTTAATATGATAAATAAAGGTAACAGCTAAATAAACGCCTTACAGAAATTGTAGGAATGAAATATTTATGAATAATGGTTTTTAAATATTTGTGTATGGTAATGGGTATGAGGGAAAGACAATGAAATGGAGAAAAAATGGAGGGAGGAAGGATAAATTAGTGAAGAAAAAAAAAGAAATTACCGGTCGAGGGAGGGGGGGGGGGAGCCCGATGTTAATCCATCACTGTTTCATAGCTAACTGTTGAAGAATTAAGGGAGCAGATAAAGGAACCCCTACCCCTTTCCCATAGTATAAAAAACGGCTGTTACAAAAGGGACGAATATACACGATAGAAATAAGGGAAAATTATATGAAAGCAATAAACTAGAAGTGTAGGGGTATGTTATAAATTAATTTAATAAATTCTAAAATTAGATGAATTAATAAATCATGTAATAGTAAATACACTTATTATTTTAATTACTAATTTTATAAATAATAGTAAACTAGAAAATTTTTTAGCAGTGTTTGACAGGTTGGTGTTGACAGGGTCCTGTGGGAGGGTAGGGGGTTAACTCTTTTTGGTGAGGTCTATTATGTGTCTGCAAACAATAGAGATGTTAATCGTGTCGGTTTTGACGTATATTGAGTTTTTTTCAAGGTTTATGTAGATAGATTCGGCAATGAGTCTTTTGCTGTAATTAGGAACAGTGGCGAGAACAGAGGATCGGTCAAAGTTAAAGGTATGGTTAAGAGTCAAAGCATGTTCAGAAAGTTTAGATGCAGATTGGTTACGGGTAGAGATAGAAGTCTTGTGTTGTGAAAGTCTTCTGTAAAAATGGTTTTTAGTTTCACCAATAAAGGAGGAAATACAGTTTAGGGCAGAGCAAGGGATACGGTAGACTATGTCGGAGAGGTTTTTGGTGGGATAATTTATTATATGGTTTGAAACCAAGGCGAAGATTAGGAAAAGTAAGACGTAAATTTTTTTTTATATTATCGGATAGAATAGGGATGCAGGGAAATGATCTGTAAAGGCAAGGATTGAGAGTCGGTTCCGTTGAATTGGGGGAGGGGTAAATAGAATTGTCATGATTTTGAAGGGGGCCTAAGAGTTTACAGATGATGTGGGATGGGAAGTTGTTGGAGAATAAGATGTTTTTGATTCGTTGGGTGTTGGTTGGTAGGTATTGGGTGTCTGATTAGACCAGACATCGGTGGATGAGGTTTTTGGCATTTGGCAATATTGATTTTCTGGTGGTGGGGGTGCTGTGAGAAAAAGTTAAGAAGTCTGCCAGAATATGTGGGTTTGGTGTACCAATCAAAGTACAAGGAGCCATCGTTATTTCTAATTATGAGGAGGTCAAGAAAGGAGAGGGCGTGGTTTGTTTCAGTTTCAATGGTGAATTTGAGACAGGGATGGTAAAAGTTAAAGGCATCCAGTATTTCAGGGATTTTGTCAGGATTGAGTATTAAGAAAAGATCGTCAACATATTTTTTAACAAGGGTGATGTCACAGGGGAATAGAGTCGTTAGAGGAAGGTCGTTGAGTACTATGTTGGAAATGTCTGGAGCAAGGCAATTACCCATGGCAAGACCTAAGATTTAATTAAAAAATTTACCCTGGAAACTGAGGTATCCAGATATGTATATATGATATATGTTAACTTGACCAGATATATGTTAACTCATTATTGAAAAACTAAACTCATTGGCACAAACAAAATAACCTTTCCTTTTTGTCAAAAATATCTTGCAATTAGGGGTTGGTATTCCATTATATTATAACTCATTAATTAAAATAATTGGGTTTAAAGGCTGCTTTGATGTCTTGTTAGAAAGTAAAAGGTGATTGAAAATGCTTAGATATTTTATACCTTTTACTTGTGCCTTTACTTGTTACTTGGGTAAGTAGAGATTGGTTTTAAACACAATGAAATAAATACAATGCAATATTATTTTATAATTTGCCTTCAGCCAATAAAAATATTTCTGTGTTTGGTCAATTACTTTTATCAATTCAAATAAATTTGTATAGAGATTCTAACAGACTATTATCAGTTGTTATTGTTTTAAAAAACATTATACCTCATTAATTTTTTTTTAATGTATTTTTGAATAAATTGAACTTCCTAAGGAAAATATTGATTGTCATTTACTTAGAATTATATTTATTTATTTAATTGAATGCTTTATTTAATTAATTTAATTTAAAATAACAACTAATTATGATTTTTCCTATTATCTTTGCTTGTAGGTCATGTAGATTTTACAGTTGAAGTTGAGCGAGCTCTTAGGGTTCTTGATGGTGCTATTCTAGTTTTATGCGCAGTAGGTGGAGTTCAAAGTCAATCACTCACAGTCAATCGTCAAATGAAAAGATACAATGTTCCTTGTCTAGCATTTATCAATAAGTTAGATCGCCTTGGAGCTAATCCAAAGAGAGTTCTTTCTCAAATACAGTAAGTTGATTTTAAATCATAATGTTTCAAGAGAAATTTCTTTACTTAAATTAATCTACAGAAATCTTTAAATTAATGATACTTCATTTTAAATATTTTATGTGACAATATTGTAGAAAGAATCACTTTTAGTATGTATTTCAATTTGCTGGTATCTTGCATGTCAGCTAAACAAAATGCGAACACTTATTAAAAATTTGCCTCCAATATTGTATAGGAATATAATTTTAAAGTGAAACTTTTATTCTATCGCCCCAAAATTTTTCGCCCATCTATCAGCATATCGTGTTACAGCTGGAGAAGGAGTAAAGTTAAAGATGCATGACAGGACAGCCTAGGCCAATATGGCTAGTCAGCTGACCGTGTAGCATTTATATTCTCACTTATTCCTGCAAGTGTTCCGCGGTATTTGGGTGTTTTGACCTGTGTATTAATGTAAATGCATTTATTTACTTTATCCTAAATGTTTTAATGCTCATAAACTTTAAATAAATAAAAACGATTTGTTTACTAATAACAAATCTCTTCAAAGACTATCAAATCCTTTTATCAGTTTGTATTAATTTTAATTTTGATATATAATAATATATTTAATTATTTTTATACTCTAAGTAAGGCATGATAGCTTACAAACCCTGTATTGTTATTCTAAAGGGACTTGTCCCAGTATAAATAAAGACAATACTATTATCTTGTTCTTTTTCTCGGTTTCTACCAGAGAATGGGCATAAGTCAAGGGTTAGGCTAGAGTTTGAATAATGATAAAATACATCAATGATATATAAAATACATCAATATACAATCATAAACAAACACTTTATTGTGAATATCCCTCTTATATAATATTGCTCTTACTTTTTAGTATGCGTTTATCATCTAAATGATTGTATTAATTATGTATTCTGTACTCTAATATGCAAATTGAAATTAAATTTTATAATTGAATATTTTGTCTACTATTGATTTCCCATTATCATTTCCATTTTTCAATTCAAGTTAAGATTAAAAACGAAATTTTAATACCCTAAATTGAATAATTTTCCAAACTTTTTTAGTTAAATGCCTAAAAACCGTAAAAAAGTTTCACTTGCATCGTGATTTCATAAAACCACACAATTTTTTAGAAGGAGATGGCCTGGGTGATGGTAAACGATAAGATGAAATAGTATGTAACCATTTTTTTTTCCCCTTTGTTTCAATCCACATTGTAGATCTTTATCAGGGCTAGAAATAAATATTAAAAAGCAATATTGTAGTATACTGACGTGTTTGTCAGTTGTTATTAAAAACATATGATTTTGTATATAGCATTTCCAAGTCTATTTGAACCTTTTCCAAGTCAACTGTAACTTTTTACAAATCAAATGCTACCCTTTCCAAGTCACAAGGAACCCTTTCCAATTCAAATGAGTTGAAACCCTTTCCAACGCAAATGTAAAGCTTTACAACTCGATTGTCACCCTTTTTATTTTATTTGTAACCGTTATGACCAAATAAAATTAATAAAAGAAAATAAAAAAGAATAGATAAACTTATGAACAAAAAAAAAATAATAATAAAGTTGGGCGCCTGGCTATCTTATAGCCCCGGATTTTAAAAATACAATACAACTACTCTCTCTTCTTCAGAGTGAGTGTAAGGAAAAGAGAAGAAAGAAAAAAAGGTACATACCATAATGATCATATAAAAATACTCATTCCCAAGCTAGCATTCAGGGGAGAAAGGGCTGGGTTTTAAGCGATAAAGCAGCAAGCTAATTTACATGCATCTATTTACAACAAAATAAAAGTATTTACAAAATTATTTACAAAAGAAATAGAAAAGAAAAGAAAATAAAACAAAAATTAAATAATCAAGAAATAAGGAAAAAATTATATATATACAGACCAAAAATAAATGATAACTTTTAAATAGATGTTATATATACAATAAAATAAGCCAATTGGCAAAAAAAGGCAGGAAAAGGAAAAAAAAGGTAAAGAGGCACGTGCGAGGCAAGAAGGTAAAAGCGAAGGTAGGAAGGTTACCAGTCAGGTTTTCTTTTTCTCCACAGTGTTGCCACTCTTGGTTACACCGTTTCCATTTCAATTGTCACCCTTGAAAATGTTTTGAAAATTTAACATACTCAGGAATGGGCGAAGTTAAAGCCCCAGAACTCAACAGGATAAAATCATCACAACCTTTTTCTTTACTACTCTTGTTAGGACAAAAATGAGGAAAATAATTCAAAAAACTAATAATTGATTTTTTTATTTCTTAGAAAGTTTATTTAAAAAAATTAAAAACATATAATATGAATACTCTTTTAGGTTTTCACGGCCACTATTATTAAAAAGACTTTGTTGATTTCTTCTGGTTTAGACCGTGTTGATAAATTTTTTGCCAACGTTTCGCCAGCCATGCTGCTGACTTCTTCAGGGCTGAGATGAGAATGAGGATGATCCGTGCGCTCTCGGCCTTATGTACCCACTCGGGTCCGTTCGGATCCATTCATCAATTGTCGGATCCCGTCGTTAGTCGATCGGGTCCATTAGTCAATTGTCGGATCCCATCGTTAGTCGATCGGGTCCCTTCGTGTTCTGGGATGGAGTCTACTTTTCCATGAACACGATTGGCTGGATTCTGATTGTTCGGGCTTAAGTTGATTGGCTTTTGATTTGTTTAGCTCTTCTTGGTTAATCTGTTTTTTATTCATATTCTCTATTATATTGGGGTGCCAGAGCTTATTCAATTTGTAACCGTCCTCCCTGTTGAAGTTATCCGGTTGTTTAATTATTTCAATGGCTTTCATTTTTCTTTCCTTGGCTTTGTTACATTTCTTAACCACTCTGACCTTGTCAAATTCTATAGCATGATTTGTGGTGACGAAATGTTCAGCCAACGCTGACGTCTTACCGTCCATCTTCTTGACACTTTTTATGTGTTCGGTGAGTCGAGTGGAGATAAGCCTATCGGTTTGTCCAAAATATTTCTTTCCACAGGAGTACGGAATGCTATAAATCCCTGGTGTCCTGAGTCCCAAGTCGTCCTTCGCGTTCGGCAGAACTTGACATAACTTCCTGTCTGTGGTGTATATGGTTTTAATTTTATACTTCTTTAGTGTTTTGGCTATGTTCTCTGTGGTGCCTTTAACATATGGGATCAGCTGTCTTCATGTCCTCTCTACTTTTTTCTGTATTATGTGGGCTAGTCTTCTGGGCTTTTCTAAATTCCTTTCTTATAATTTCCTCTTGATAGCCATTCTTCATGAGGGCTTTCTTTAGATGTCTTTCTTCTTTCTTGAAGTATGCCGGTTCTGAGATCCTAAGGGCTCTCGTCATCAAAGTTCTAATTACACCCTGTTTCTGTGCCGGATGATGGTGTGAGCTTGCATTCAAATACCGGTCGGTGTGGGTCGGTTTTCTATATACCGAGTGTCCCAACCGGTCTTCTTTTCCACCCTCACATCTAGGAACGGGATACTTTCTTCATTTTCAACTTTCATAGTCAATTGTTTTGGTAACATAATAATATTCTTGTTTAAAAAAAATTTAAAACAGAAAGTTGATTTTTTTTCTCAAGAAGTAAATAAAAAAAAATGTAAACTGTAAAGAAAACATTTTTTTTTGCAAAATCAAAGAAAGAAACTGTTGATAACTTCAGTTTACGTAGTTTTACTTTCGCAGAAAAAAATGCATTTTTATTTTATTTACTTATTTTTTAATGGGTTCCTTCAAAAAGGGAATAATTATCTATGTTTAATAACAAAAATCATTGCTTTTCGAAAATTGTATTGATTTCGTTCGTTTACTGCTTTGTGCCAATAAAAGTTTTAAAAATAACAAAATTAAAAATACTGTCATGATTTATCCCGTTGAGTTCTGAGGCTTTAATTTCGCCCATTCCACAGTACGTTAAATTTTCAAAACATTTTCTAGAGTGAAAATTGAAATGGAAACGGTTTCAAATGAAATAAAAAGGGTGACAATTGAGTTATAGAGCGTTACATTTGCTTTGGAAAGGATTACATTTGAATTGGAAAGGGTTGCTTGTGACTTGGAAAGGGTAGCATTTGATTTGTAAAAGGTTACAGTTGACTTGGAAAAGGTTCAAATAGACTTGGAAAGGGTATACATGTGATTCAGTCTTTAATAAAAATTAAAAATGTTAATATGTTTATGTATTAAGTATACAATATATACAAAACTTATATTTAAAGAAACCATTCAGGTGATTGACATTCCATATTGCCTGTCATATGAATAAAAGCATTCTAGCTCTATTAATTCTGTTGTTTTTAATATTTATTGTTTTAGAGGTAAGGGTTATCAGCCAACCTGACTTGCTTCTCTATCCAGGGTGGGGCTACCTGGGGAAGTTGACCTTAGTTTACCTACTATAGCTGTCGGTAGGTGTTCTGTATATCGTGTTTCTCAGCAATGTCTGGGTTATTGTTCCCCCTTACATGGAGGGTCTGTGTTACTGTGATAACCCTTGTACTCTTTTTATTTTATTTTCAGATTTTTCATGCCACTAAAATTGTCTTCTCAGCTTATCTCGAAATTTATATGATATTACGATTTCACATAATCATGATCTTGTTTTACTATAAATTTCTTTTTTACATACTTTGATGTTATTATTTCGTCTTATTTCTCTCTGTATTGGTTTTTCCATCCTGTATTTACCTTTTATTTTACTTTGCCTGTCGGGACAACAGAGGCATGATGGTCAGCTCAATAGCAGCCAATCTTTTCTATCACCTCTCGCTAAAGTAACTTAGTTACATAGTTTCTGAGTTGCAACAGTTCCTACTCTGCCCTCTTTCTCTGCTGGCCATTCGGCTCACAACGTGGTTGCACACCATCAGCATCATTCATGTACTCCTAACTGGTGATTCTTTCTTCACCTCTTGTATTTTTTTAATTCTTCTTATGGTTTGATGAATGAATTACTTTGATCTTAAATTATCAATTTTCACTATATATTTTTTCTAATATTTAGGAGTAAATTGGGACATAATGCAGCTTTCCTACAGTTGCCAATTGGTTTAGAAAATGATTGTAAAGGTGTAATTGACCTTATTGAAAGAAAAGCTCTATATTTCGAAGGAGATTTTGGGTAAGAATATGTTTATATTTATTTATAATATTTATTTTCATATTTTATAACCAATGGGTAGTATAAGAGAAACCCTGCTGATATAATATTTGTTATATATACACATATAAAATTCTTATATGTAATTATAATTATAAAATAACTTCAACAAATGGAACTAACAAATCTGTCTACTCCCCAGAATGAATTAAAAATAAAACTGCGACATCTATATACTTGTAAACAATAAACCACTGTATAATAGTTTGCAACTTTTTTATGCTTTATTACCTTAAAATGGTTTTACATACAATATTACAACAACTTAAAAGCTGATATAATTTCTCTGTTATTATTGCATTTTCAGCGGATATTAATATTAGTGAAATAAATACAATAAATTACATTGCTTATTTGGTACAATATGTCAATGTTTTAGAGAAATTGTCCGAGAAGACGAAATTCCTAAAGATATGGTGACTGAATCAGAAGAAAAGAGACAGGAATTAATTGAATGTTTATCTAATACTGATGATACTTTAGGAGAAATGTTTTTAGGTAAAACCCAATTTTTATTATTATTTAATCAAACGAAAAAGTAATTCTAAGAAAAAAAATTAAATGAACATTTGCTTATGAATTTTTTGTTTCATTTTCAATGTTCGCCATGACACACTTAGTTTTATTTATTGGGTTGTAACATGAAATGCCAGTGAAGGTGTAAATTTAAATTATTAGCAAAAAATTATTAAGCAATACTTTTATTAATCAAAATAGGATCCTTCACTTTCAATACTCTTCTCCTACTTCTTCTTCTGTGAAACTAGCATTTCTATTTCTGCTCTGTAGAAATTAGGTGTCAAGGAAGAAGCGAAGTTTTGGAAGGCCAATTTCAGGCCATTTTCATTGTCATATTTTTTTATTTCTTAAATAATTATCCAAACAACGGAAAAAGTAAAAATCAGTTGGAAAAAGGTCCAGAAAATATGGTGGGTGAGAAAGGGCCTCTATATTCAGCTCCTGAAAAAAAAAAAATCGGGTGAGCTTCTGGGCCTCGGTTAATTCATGTGGTACCCATATTTACAGCTTTTTTGTCTTACCAAGCTCCTTAAGGTGCCTGGAAACAGTCATGGCACTTGTTCCAAGTTGTGAACCTAATTCACAAGTGGTTTGGAAAGGGCCCACTTCGACCAGCTCTTTCAACTTTTCGTTCTCCAACGTAGTCTTCGGTCTGCCACGTTCTTTGTTGGTAAGGTAATAATTGCCAGACCAAAATTTTTCAAGCCAACGGAAGATTGTTCTGCATCTTCACCGTAAACAATATTAATGTTTCGGAACGCCTCCGTGACGTTATTGCCAAGTTTAAATTCATAGAGAAAGATTATATGAAATTCCGCAGAAGACATAATTCTATTCTTATTTATTTCTAAAACGTTGCTTCACTTTCAAAAGGAAAAGTAAGACTGATTATGAAAAAGGATTAAATGATCTTTCAAACGGTATACACAACATAATAGTTTGTGTACAAATATTCTAATCCCTAATGAAAAGGAAACTGGTAATAAACGAAATAAACAAAACTGACATTTCATCTGTTACGACCACAGAACATAGAACTAACTAGAAGCGGCATCAGGGCCCGTTTGGAGGGAGGCAAGTGAAGCCAGCTCCCAAGCCGTCCCCCCACTCTTGCCGCCCCCTTACAGCTGAGAAAGTGTTGCAGCGCTCAGTTTATTTAGCCCAAGAATTCCTCGTGTTTTATCTTGTCGGGGTAAATACACCGTGGAATGTTCCAATTGGTTATTTCCTTAGTAATACTATTACTGGGTAGCAGCTGTAGACCTGATACCCCAAACAATAACCAATCTTATCTTGCCGGCAGCCAATATAGTAGATTTCATCTCCACACCGCTCTAGTTACTTTAATACTTCCAGCACCTGCACTACCTACTACTGTTCGTCTTTATGTGGTAACTTTTTATATATGGTAAAAAATAATGGGTGACAAAGCAGGAAAAATGAAGTTCATTCGGTTTATAGACTATTTTAATTGTAAACTACATTACTTTTAATATTATTGTCCTTTAAATAAAACAAGCATATTATTCTTCGCACTTATCTTTTCCAGATTCAGATTGTCATAGAAACGTTTCAATTCGTGGTACATTCTAGTTTTTAAATATAATATTCCCACTGCAGAGATGATTGATGAGTAGTGAGACTCATCCTCTAGAAAATGTGTTACATTAGAAAAAAAGTTTCTGCCAATGCAATGCTTTATTAGGAGTGATGCGAAAGCCCCTGACTTGGGTGAGTCTTTTATGCTTGGACATGTACCTAAACAATTTTTCACTTATTTTACAAATTTCGGTGACATCATCACTTGGTAGAATCAACCCCCCTCGGTCCTTTATTACAATAAGTCGTCGATTTCCAATGGCATTCGGGTTTAATTCCACAGCTCTCGAACATTCTTCACATTTTAATGTCAAATTCAGTCTTCTCACTATAAATCCTGTAATAGAAATAAATCGTCGCGTGAAAATCTGAATGACACATTAGGTAACGATGTGATTAAAATAATGTACTTATTATAAATGAGGTAATGCGTTTATTATTAATAAAAATCGTTATTCTTATTCAAAATTCTTTGTAAAATAAACAAATCAATAAATAATGGACATGGATAATTAGATAGGTACCTGAAATGTATTCTACAACATCTTGTGACATGTTTGAGCTACACATAATATAGAAATATTTTAACCCTCTGTGTACCAAGGCCTGATGAAACAAATAAATCAAGTAACATAATTCTCAACAAAAAAAATTTCCAGGAAGTGCTTATGCAATGTAGGGCTTTGTTTCTAGTGAATTGAATCCTTCAAATAAGAAACATTCCAGTAAAATTTATCCATTTTTAGAAACAGTTCATAGTAAAAATTAGTTTAATTATGGCTATGGATTTTTTAAATAACTAAGGAGAAAACATAAAAAGGTGACGTCGGATACCACGGGAGGACCCTAGCCACATTTTTGAGAGAAGGAAAATTTGTGAAAATTCGAAAAGGCTCTCTAATACTTTCGTTTCAGTTCCTAATTATTCCAGACAGTTTTGCGTTAAAATTCATTGAATGTGACAAATCAATCGATTTCTTCAAACGAAGTTTCAAAAATTAGAAACATGTGGGACCTAAATTGACCCCATGGTACTTGGAGGGTTAAGTGAACTATGAAAATATTACATTTTGTGGTACATTTAATTATTATATATAGTTAACAGTTAGGTTTCGGACTTACAGATGAAAGGTGAGAGGAGGATTGAAAGACTTGTCGGCATTATTTGTATTGCATCCAAATGCAACACAACAAGGCATTTTGCTAAATACACGTTCAGTGATCAGATCAAAAAGTATATAAAACTCAAAGACACCACGAGATAACACAATGTTGAATAATATTTAAGTAAACAGAAGTACACGAGCTAAGTAAGAGAAGTAAACTGAGCGCTGCACCACTTGGTTGGGGCGGGAAGAGTGGGGGGACCAGTGGGAGGCTGGCTTCACTCGCTGTACCTGGCATGCCGCTTCTAGTTGGTTCTATGTTCTGTGGTTACGACCCAGTATATAAAGTAGAATTATGTGTTTCTACACATAAAGTACATAAAATAAGTATAATTATTTATAAGTTGATTTTTTAAATTTTATCTAAATTATTTTTATGGAAGTAATTGTTTAAATATATATGGAGGATGGAAATAGTTAGGGGGTTATATTAATTAATAAACATTAAATAAACACCAAACAAGTGATATGAGATGAATAAGTCTTCACTTATTTGGTGTTTATTTAATGACTGTACCCTCCTAACTATTTCCATCCTCCATTAGATCTTCCAGTCAACTGTTTTCCTCTTTACTTTAAATATGTAGTTTGATTTTATAATTATTTTGTTGTGTGCAAATAGCAACTCTTTAGGGCAGGTTCAAACCATTATCCAATTTGACTCGAGATTCCTGAGATGCATTTTACTTTTCTGCTTTTAAATACTACCCCTCTTACTTTTATATATTATGTAAGAAAAAGTGCTGTCTTGCTGTAATTGTTAATTATATTTCTTATTAAAATATAAGGGGAGCGGAGTGGCTCAGTGGTAGAGCACTGAGTTGCCATGCCGGAAATCCTGGTTGAAATCCCTGCTGCATGTAGTGCTTTTATTTAGTATGTTTGCAGCGGGAGATGAATCATATGGGATCTAGGACCCTCCTGGGGCTCACTTAGCCTCTATAAAATATAAAAATAGGGTACCCAAATTAAGAGGGAAAAATCTGGTGGTAGAGCGTGACCTAGGACAAGTCACCTACTTGCAGAACCGTTGTCTATGAAACAGTACAGTCTCTACCATGTACTGAACCCCAGACACGTTCACGGGTTGTAGTGGTACAGGTTTTTTTTTTTTTTATTAAAATAAGCCTACCTCAAAACACACTGCATTCATGCCTAGGAAGGCTGGCATATTTTATTGTTTTCTGTGCAGTCTCTTAAGAAGATTTCACCTACTTTTCAGGAACATCAAAGAGGTTGTTAAGGTGTGCATCTAGATGTTGGATCAGTTTTGTCTTACTGGTAGGCTCGGAGCAGCCATGTCCCGTATTGTCTGCGTGGTAGTTTTGGATTAGTGGTAGAAGTCTGTCTCCTTAAAAGTATATTTGGTTCCTTGAATCTGTCTACGAGCTTTCCCTCTCTTTTGCGACCAGTTCTATCGGTGGTTTTATTGTATTCAACACTGTGCTGAATTAAAACGTTAATAACTTGTAAATCACTCCTGCATTATATGGCCATTTTTACGTTGCATTTTGCCATCAATATTTTGACATTCAAAACACACCACCATCTGACATACTGAGCTGGAAGACTATCATTCCACGGCAGAGTTTGCTGTACCAAAAGCTGCTAATGTACCAACCCTGGAGTAAACCGAACCTCTTTATCTTGTTTGCTGTTGAAGACATTTTTTAGACAGGTTTTATCTAAGAACTCACTGTTTATCTTCCTTAAATACTTTATTTTAAGTAAGTTACATCTTGCCGATTCGAAACTGTTTCTCGCATATGTTGTGATAACAAAAGATATATTAGGCTGAAAACAAAGTGCCGGAAATTAACTCTATTTTCAAAACACGAATGAGAATATTTCTGATCCGTTTATCGCTTTTAAATTTAATCTGATTCCAAGACATAGTTGAGATTTCAAAAAATAAATTAATAATCCTCATAATCAAGAAAGTAATAATTATCACTGATACATATACAAGGCAGTTTGTACAGTTTGTAGAGCATTAAGTTTTTAAGTTGAAGTTCCCGGGTTCAAATCTAGATGTGACAGATTATGTAATCTGTTAATATCGACGGATGGAACCCATAGGACCTGCAGACCTTCTTGGGGCTCACCCAGCGCTCTTTAAAGTGAGTACCCATAATTTTGACTCTTTAATTTCGGACAAATTACCTCCCTGCGCAACCGTTCTTCTAGAAACAGTATAGTCTCTATTATGTAATAGAGACCAATATCCTTCATGGATTGTAGTGGTACATTTTGTTTTTACATATACACAAATAACACGCGTGTTTTTCTAATGAAAAAAAAATATACTACATTTTCAGTGACGGCTCCAAGTTGTATCGTTTGAGTTCTAACTAAAATAATGCCAGTTACCATAATAGCATTAGGTCAATAAAAGTAATGTGCATGACCTATCACGATGAAGCTGTCCAGTATCAAACGACTTACTGTTTTGGATGAGGTATTGTATTGCAGTATTGAATATGACTGCGGAGATTTCCAAATATATAAGCATTGTATCCTAATATTTATTTCTTATTTCTTCCACCACTTTCTGAATTCTTTTACAAGATGCATAAAACATCATTAGAAAAAATCAGAATTTCGCAAAAAACACAGTTCATTTTCTATAAACTATAGGTTATCATAAGTGGAATATAAAGTGCCCCTGATTGAACACCAGTATTAGAAAGAACTAGTAGTTAAAATTAAAATCGAGGAAAATAAATTCATAATTTAAACAATGTAGCATCTCATTTTTTATTCCTGTGACGAAATGACAGGGGTATTGTTCCTCATATCTACTTAACCATAAATCTAAGTTTAGGAGACTTACTTTTATTGGTGTTTACTGACCTTTCCTACTCCTGTTGTGACAAAGATGACGGATTATTATTTATTATTATTATTTTTAATAACTTTTCTCACTTGAGTGGGACGGTCGATATATACAATAAACTCAAGAAGATATATTATAATAAAGATGACCTGTGGTCTAATGGTTAGCATAACAACTTACTATGCCAAAGATGGGGGATTTATAGCCCGGCAGTTAGCCCTAAGATTTTTTAATGCGAGTAAAAAGTCCTTGGTTATGCTGTCCTTTGGAAGGGATGTTAAAAGGGTGGTCCCAATTCTGTATGATGTCAGGTACTCTTTAAAGATCTCTATCCTGATTAAACTTGGATAGGCAGCATAGAGTGACGTAAAATGAACAAACAACAAAGACAAAATAACCTGTATTTCCAAATCCCATGGAGGTCCAGGGTTTTGCACTTAGAGTCTGTACTGTTTCCAGGACAACGATCACGCTCAACCGCCAGATTTTCCGCCAATCACTTATTCCCAAAAGAGGCTGGGTAAGTCCACAAAGGTTTTATAGATCACACAGGGTTCATCCGTGACTGTTAACAGATTAAATAATAAATTTTTCACAGCCGGATTTCAACCCAAATTAAATTAAAAAAAAATTAAGTAGAGTTATTTGTAAATATTATGTTGTATCATAGATTTTAGGTTGCCTTCTACCTGTACATAAAAATTTAGTGAATATTCTCAGGCACGGATGTACAGGTCATATTTACATCTTTTATCAGACTCATTTTAGCTTGTGACCGCATGCATAAGTGTTTGTGGCAAGCCACAACCGAAATATAGAAATCAACTTCCTAGCCAAAGCTTTTTGGCTTTGTATAAAGTCCCCTTATAATATTGGGCTTGAAAGAGAATCAGTTGAATAGTAAAGTTCATTTTGCAGCCAGTAGCTAAATGGTGTGCAAATATCCTCTTTTGGGAAACTGAGTGGATTTTGCATGCAATATAACCTTTCATACATCAGCACTTCAGATGTTTTTGTCAAATTATTAATTCATGATTTATCCTTGTGGATTAATCATTTAATTTAATTGTATTTTAGAAGAAAAAGTTCCATCTGAAGAAGATATTGTAGCTGCAATCCGAAGAAGTTGTCTAAAAAGAGCTTTTACGCCTGTACTTTTAGGAACAGCTCTGAAAAATAAAGGGGTTCAGCCTTTGTTAGATGCTGTCATTTCTTATTTACCATGCCCTGGAGATGTGAAAAATTTTGCGATCAACAATGTAGAAGGCCAGTAAGTACAAATACAAATAATGTTTCTAGGGTGTTAAAAAAATAAATAAATAGTTATATTAAAAAAATTATATTTCTTTTTGTAATGGTTGCTGGCAGAAAACTTGCCTCTAGAATAAATGAATAAACTGTATTCAGAAAATCTGTTATTTCTTCTCCCAAGAAGCAGAAGTAAAGTTTTTTTTTTACTAATTTTCTAATTATTTTTAGTATGTTATTTAGGTATTTTATTTGAAAAGAAAAGATATGGCCAGGACCGGGACTTTCACCTCTCCGTGGTGACGTTTCAACCATCTTGGCCATCCTGGCTCGCTTCACGGCCAGTCATATCCCCTCTTTTTCACTTGATCCTACATCTCCGTGTTCTCGCAATTTGCGATGTATACACTGGGAGAATGTTAATTGAACATTACTTTATTTTGGATCTAGTTGTCTTTAAGTCGTTAATATTATTATAATTTATTATATTTTTATATGATATAATTTTTTAAATATTTTATTTGAAAAGAAAAGAAATGGCCAGGACCGAGATGGTTGAGGCATCACCATGGAGAGGTGAAAGTTCCGAGTTCGAGTCCTGGTCCTGGCCATATCTTTTTTTTTCAAATAAAATATTTAAAAAATTATATCATATAAAAATAAAATAAATTATTTGTAATATGCTTTAGCATATATTCAGGAAAAGGCTATGGGCATGAGCTGATACCAAAATTGTTTAGGAAACGTGAATATATTTCATTTCATTATCAGAAAAAAAATTTAAGCTGCCTTACTGCTACTCACACTATTAATTAGAAATTAACATAAGATTTTTTTCTGTATGCATTTTAATTTTCTACCCTGAAGCAACCCTCCTATTTTTTTGTTGTTTGATATTTCAAATAAAAATTTCATATTAAAAAAAGCCTGCTACTTTCATCTCTTGTCCCTAAATTAATATTTGTCTGTGTCCTACATCTGTATAAAAAGCCAAGAAAAAAAATACTTAAGAAAATAAAGCAATAAAAAAATTTAGCTTTTTAACTTTTACAGCATACAACAAGGAGTAATTAACAAGGTGAAATACTATTAAAATGTTCATCAAATTTAATTGGTGTTTTGATAAAATAATTTTATTATAATTTAATATTCTGAATTTATAGATGATAAGGCTAAACGTTACATATTTTGTAAAATCGCCAAAGAAGTGAAGTACCTGAGTACAGAGAGTATCACTTATAAAGTAGTTTAGTAAATAATTTATCCTATAAAATATCTTAAAATGAATGAATGAATCCTTATAAATTAAAATGAATGAAGCCCATTTTTATTAGAATAAATAGATTTTTTATAAACTACTTAAAATATCAGACTTTCATATTGCATAAAATTGACCAATTTTGAAAAAATAACAATCTTTAATTCTATTCTAGGGATAAAGATGCTAAAGTTATGCTGAATCCAAGTCGAGACTCGTCAAATCCATTCATGGCTTTAGCATTTAAATTGGAAGCTGGTAGATTTGGTCAGCTCACATATATGAGATGTTATCAAGGTCACCTTCAGAGGGGTGATTATTTATACAATGTTCGGACAAAGAAGAAGGTAATTTGCTACTTTTACTTTAAATATAAATGCATTTATTTTTAATTAATTATTTTATTTATTCTCAAATTCTAAGAAATTAACTCACTAGAATCTGTTATCGATTATTAATTATTCTGCAGTATTCAAAAGATTTAATTGGTTTTAATTAATTTAGTTTAGATTAATTAGTTTTTGATCTTTTCAAATAAAACATGTTTAATTGAAGAAATTGGTCCGGGTGGAGGTCACTAAATGAATTTCTCGTGTAATTTGAGAAAAACTTTATTGGTAGCCTACGTTTCAACCTACGTTGTAGGTCTTCTTCAGGGCTATATGCAAAATACAGACAATATAAGAAAATGGTACAAATATATTAAAACATTTTAAATATAATGTTACGGTCGCCGGTAGAAGGATGGAAGAAAGGGGATTAGCGGCTTAAATCCGTCGGCGGGAGAAGTTAAAATAGGATTAGGACCGTTCTAGATCGTCTCCTTTTGTCGGAAAAGGATTAAGAAGATTCCGGAATTGTCTGGCCCCTCCGAGTTCTAGAATGTTCGGCCTTGCCTATTTAAATACTTCCCTCACCTCGAGCCAGTCAGTCTTAGCCTGAGAGTTGACCACGCACGGTGACAGTGTAATAAGTGAGTGTCAGTGTGATAAACTAGTCAGTGTTGAACCAGCCAGTGTAATAAGTGTATCAGTGAACTGTAATAGTCTCGCGATTCTAATAAACTGTTTCTGTTTGTTACTGTGTGTCAGTTTGTCATACTTGGAGGATCTTACGGTCGGTGGACTAGTGAACTGTAAGTGTTAATTAGTAGTTAATAATTGTAGTAATAATTAATAGTATAATTTTATAATATTCATACAAACTATTGTAACTAGTTAAGCTATCTAGAATTAGTAATATCTCATATTATTGTAATAATTAAATAGGAGTTAGGCCTAGATTATAATATTTAGAATATTGTCATTATAAATTTATATTAGTTTAATAATTTAATTGTTAATAGTTTACTTGTATACTTTTTATCACTTTTGTTAATAAATATTAGCATCTTTAATTAAGGAATTGTTTAATTCATTTTAATACCCAGTAGCCAATAAATAAACCAAAAGAAGGTGAATACAGGCAATAAAAATGATAAAGATGTACAGTAAGGTAATTATGAAGGTTAAAATGTATGAGTGTATACTATAAACTACGAAGTGCCAAAAAGGTAGTAACCCACATCATGAAGAAAATAATAATAAAACAGAAAGTGTTGAAAGTAAAAAAATAAGGTATTACAGATAAGACCTCTATCTCTACCCGGAACATATCTGCTTCCAAATTATCAGAACATGCTTTGACCCTTAATCACACGTTTAACTTTGACCAATCCTCTGTTCTCGCCACGGTTCCTAATTATACCAAAAGACTAATTACAGAATCATTATATATTAACCTCGAAAAAAATCCGTTAAACATAAAGACTGACAAAAATAACCTATCAATAGTTTACAGACACATACTAGACCTAATTCAAAAGAACTAACCACCCCCGTTTCCTAATGACTATCTCCCCCCCCCCCCCCCCGTGTGCCAATATTATGTGTGTGTGTGTATATATGTATGTATGTTTTGTGTGTGTGTGTGTATATATATATATATATATATATGTGTGTGCGTGTGTGGATTTTCAAGGTTTTATATGAGGCTTCTACACTATCTGCTTCTTTCCAAAGGGACATTTAACATAAAGATGTTACTTACAGCCATTGTAACGGCTTTTATATTCTGGGAAATTTTTTTACACTTAGTAATGGTGAGGGGACCATCCTCCCGTCTCAATTTTATATCAGTCTGTCTTGATAGCTAGTGAGGACCCCCCTCTCCCCACAGGTAACTCATGTTTTCACTATTTACTCCCCCTCCCTCCTCCATTTTATTTTATTTTCTTTCCCTCATAACCTAAAACATTACTATACACAATTTACCGTTATTATCACTACTTCCAAGCTCACTATTACTGTAAGGCGTTTATTTGTTTAGTTATCTATTTCCCACCTTAAATATCATAATATCATAAATATCATATCCTTGCCGTTTTTTATATGTATTTTAGTCCAATATAGCCTGATTGTATTATCACTTCCTTTACTTAAAACATACCTATTTTTTATGCAATTGATATTATTTACACTTATATAAAGTCTCTTCTTACATTTTCTCTTATGCAATTAATATTCTTTACACTTGTATAAAGTATTTTTACCTATCAATATTAAAACTGTATTTTCAAAAAAAAAATATATTTTCATTTTTATTTTATTTTATATAATTTGGTTTCTAGATTTTTATAATTTTACAATTTTTATTTCTTACTTTTTCATTACCTATAATTTTTAGTGCGTAATTCTTATCATTTACTACATTTACCCATATCATTTTTATCATTTCACATTCCTATTTTATATTCAGTTTTTATTTTTTATCTGTAATACCTTATTTTTTTAACTTTCAACATTTTCTGTTTTATTATTATTTTCTTCATGATGTGGGTTACTGCCTTTTTGGCACTTCATAGTTTATAGTATACACTCATACATTTTAACCTTTATAATTACCTTACTGTACATCTTTATCATTTTTATTGCCTGTATTCACCTTCTTTTGGTTTATTTATATTTAAAATGTTTTAATATATTTGTACCATTTTCTTATATTGTCTGTATTTTGCATATAGCCCTGAAGAAGACCTACAACGTAGGTCGAAACGTTGGCTACCAATAAAGTTTTTCTCAAATTACACGAGAAATTCATTCAGTGATCTCTACCCAGACCAATTTCTTCAACATATATTATCAAGGTCAACAATTATCATTCAATATGAAAACATGTTTAAGCTGTAACAGGTACCCACCTAGGGAACCATCTCATGGTTGGCAGATTAGGAATGATTAGTGGCAATTCCTCCTGGCTTAGTTTATTGACATAGATCATTTTAATGTGAAATGCCCATAATCCGGAGGGATTGGTTGCTTTCTGCTTTGGATGACATGCAGTTTTTTAGAGAAAGGATATCAGTGGCCCTTGGTTGTTGATTTACAATTTCATTGGTAAACATGCATTATCCTACCACAGGGATTAATAAATGCTAAATTAAATGCGAATTTTATAATAGAAAGATGGAAGGTAAGAAGTTTATTACACGATTGATCAAGAAAGTTTGCATAAGTTTAATAATGATAATTGAATACGATTACTAAACTTTGCTATATCAAAAACCTATTAATCAAAAGTACTATGTTTAAACATAAGGTTATTCATAAGTATATGTGGATATTGTGGGATTCACTAACGTGAAAGGAGATTGATCATGTATTGGTACAACTTGATTGCAAACTAGTATAATTGATGAGATTTTTTTTGTTCCATGAAAATAGACTGCAGACTATTCTCTTTCTCACTATACCAGTTGTAATACTATTGGGTGTGCCTGATGTCTAGTGTGGGTTGATCAGAGACAGTATATTTTTATAACCCCCTGCCAATCAACCACAACTCAAGCTCTTTTTATTTATCTAAGGTGTTTAAAGAGAACACCATCATCTGAGGGTCCCCTGCCTTTGTCCTTTGTAACTTTTATCTGAGTTTCCATGGGGGCACCACTTGGACATAGCATTAGGCATTGTTCTGGTGAAATAAGCAATCGTGTCAAATAAATGTGGCTACTATCAAAGCTGTTACTTGAGGAGCCATGTGAAATAAGAAGCTAAGTCTTGATAGGATCAATTTATAGAAAACTACAGTGCTGTTTACTGTCAACTTGAAACTTTAGAAAAATATGGTCAATGTTCCAATCAAAACTTTTGGGGAATCGGAGAGGAAAACAATAAGGAAATTTGCAACTTTTGCTTTTTATAAATTGTCAAAGAACTTATCTTTGCTTTGCTATTACTTTTCAATCTATTACAATTAACTAAGAGAGTTTTCTTTTTATAATTATAATATTTGGTTTTTAGGTCAGAGTAGTACGTCTGGTTCGATTACATGCAGATCAAATGGAAGATGTAAATGATGTTTTTGCCGGAGATATTTTTGCCTTGTTTGGTGTTGATTGTTCGAGTGGTGATTCCTTTGTCAAAGATCTGAAGTTGAATTTAACTATGGTAATAACAACAGCTGTATATATGTTTCAATTTATGATATAAAGTTAATGATTTGTTAATCATTAAGAAAAAGAAAAATAATTTTAACGCTAATGATTTTTCTGCTTATGGAAGTTATGAACTTATCCTTTCTCAGACTTTCCTTTTTCATAATAAAAAAAAAGTGCATTCATCAAAATTCGTGCAAACTTTTTATTCAGTTAATTTCTAAATCAAGTAAAGATTATATACCAGATCATCCAAACTAAAAAAAAAATTTGTTTAGTTTTGTTTTTTTATGACACCTATTTCTTCAGAATCGTAGTAAGATCACCAATTTAGAACAAAAGATAAATTTTTATAGTTTTGTTTTAATATGATTTTGTCCATTATAAATGTAATACTTTAATTTTTTAGGAGTCCATTCATGTACCAGATACTGTTGTTTCGATGTCCATTGTACCAAAAGATCCAAAAGATCGTGATCAATTCAGTAAAGCTGTTGCACGATTTACGAAAGAAGATCCAACCTTTCAGTTTTCTTATGATCCCGACAATAAAGAGACGATAGTTTCTGGTATGGGAGAGCTTCACCTTGAAATTTATTCTCAGGCAAGATTAAGATTGATTCTTAGATATGTAATGTAATATATATATATATGATAAATTATTTTTTATCAAATATTTTTTAAGTAGCCTATTAGTATTTCATTTAAAGCAAAATTAAATTTTTATTTATTTATTTATTTTTAATTTATTTATTTTATAATTTGCTAAAATTCACAAAATTGCTTGCTGTACCAAATAGACTAGTCACAAATTAGAAACAGTTGTACAAATTTAAATTTATCTGTGCTGAATCATAATTTTCCATGATAGAAAAAATGTATAAAAAAAAAAACTTCCGACAGAGGAAAAAAAATTAATAATAATAAGATAAACCAAAATTGTTACTATGTATTCTTAGTAACTTATATACACATATATATAAACAATAACAATGAAATAAAAGAAATTGGTATTCTACAATAATAAATTTTGTTCTTTTATGTACATACCGCTTTGTACTATTTTTTGTATAGTTCCCAATGTCTTTTAAAAGTGGGTTTTTATAGCTTTTACACTTAAAAAAAATTGTTTACATAGTTTGTTGATAAATACATTTATATAGGGTATGCTTAATTCTTTATGTATAATTTTAACTTTAGTGTAATATGCATAATTTACAGCAATTCTAAAGCATTTGTTTTGGAATACAGTAAAACCTCTATTATCCTTCACTCTATTTACCGTCATTCTCTGTTAATCGTCACCTCAGTTTAATGAAGATTGAGTTTGAAAAAAAGATATATATATATATATATATATATATATATATATATATATATATATATATATTGTTGAGGTTCAAAATATATTAGAAATAAATAAAAAATTATCGATAGTTATTATCAATCGGACTACCGTAAAGTTGATATCGATTACTGAACAATTTATTTGAGTAAATAAAAATAATTCCAAAAACTTATATAATAAATTTTTATTAAATTAATATTTGATTTTTTAAATGAAAAAACACAACTTTTATAAGTAAAGTTGATTTTCATATTGATTCAAATGGCATTGCTGCTCCCTACCGGCGTCTTTCCGCCATATTTCACCCACTCTGGTTCGGCGCGTCCTAGGGACGGGACCTCTCCATTTATAACTCTGGTTAAGCGCGTCCTAATGACAGGACCTCTCCATTTATAACTCTCATTCGGTGCGCCTTAAGGACAGGAACTCTCCATTTATGTCACGCTGGTGAGAAGAGCGTCCAGGGAAGAAGACCTTCTAGTTTCTCATCATTGTTCGAGTACAGAGTGTCCAGAAGACAGCATCTTCAAGTTATTAAGAAGAACGTTATATCATGTGTTGATTCGGAGGGAGCTTCAAGACGAAGATTGGTACATGCATCTGTGAGTGTTTATTTGAATCGTTTTACTATAAGAATTGTGTTTGTAAATTAAAATTTGTTCTAATTATCCCGACGTTAAAATTAATTATCATTGAACCACGGAGATCAAATATTGTATTATTTTGTTTTGTTTTCTTTATAATAATTTAAATTTTGTAATAAAATAAAATTAACGTTGATTTTAATTAACTAGCTATCCATAATATCACATTATATATCTTCAATTTTATTAAAACAATAAATTCTTAACAATATATTGTTTGGTTGCTATTCATAGACACCGGCCGGCTAAGAATCAATCGTTGTGTCTTGACAACTTTGTTTCCTATAATCTGTTATTTACTCAAAACCTAGGCTTCCTCAGACACAGTTCTCAGAAATTAATTATCTTCTCATCTCTACCTAATGTAGCTGGAGTTGAACTAACTTCAGTCTTCATTCTCGTCTTACGGGTACTTGTCGTTTTCTTAAAAGTACGTATAACAATGTTGGGAAAAAAGACAAAGGAAGAGAGCGAGGATCTCGCTACTAAGTTTGAAATTGTAAAACGTTTACAAAAAGGTGAAAGTGCTTCAATCTTAGCAAAAATCTATGATATTCCTCGGACGACAGTTAATGATATAAAACGTGCGGGGTTCCCTAGAGTATGTCCCTTCTATATAATTATTTAATGATTATTAAGAAGGGGCATACTGCGTTTGTGCACGAGGGAAGAGCTTAACTCCACCTTTAAATTGATATTAATTTCTCAAGAGGGATAAATTGGACATACAATGAGCGTGCTTTTAGCCATCGATGTACGTAATTATCATTTTTTAAAAACATTTTTACTACATATGTATACCTTATTAGTACGTAAATAAATTATGAGTACATATATAATGTCGAATGTTTGAAATATATTGTTCTATTGTTATATATATATATATACATATATATATATATATATATATATATATATATATATATATATATATATATATATATATATATAAATATAAAAGGTTAATGCAGATTAAATATTTGGGACTTAATAGGGACAAAAGGTTAACTTTTACTTTCCACATTGATTACGTGTGCAATAAAGCTAACAGGGCTCTACGTACTATACATCCTTACTTCAATAGAAATTCTAAATAAAGCACAGAAAATAAGTTATTATTATATAAAGCCTGCTTACGACCAATACAACCATATGCCTTCCCAATATTTAGTTATATGTCTAAAACTAAATATAAAAAATTACAAATACAGTAGAAAGTCGATTATCCGTCAGGGTATGGGACCAAGATGGTGACGGATTTGGGAAATAGACGGATATGGAAGTGAGTTATATGTCTCATATATATACAGGGTGTCCCGAATTTAAATGGCAAAACTTCAGGAACTTATAGGGGACCGAAAAACTAAGACAAAAAGTCCTTTGGAGATTTGCTCGTTTTTGCTTAGTTTTAGAGAAAATCGCAAAAAAAGAAACAAAACAAAAATGTTACAGGTAGCGATTATCACCTTTCAAAGTTCGTCAGGCTAGGCAGTGAGATATGTAAACACTTAATGTTATCCTTTACATTCTTTTATTTGTTTGCATTTTGGCTTCCTTCTAGGATTATAATTCCTAAATCAGTCTTCAGTCAGTTACTCCTCAGATATTTTTGTGTGAATAGCATCAGCCACAATGCCGTATACATATTCTAATGTTGAATACGTTGATATGATTTTTGTGTATGGTTTCTGTAACGGTAATGCTTTAGAAGCGGTGCGGGAGTATGCGCGCCGATTTCCAAATAGAAGAGTGCCTAATCGACGAGTCTTTTCGTTAACTTTTAATAGACTATGAGAGACTGGGTCATTCTTAATACGTAATGAAGGCGACCAATTCCAGGCAGCAGTAAGAGCAGATTATCGGAGAAGAAATTGTGTCCAACGCCACTTCGATAACAATCCTGAGACTAGCATCCGAAGAGCATCTGCTGCATTAGCAATATCGCGGCAGGCAATATGGCAAACTTTGAAAGGTGATAATCGCTACCCATACCATCTTCAAAAAGTTCAGAATTTATTACCTCAAGATTATGTCAAGAAATTGAATTTTAGTAACTGGTTTCTTGAAAAAATTCGCGATGATAATTTATTTCCATTAAAAATTATATGGACCGATGAAACTACCTTCACAAGAGGAGGAATTGTTAATAAAAGAAATTATCATGTATGGGCTCTTGAAAATCCCATTTCTTCGTATGGGGAACCTTGAAGCAGAAAGTTTATTCGGTGTCAATCAACTCAAGAGAGCAATTAAGAGACCGAATCATAGATGCAGTGCACCAAATATCATCAGAACAATGTTTAGCTGCAGTTTATCAAGTGAGTGCTAGATGTAATGCTTGCATTGGTGCAAGAGGACAACGTTTTGAGCAATATTTACATTAAAAAGAACATAACATATATATAAATGTAAATAAATAAGTATAAAAATGAAAACTTGTTTTGTTTCTTTTTTTGTGATTTTCTCTAAAACTAAGCAAAAACGAGCAAATCTCTAAAGGACTTTTTGTCTTAGTTTTTCGGTCCCCTATAAGTTCCTGAAGTTTTGCCATTTAAATTCGGGACACCCTGTATATATATGAGACATATAACTCACTTCCATATCCGTCTATTTCCCAAATCCGTCACCATCTTGGTCCCATACCCTGACGGATAATCGACTTTCTACTGTATTTGTAATTTTTTATATTTAGTTTTAGACATATAACTAAATATTGGGAAGGCATATGGTAGTATTGGTCGTAAGCAGGCTTTATATAATAATAACTTATTTTCTGTGCTTTATTTAGAATTTCTATTGAAGTAAGGATGTATAGTACGTAGAGCCCTGTTAGCTTTATTGCACACGTAATCAATGTGGAAAGTAAAAGTTAACCTTTTGTCCCTATTAAGTCCCAAATATTTAATCTGCATTAACCTTTTGTCCCTATTAAGTCCCAAATATTTAATCTACATTAACCGTTTGTCCCTATTAAGTCCCAAATATTTAATCTGCATTTACCTTTTGTCCCTATTAAGTCCCAAATATTTAATCTGCATTAACCTTTTGTCCCTATTAAGTCCCAAATATTTAATCTGCATTAACCTTTTGTCCCTATTAAGTCCCAAATATTTAATCTGCATTGTCCATGGTTCAGGTGTTCAGTTGGGAGATATAATTCGGTTGTCTCTGTAAATAATATACCTTGGGTTTTATCTTGATTTATTTTCCATTTATTGTAGTATCTATTTTTTTTTAGTGCTGTTGTATGGCTATTTGTAATTGTGTCCGGTCTATAAGTTGAAGTATAAAAAGCTGTATCATCTGCGAATAGCGATTTTTGTACTTTAAATGTATTTAGTAAATCATTAATATAAATACTGTTGAGCGTTGGCGATAAAACCCCGCCATGTGGGAGTCTGGCAGTAAATGTACGTACTGCAAAGTAGTGGCCTTCTATAGATACTTTAATCGTGCGGTTTGCTAAGTGTGATTTAATTTATGCTATTAAATATGGAAGGAAATTGTAAAGAGTCAATTTGAATATTAGCCCGTTATACCAGATACTGTCAAAAGTTCTTTGCACATCGAGTAATACCATACCCGTATGTTGTTTATTATTAAACCCCTCTGTGATGTGGTTGTCAGTCTGCCTAATTGAGCTATAGCGGAATGCTGGTTTCTGAAACCAAATTGTTCATTTATAAAGATGTTATTATTTTTAATAAATTTATTTAATCTTTGATATATTATTTTTTCTGCTGTTTTACCTATAACGCATAGCAAACTAATGGGCCTGTAGTTTTCTACAAGTTTTTTATCCTTGTTAGGTTTGGAATTGCTTTAATTATAGCAATTTTCCATATCTGTGGGTAGTATTTTAATTTTAACATTAAATTTACCAAATGTACCAGTGGTGTGATTCCTGCCGGTGGTAACTTTTTTAAATATATTGGAAATATTGCATCATTGCTGGGTGTTGTTATCGTATTAATTTTTTTGAGAATTTTGTACATTTCTGAGTAGTTGCACAGTGCATTTTGGGGGTTATCAGTATTTTGATTTAATTTTCTTTTCACTTCTCTATTTATTCTTGTGGTATGGCTATTGATTTCTAAATTATTATTTTGATTACTTATTTTTATTAAATGGTCCGCTATCAGATTAGCTTTCTCTGCAGGAGGAAATTCAGTGCTATTTGAATAAGTGAGAGGTGGACAGTGATGTATAAAGACCGGATTCCCACGCAATTGCAACTTTGTATTGCTTTCTCAGAATTCAATGAAAATTTGACTCTATCCGAATCAAGGAAAGGAGATTAAAATAATATAAATTTTATATTGCACGAAATTGCACATTTTGGGGGTTACTGCACAAATTTGCACATTTGAGGCTTTCAGTGCACAAATTTGCACATTTTTGGTTTTCAGCGCACAAATTTGCAAATTTTAGGTTTTCCGTGTACGAAAGCACACTTTTTGATATTTCGTTAAAAATATTGAATTTAAAAAAAAAAAAATTACTATAGAGAATAGTTGTGATTTATTTTGAAATCATCAACAATAATATTTACCTACTTAATTTTCCGAGAAAGAAACAAATGACTCATGATTTCCAAATACTTCTTCATACTCATTAAGGAAATGGTATCATGTCGAACTGAGTTTCCTTTGTAGTAACTTTCTTAGAAGTTCTAATCTGATTTTACTCAACCTTCCAGCCTATTCTTTTATTTTCATTTCATTCTAAAGTTGAGTTTAATTCGGGAAACAAGTACAATAGTGAAAATGCCTAAAATGACAGCCAGCCAATCTTCAAAAATCAAAATTTGAATAAAACCATACCCAGAATCAAAATCAGACAGGAAAACAATTTTTGGTTCTTCTTGCAATAAATCAATTGGTTCCAATCGAAAATCTCAAGTGGATGCTCATTGCAACTAAAGGAAGTACATTCCATCTTTTCATAAGTAGCCCATGATAGCATTTGACTATTTCCAATTTCTTTTTATTTTTAAAGGTGGGTACACACAGTTAACTTGAGCTCCAATTCAACAGTTATTCACACAAAGCTGCTCATCATTAGACAACAAAAATTGTTTACCGAATTATGTTATGCCATGGTCGCTTCCAATATTCCATTCATTAAACTGCAGTCCAAGCCCTTAAAGTCTTTTTTGCAAAAATACCCAAAACAAAACATTCATGACGAGAGCACCCTAAGAAAAAATTATCTCAAAAACCGTTCTGATCATTCTCTTGAAGAAATACGAAAACTATTATATTTACATCATAGTAGATGAAACAACAGACCCACAGGGACTTTACATTTGCAGTTTAATTGTTGGAATCCTACACCTGGAGATTGAACCCAAACCATACCTCATTTCATGCAAGCAGCTTCCAAAAACGAACTACGAAACTGTCTCTAGATTTGTGAATGACAGCTTAGCAGCTTTTTTTCTGTCAAACATCCTACTGAGATAAAATTATTTTATTTGTTAGCGATGCCGCTCCGTATATGGTAAAAGCTGGGGAAGCATTAAAAGTTTTTTATTCAAATATGGTGCATGTAACTTATGTAGCTCTGGTTTAAATCGCGTAGCTGAAAAAGTGAGGGAAATTTTCCTAAATGTCAAAAAAATTGTTAATAATAGGAAAAAAATATTTTTAAAAGCTCCTATGGTGTGACAGCATATAGAAATAGTATGGACTGTCCCCTTCCCCCAGAACCTGTGATAACTAGATGGGGAACGTGGATTGAAGCAGCCCTATTTTATTCAGATCATTTTAATAATTTTAAAGAGTGTGTTTCTACTCTTGAAGATGACGCAGCATCTGTAAAAAAAGTAAAAACTGTTTTAAATTAAACATCTGTTGCATCAGATATATCATTTATAAGATCCCATTTATCGGTTCTACCTTCGCAAATAAAAAAGCTTGAAGAGCTAAACTTAACGGTGACTTCACAGATTAATATTAAAGAGAAAGTTGGAAATATTAAAGAGAAAGTTGTAGATGAATTAGAGAAAATCGAAAACGAAAAGGGAAAAACAATTTTTGATAAATTTAAATTAGTTTTAGAAAAAAACGCGGGTTACAAAATTTTACAAATTTACAACAAAGCTCTCAACGAAGACAGATGTGGAGCTGGATCCAGTAATATTGACTAACTACAAAAGATGTCCCATCGCAAGTCTTAATGTGGAGCGCATGTTTTCACAGTTGAAACACATATTAGATGACCAACGATATAACTTTACGGAACATAATCTGGAAATGTACATGATTGTAAATTTTAATAAAGTTTTAGAAATTTATATTTGATATTAATATTGTTAGTAGAAAATAACGAAAAATTATGTTTTACTATATATATTTTATTAATTTAGTTTAATTATCATACCTATAGTTGATAACATGAAATTAGGCGGCTCAAAGAAAATGCGGTATTGCCGCTTGTAACGAGAATGTGGGCGTGGGTTTACTCAAAACTGCCAATATTTGACAACAATGTGCTAGAAATGTTGCCTAGTTCTCCTGGTTTCAGTTATCCGGCCTTTAGTGATGTACTTTGCCTTTTTTTAAAATTCTGTGTATCCTCCATAGTTTATCGGTTGTTTTGACTTTACTGAGCTTTTTGTTCCATTGCTTGTTTGCCTGATTAAATAATAGTTTGTTTATTATTTTAGATAAATATATTTCAATTGTTTTGAATGTTTTGATTAGATTCTTAACTATAAGTTTTGACTTAATAAGGTTTTAATTTGTTTTATTATTATATAACTTAGTATGCTTTATGATTATAGCGGATGGAAAGGGAATATAATTGCCCTGTAATCCTGGGTAAACCAAAGGTTTCTTTTCGGGAAACACTTATTCAACCATGCGAATTTGATTATTTGCACAAGAAACAATCTGGAGGAGCTGGGCAATTTGCTAGAGTTATTGGTATTTTAGAGGTAAGTCAAAGTACACAGTGATCATAGTTACATAAGTTTTTATGCAATATTCTGTTCATCAGTTTGCTTCATCACAATGATAAAATGAAAGGGATAAAAAATTAAATATAGTTATAATTCTATAATCAAACTTGCTGGACAACATAAAGCACATATTGAAAATGAAGCCTCCTACCTCAGGCAAGGGTATGAAAAGGTATACTTCAACAAATGGTACACATAAGCTTACTGGAAATTCTTGGGAGGAAGAGAACAAGTAAGGTAGAAAAATAAATAAGCCTAAAGATGCCCTAGACAAAGTGAGCCACCTCTTGGAGAAAGGGTAAAAAGGTAAGAACCAGAAATTAAAAACCGGCAACTAGCCTGATAGAGTAAAGGCACTTCTAGACACCAGAACTTTGTAGAGCAATGTTCAGAACAGGTAAATGAATATTTCATATTCAACAGAGTTTGAAAAACTCAAGTATGGCATGTTATAAAAAGTAATTTAGCACACTAAGTAAGTAACTTTGGTTGAAGTTGATGGAATATATTAGTAATCTGTCGGATTGTCCCTTTCACAACCCTTTACCTTACACAAGGTAAATCTATATTTTCACAAAATATACATGCAACTATAGTAACTGAAAATATTATTTATTTAAATGGTTTAAGTAATTAATTAATTACAGTAAATAATTATTAAAACTAAATAATTAGAGTACATAATAAATAATAAAAAAAAGAGCATTTGAGGGAAATAATTTTGTTCCTTTTTACTCTAATTTTAAAATTATAAAAAAGTTCAGATATTTTTCCAATATTTTCCATCAAATTCTTCTTGTTTCTACTTCTTACAATCTAAAATCCTGAATACTTCATACTTTATTGCAATTAAAATCATCCATAGTGACCTCAATGCCACTTTTTTGCTGATTTGGCTCAAACTCGATATCAGTCTTTTCACAACAAACTTTATTCCCACTCAAACCTACTAGTTTCAAGCCTAACCACCTCTTTTATTCCCGATAATTCTGTGAGGTGTGTGAAAAGAAGATGACCTCATGATCTTCTAGGGTGAATTTCTTATTGGACTATTATCACTGGATAGTTTCTCTACTTGCCTTTCTCCATTCTATTATATATCATTCATTATATTTACTTGTTGTATTGTTATAATATAGTTGTCAATTCTATTAAATTAAATACAGGTATATTATTTTCATATGGGGTCGTTTCATATAAAAAGTCTGTTTTCAAATAAAACATTATTTCCTATAAAAACTTTATGAAATCAAAATATTTACCCTTATTTTCTATACATTTTTCCCAAGGTGTTAATGACTTTTCAATCCCAGAACTAAAAAAATTGGGGTTTTGTGACGAAATGAATTCTGAAAATGTGTTTTTGACCTGAGAATCATTAAAAAAAATTTTACCCTTAGGGAAGTTGTCCAAATTTATGAACAGATACAAATCTGTTCTGTTGGAGATATGCCTAGTGAATAAGGAGGGTGTAGGAGAACATCGTAACCTTGCTCGTTTAATGTCTTCATTGTATATTGTGAAAATGAGGTCTGATGTGTAAGAGTCCAGGCCCCATCCGATTAACCAATTCAGGTTGTTTTTTGTAAGTTTCTGTTGCATTATGTCAATATCCCGCCGTAGAATGTGATGTGATAGTTTCACCTAAAAAAATATTTCACTAAAATCGCATGTTTCCGCGGTCATATTTGATGGAATACTAAACAACTTTTATTCAATTGTTGTGCTGGTAAATATTATCAAAAAAGAAGATTAAAATCAGCTCATTCAAATCTGCAAAATCGACATAGTAAACAACAGAAGTCAACTGAATCTACTTTGAATTTTAAAAATAATAAATCTTGCAAAGCTCCTGGACACGACCTCATCACGATCCACATCTTCCTAGAAAAGCCATTCTATTCCTCACCTACATATATAATGCTATACCCCGCACTATTTTCCTAATCTCTGGAAATTATCCATCGTAAAAATGATACCTAAATCTAAAAAGAAACCGGAATACTCTTCCTCTTACCGCCCTATCTCACTTTTACCATGTAAGGGTAAAATCCTGGAAAAGCTCATCCTGAAACGATTGTACCCCATCCTGAATGCAAATCACTTTATCCCAGGTCACAAGTTTGGATTCAGAACATCCCACTCCACTATCCAGCAATGTCATCGTGTGGTGAATGTTGTTTCTTCAGCTTTGGAGCATGGATTGATTTGTCCAGCGGTCTTCCTTGATGTTGAACAGGTTTTTGACCGAGTCTGGCACCGCGGGTTGCTTTACAAACTCTGTAAATTCCTACCTTCTACATACTATCTCATTATCCAATCCTATCTCTCCTACAGGTCATTCACAGTAAATCATAATAATGTCTACTCATCCCTCTTTCCTTCATCTGCTGGTGTTCCTCAAGGCAGTATCCTCAGCCCAATTCTCTAAACAGTTTATACAGCTGACATCCCAAGTCATCCTAATACTATCCTTACCATGTATGCGGAAGACATATGTCTATTATCTGTCAATACTGATCCAGTTATAGCATCCCTTTATCTTCAGTCCCATATCACTGACCTTGAAAATTAGTATCAAAACTGGAGGATTAAAATAAATTCCCACAAATCTCATCAATCATCTTTACCCTCCATCATAATCCAACGACTTCCTGTCCTCCTGTATCGTTTAATATCATCCCACTGATTCCTGTAGAACAGGTCTTTTACTTAGGACTACACCTTGACAAACGCTTAACTTAGAATCCTCATACTGTCTGAAACGACAAGAAACAGCTCACTGTTTCAGGCAACTTCAACATTTACTCCCAATTAATTACAAAAGACTCATTGTAGAGAAAAAAGAATTTAAAAATTTGATCATTTAAATTTTCTCTTTCTAGTTCACGTAGCCAATCGAATTCAAAATACTTAATTGGCGTGTCGTCGCATAAAACGGAGGACCATTGTAATATTGTTAAAATAAAAGAAATAAATTTAGTCTGGAAATTAATTACAAGGTAATAAATTGAAATAAAAAAAGGGTAAGAAAAAGAAATCTGCTCACCTGAATATCGGCATCTTCTATAATCTAATGGTTTCTCTATCAGGTTTACGTGTGTAATGAGATGTACCAGGTTCTGAGTAGTACAGGAGAAAGGTATAAAGTAAGGAATAAAAAAGGAGTAATAAATACCTGTACGCATCCGAAATAAAAGAAAGAAGATGTCATCTTAAGGACGGTTCAAATTAGACTGACTCCGTTCAAAAACTTACACCCGCCAAACAGCGGGAGAACAAATAACTAATGGCGCCAGTAGTACAAATTATAAGAGGCGGGAGTTTAAAACTAGGAAAAATTAAATTAAAAGAGAAACTGCCGAAATACGGCACACCGGCCCCCCTGAACAACTGTTCAGGAGAGGTACCAGGAAGAGACAAAATAAAGGTGCCGCAGCGAACCCCGCCGAGCACAGACTCCGCACATCTAGAAACCTAGAAAAAATAAGTGAAAAAAAACAAAAAAGATAATATTTTAAAAAAAAAAGTAAAAATTAAAGTTTAATTGTAAATAGGAAGCTTATAAAGCTTCACTACTGGTCGCAGATACTTGCCTGTCGGAGTTAAGACCTCGGCCTGCCGAACCACACCATCCTCCCCAGCGCGCACAGCAGATATCCTACCTAAAGGCCACGTAGAAGGAGGTGAATTGGCTTCATCGATGATAACTAAGTCGCCAACAACTAAATTGGGACAAGAAGTGTTCCATTTCTGCCTTGGTTGCAACAAGGGTAAATATTCAACTCTCCATCTCTTCCAAAAAGACTGGTGCATAGATTGCACCCATTTAAAGTTGACAGGAGTACAATGAGATGGATGAACCTCAGGCTCAGGTAGAGAAGTTAGAGGACGACCAATTAAAAGATGACCAGGAGTCAGGGCCTCAAAGTCAGTAGGGTTGCTAGACATAGGAGTTATAGGTCTGGAATTTAGAATTCCAATAACGAGTTTAAATTGACCCAAGTGGGTACTTGATTATTTAACATTCGGGTAAGATGATGTTTAACAGAACGGACGGTACGTTCCCACAGTCCTCCTTGGTGAGGAGCTGAGGGTGGATTAAAGTTAAAGTTGATACCCTTTTCATCGCAAAAAGATTTAACTAAGGCTGAAATATGAGGATTATTGAAAAACGATTTCATCTGTCTGACAAGGAGTATAGAGGAACCTATGAAATTAGTGCCACAGTCGGAATACAGCTGTGAGGGACAGCCACGCCTACTTATAAAACGGTGTAAAACGTCAATGAAGGAAGCAGTAGAAAGATCAAGCGAAAGCTCTAAATGTACTGCTTTAGATGCCATACAAATAAAAACACAAAGATATGCCTTAATAATAGGTGCCTTGCGCAAGTGAGAAGACTTCACACTAAAGGGCCCAGCAAAATCCATGCCGGTGTGAAAAAAAGGAGGTATTGGAATTTATGTATATTATCTAAAGAGGTATTACCATGAACCAAGGAGTCATAAAGGGATATGAAGTCTGGCCAATCTTCAATTTTACCCGAGAAACTCGGTAAAGGTATCTTTGGAAGCATGTATGAAGATGATGTTAGATAAGTAGTAACTGGAGGAGCTGATGATATTTGTGCCTCCAGCCCTTTTAAAAATGACTCTATTTCAACCACTAAGCCCAAGAAGGATGACTCTGCTGATAAAACATCGACCCGGTCTGCCGTGGGGAGTAACTGATTATATTCTTGTATATCAGACTGTACCTTACGGTACTTTTCCTCATAATAAGGGAGTCGGTTGAAATAGGCTTGGACCGTTGCTATATTATCCACTTTAAGTGGTTTTATGGCATCAATAATAGACGTTACATTAGCAAAAATCGTTGATCTAAGATCAACGAGTTTGTTTAATTTAGCTTTGACCTCTGGTTTAGTCATTTTTACAGAAATACAAAAAAAAAAAAAAAATTTTTTTTTAAGAGAAAAAAAAGGAAGAATTAAATTAAAAGAAAAACTGCCGAAATACGGCACACTCATATACATGACAATCATTAGACCCATCTGGACTTATGGAATAGAGCTTTGGGGATCCACTAAGCCATCGAATTCCTCTTGTATTCAATCCTTACGATCCAAAATCCTTCGTAAATTCCTGACTGTTCCTTACTTTGTAACGAACAAAGTAATCCATAATGACCTTAATGTCCCGTTTGTTGCTGATTCTGCCCGAATCCGATATCAATCTTTTCATGACAAACTTTATTTCCACTCAAACCCACTAGTTTCAAACCTAGCAACCTCTTCAATTCCTGATAATCCCCCGAGGCGTCTGAAGAGAAGATGGCCTCGTGACCTTCTAAGTTGAACTTATTATTTGAGTACTGCCCCTGGTTAGTTTTTCTAATTGTTTTTCATGCTAATATCTACCAATCATTATATTTACTTGTATTATTTTAAAACAATTGTACATTTCATTAAATAAATTATTTTTAAAAAAATGGACATTTCAAATGAAACAACCTGATAAGTTAGAATTTAAAGAATTATGTTAGTAATTTAGATTTACTTACAGCCTCTTCCCCCAGAACAAAACACTCAATTAATTTTTAAAGATGAAACGTCAGGACCTAATGTCCCGAAGCAGTTCATTCCTGGAATTGAAAAAGGTTTCCATCTTATGGCCGAGAAAGGTAAACTATCGTCATTTTATCATCCTTTAGATTATATAAAATATTATCTAATAATTTCTGTGTCAACATTACAGGTCTTTTATCTGGTCATAAATTGTCGGGTGTCAGATTCCGACTACTTGATGGTGCTCACCATGTCGTAGATTCAAGTGAACTTGCCTTTACTTTAGCAACTCAAGGGGCCATCAAGCAAGGTACTCCCTTCCTTTAGGATTTGATAATTTAGTATGAAATAAGAATTTTTAAATTGTAGTATGTTGGTTCATTTCTGCCTGAAAAATGTACATGTCTTGTTATCCATTTAAATAATTTAGAAAATAAATTATTACCATTTTTATACTTGTTCTATTATAAAAGTTCATTATTAAAAATGATTTACCAATTAAACATTAATTATTTAAAGCTGATTTGTGAGTTTTGTTTACTCTCAGCTTAATTCAATAAAAAAAAATTAACATTCCTTGTAAATCATGCAATTGTTATCATTTGTCAATATCTGTTTGCTGAAGCACTTTTTAAATTTATTTATGATTTTAATTACAAATCATCGATTGAATTAGGACTTCATTGTCATTGCAATCAGTTAATTATTTATATGATTTACTACTCACTGTTACCAGAAATTGATCTTAGTTTTCAAATTAATCTGCCCGTTGAGTGTTTTTGAATTATAATATTTTTAGTAATGAAATATTTTTAAGAAATCAAAATACACTAGAACCTCGATTATCTGTCAGGGTACGGGAGCAAGATGGTGTCGGATATGGGAGTGTCATATGTCTCATATAAATATATATATAAATGTTTGAAATATATTGTTCTATTTATGTGTGTATATATATATATATATATATATTCAAACATTCGACATTATATATGTACTCGTAACTTATTTACATACTAATAAGGTATACATATGTAGTAAAAATGTTTTAAAAAAATGATAATTACGTACATCGATGGCTAAAAGCACGCTCATTGTATGTCCAATTTATCCCTCTTGAGAAATTAATATCAATTTAAAGGTGGAGTTAAGCTCTTCCCTCGTGCACAAACGCAGTATGCCCCTTCTTAATAATCATTAAATAATTATATAGAAGGGACATACTCTAGGGAACCCCGTACGTTTTATATCATTAACTGTCGTCCGAGGAATATCATAGATTTTTGCTAAGATTGAAGCACTTTCACCTTTTTGTAAACGTTTTACAATTTCAAACTTAGTAGCGAGATCCTCGCTCTCTTCCTTTGTCTTTTTTCCCAACATTGTTATACGTACTTTTAAGAAAACGACAAGTACCCGTAAGACAAGAATGAAGACTGAAGATAGTTCAACTCCAGCTACATTAGGTAGAGATGAGAAGATAATTAATTTCTGAGAACTGTGTCTGAGGAAGCCTAGGTTTTGAGTAAATAACAGATTATAGGAAACAAAGTTGTCAAGACACAACGATTGATTCTTAGCCGGCCGGTGTCTATGACTAGCAACCAAACAACATCTTTTTTTTTTCTCAAACTGAAGTGACGGTTAACAGAAAGTGACGGATAATAGAGGTTTTACTGTACTATCTAATATTTGAGGGCATTAAATATAAAGTGTCTTTTTTTTTTTAATGTGCCAACATTTGAAATTATTTCATTATTTTTATTGCAGGTAATTTATTTGATTCATCACGCCTACCTTTACATCTGTTATTTGTTAGTTAAAATATTTTTTCAAATGTTTTTATAATTGTATACTTTTAGTTTACCATATCCATATTAGTTTACTTGGGTCATTCAATATTTATTTATCTTTTTCAGTATTTGAGGATGGAATTTGGCAAATTCTTGAGCCAATAATGGCAGTTGAGGTCACTATTCCTGAAGAATTTCAAGGAACAGTTATGGGTATATAATTTAAATATTTAAAAAAAAAATTAAATTCTAGAGTTTTACAAATTTAAATGAATATAATTTTTTTAATATTTTATTTGAAAATTAAAGATATGACCAGGACCGGGACTCGAACCCAGGATTCCCACCTCTCCGTGGTGGTGCCTCAACCATCTCGCCATCCTGGTTCGCTTCTCGGTCAGTCATATCTCCGTATTCTCCCAATTTTGCAATGTATACCTATACGGGGAGAATGTTGATTGAGCATTACTTTTATTTTTGGATCTTGTTGACATTAAATATTATTATAATTTATTTTATTCTTATATGATATAATTTTTCAAATATTTTATTTAAAAATAAAAGATATGACCAGGACTGGGACTCGAACACGGGTCTCCCACCTCTCCTTGGTGGTGCCTTAACCATCTCCGCCATCCTGGTCACATCCCTTCTTTCCACTAATCCTATATCTCCTAATATCTATGTATTAAATAAATATACTATTTATTTTTCAATGAAGTAGCTGTTTTATGTTTTTAGACATTTATATAAGATTTAGGTTTAATTAATTATGTTAAAGTTGTTAAAAGAGTTTAAGTTTATATGGTGAATATAGTTATAAGAACTGATATAAATAATCACCAACTAATTAATAATAGTAATAATTAGTAATATTATTTTTCTGCAACCTGTTGGTCTGCCTGATAGTAATCAAACTGATCTAGTATTAATTTTTTATATCCTTATACATATTATTTGTATGCCCTGTTGATTTGGCAGAAAGAGTGGGTTGAAGAAAAAAAAATATATATATGTGTAAATATACGAGGGAAGTTTGAAAAGTCCGAGAAAAACTGAAAACTGTTTAACTTTTTTGGGATAAACCTTATATAGTTTTCAACACTGCTCCAATTTCTTGACCCCTTCCGAAAAATGGGATTTGTCCAAGACTGCCAGTCTTGAATTGAAAAATAGTCATTTGTTTCTGCAATCATCGCAAGTTTGAATAAAATCTTATTCACGCGAGCCATTTCTTCATATTGAGAAACAAATAATAATAGGCCGAAGAATAAAGGGTATTAAAGACGAGTTGGAACTCTATTTACATTAATTTTTAATAATAATAATACAGTAATGTTTAATCAACACTCGAAATTCTTTTTTATCAATTTTTTTTATTTTTCTCAAGTTCCTTGATTCAAATAACTGCCAAACTCAAAGAAATAGACGGATCTGGTTGAAACTTGATGTGTGTTCTTCCAACCATAGTATTGTTCTTTACTTGAGTTTCAAACAATTAAGCTATGTTATTAATTAATTCTTTTGTTTATATAGGTCAACTAAACAAAAGACATGGGATTATTACTGGAATTGAAGGAAGTGATCAATGGGTTACTGTTTTTGCTGAGGTTAGTTTTAAAAAAATATAATTATGTTTTTTTTTTAATTTTATCATAATTATGCTCATAAAATTTCAACAATATTTTTATTCTGGGTTGGTGCTGGGTCTTCTCAAAAATTTGCTACTATTCTTCTCTGTCTTCTACAGCAGCCCTCCACTGCCTGACACCTATCTGTCTCAAATCCTCACAAATATTTTCAACAGCTCCTAGTTGTTAGTTGATCAAGTTCTGTTCTGTTGTTCCTCTCCTGGGTTCCCTTTGTTCAAAACCGTCTGGAAATGCTCTGTCCAACTATTGGTAACTGTTAATTTTTAATGACAACATGAATTCCTTCATTATTTTTACTTAAGTAGTGATCTACTCTATCTTTTACACTCTTAACCCTTCTTTAAAACCTTTTGGAGCTCTGATTTTCAAAGTCTTATATTTCCTGCATTTTGTTCCATTGACTTAGCCTTTTATTTCATCAGCTGGTCTCTTTGGGTTCTTTCATCTTTTCATAATCCTGTAAATTCATTCTCATGAATTACTTGTGCATTTGTCACTAGCCTCATTTTTAGTTTCCCACATTTTTCATCACTACCCATTCCTGGTTTAGATAACTGTTAGTTTCTTAGTAAAGAAACTAAAGGTGAAAGCTTGGGAAGAAAAAAGACTAAAAGGAAGGATACCATACTGTTCAGTTTGATAAGACACTTACACCACAAGTATTTTTGTTAAGCTTTCAAACTTTTCTAGAAGTTCTATCTTAATGTTTCTTTTTCAGGATTTATCAATCATTTAAGGTATTTCTCATTTGATTATTGATTATTTATCCTTGATTGTTCTTGTAATCTTACCTTTGAAATATTAAAAAAAAAAAGTTTGATTCCATTGCTTATCTTATTTTAAAGGTATTTTATCATTTTAAATGTGATTAAATTATTTTCATAGGTCCCTTTAAATGACATGTTTGGGTATGTGTCGGAATTGAGATCTACGACGCAGGGTAAAGGTGAATATGCAATGGAATACTGTCGCTATTCGCCAGCTCTTCCAGAAGTACAAGACAAGATTATTTTAGCATACCAAGAAAGTATGGGTATTCTTCCTCAACATAAGAAAAAGAAAAATTAGTGATAATTTTATTTAGTCATTTTTTATTTATTTAAACTAATAAATTATCAAATAACCATTACTCATTATAGGGTTTCAATTATTATCTTTTGTATTAACAATGATTTCTTTTTATATGATTTGTTGTAGATATCAGGTTTTGAAAAAAATTTAAATAATATTTATTATTATTATCAAAATACATTTATCATGATGTTCTGGTTACTTTAATATTTGTTTCTTACTTTTCTTTCATTAAAAAAGGTCAATAACTAAATATTTATATTATGAAATTTTTTTTTTTTTTTTTTTTTATTGAATATGAATAATTTTAAATTATTCAGGACCGGGACTCGAACCCGGGTCTCCCACTTCTCCGTAGTGGCGCCTTAACCATCTCGGCCATCCTGGCTCACTTCTCGGTCAGTCAATTCTCTTCTTTCACTGATCCTATATCTCCGTGCTCTCGCAATTTGCGATGTACACACGGGGAGAATGTTAATTGAACATTACTTTATTTTTGGATCTAGTTGACTTTAAGTCATTAATATTATTATAATTTATTTTATTGTTATATATTATAATTTTTTTAATATTTTATTTGAACAGAAAAGATATGATCAGGACCAGGACTCAAACCCGCCTAGACCATCCTATATCTCCGTGCTCTCGCAATTTGCGATGTACACACGGGGAGAATGTTAATTGAACATTAAAGATATAGGATATAGGATCAGTGAAAAAAGAGATATACTGACCAAGAAGCGAGCCAGGATGGCCGAGATGGTTAAGGCGCCACTACGGGAAAGTGGAAGACCCGGGTTCGAGTCCCGGTCCTGGTCATATCTTTTCTTTTCAAATAAAATATTTAAAAAATTATATCATATAACAATCAAATAAATTATAATGATTTTAAATATTAGTTGAATTGAACAACTATTGTTTTTCATTTTTAGAAATATTAACTGTCTGTCATGTACTGAATCAAAGTCCCTTCATGGATAAATCTTATAATTATAATAACCATGTTAAAATGTTGAATGATATTATATTAATTTTATGTGTTTAAAACAATGTAATAGAATTGATAAACAATATGAACCAAAATAATTTTACTATCTGTAATATGTCAAAATTTAATAATGTAATAACCAATTACCACCCTCTAACATTTATTTTTCCAAGAATTTCTGTGTCTATATTTATATGTGAAAGTTATGTATTAGGTTGCCAAATAAGTCTTCACTTTGCTTTCAATTTAATTAAATCAGTATTGTTTGTACATTGCAAGAAACTCTTTGTGCAATCCTGCTTATTTTATTTTGGCATAGAAGGTTGTTTGTTATGTTAAACATTAACCCATTCAAGACAGATTGCACACCATGTATGCAATTGACTTACGAGGCTATAAGATGGCCTGCACATCGTGTTTGCAATAACAGTAATGTGCAATTATCAGTTATTCTGAGTAAACAAGTCGTGGAAATAAGATTTTTCTTGAACTAATGAAATCTGTAAAGTACAGGAAAACAAAATATGGCATTGGTTTTACTGTGTACCAAAAAATCTAAAAATTATCTGAAGCCTGCTCATCCAGTGTGCAATGTTCTTATTTATGTGAATTCACTTGGGTGATTTCCTTACTAAGCATGTTTTTTAATTAAAAATGAACAATATATAGAAAAAAAAATTTCACTGGGGACCGTGTTCGAAAAAAAGTGTCACCTCGAATGGGTTAAACTACATGTGAACCCAATTATTACTTATTTATAAATATTGTAGTGAATGTTTATTAAATTGTGTAATTCTTTTATATTGTAGTGATAAAAGTTTAGATAATATTCTTCATTTCATATAGCATAGAGATGAAGATCACTGTAAGGATATTTTAAACAATTCTGTGATATTACTATGTATTAATAAATATATTTATAAATTAAAATTATTTTTTTATTATTATAATTTAGTAACATGATTTTCCTTTTACCCATAAAATGTTTCTTCAACTGTTTTCAAATGAACGATTCTCTGTATGAATATTATTTTTAGAAAAATTTGATATTCTAAAAAAAAACAGATTCATGGTTTAACAATATAATCATTCCTTTAAAATGTTTTTGTTTTTTTAATGATTTGTCAGTACATCATTGGTTTTAGCTTTCATTTAATATTGAAATCATTGCTTTAAATATATTTCTTTCTTTTTATATTTGATCAGATATAATATAATCTTACTAATATTATAAACGTAAAAGTTTGTATGTTTGTCTCTCTTTCACGCAAAAACTACTGAACGGATTTGGATGAAACTTTACAGTAATATAGTTTATACATCAGAATAACACATAGGCTATAGCAAACACGGATTTAGGGGGGCCGCACGTGGACACGTGTGTGTGTCCCGACAGTTTTTAGGTAATGTGGAGAATCCATAATAGTACATAATTAAAGGCAAATCACATGATCATATTTGTTAAAATAACAGAAAGAACATGAGTAAAACTATTGTTTTGACATCCTACTAATATTAGAAATGTGAATGTTTGTTACTCATTCACGCAAAAACTACTGAACCGATTTGGATGAAACCTATTGAGTAAAATAGGTTATTCATCATAGGCTACAGCAAGGGCAGATTTATTTGGGGGCACAGGGACATGTGCCTCCTCCCCCCCCCCTCGTTATAGTACATAATTAAAGGCAAATCAGGAACTTAGCATCTTGAAATTCGTAGATAGGTTCTTTGTATAGTTTAAGAAATAAATTTGGATAATTCAACCCCAAGGGTTCCCCCTTTAATATAATAGGGATTCAAAGATTGTATAGCATCCGTCAGTTTTGAAGTTAGACATCAGAAATTTTGGATATACGAGTGACTTATATTTTAAAAAAATAATTAAATTATTTATTTTAAATGATCTTTAACAAAACTTTATGTGGCACACCAAATTCCACGCGAGCGAAGCTGCGGGCATAAGCTAGTATATAATAAATATAAATAAATTTTGTATATTCAGATTTTGTTTTAGCTTGATCTTGAAAGAAATTTATGTTTCATGAATTATTCTTTTAAATGTTATGGTTTAATTTATTCATTGGGAGAGAATTAAGTATGATTAGCCTAATTTAATTTAAATAAATCTTATTAAAATACATTCTTTTTTTGGCCTGAGATTCGCACTATTTTCATTTTGCAATTCAAATTAAGTATTTTTTGCAAAAGCATGTCTAGTTGTCCTTCTAATAATAACTGCTTTACATTTGATTCTTTGGGAGTTAAAATAATGTAAGATCGACATAAGTACCCTCAGACAGCTTTGGACGCATCGGAGAACTAACTGCAAATTTACTGGTTGTTACAAAATCCTGAGCTTTCTTCGAAATCTGAATCTTTAAAACATTATTGAATACTACCCTTCAAAGTTAAGTCCATTGTTTTTAACTACCTTCAAACACATGTCTGCCAGTAATTTGATAAGATGCTGGCTGGTACCACTCCTTCAGTTTTCAGACAAAGAATCCCTTATATCCTCTCAATTATCGAGAATCTGAACTTTTAAAATATGAGCCAAAGATCTAAACAAACCAAAATTTGGGTTACACGCAGGATGAGGCAAAACATTTATTCCTTGGTTACTGTTGACCAAAGCAGGGTACTTTGTACTCGAAACTGCATTAACTCTATCTAGCTTTTCACAGTAAAGATTTAGACCATTTGCAGGAACCTGATTTAGGTTCATTCGCAATGCTCAGTTGCCCATTGATAAAACACATAAACCAAAGTGGCAGTATTATGATGGATAATTGACATTGACAGAAAATACCTGCACATTATTACTTTTTAAAAATTCTTTAAATTGTTGTTTTTTGTTTACAATGGGCCTACAATTCCAAAACATAACATTAATTTTACATTTATTTTTCATATTTAAGGGAAAATTTCCATGAGCCCATCAATTAGGGTACTAATTTTTTCTATGGGGTCTCTACATGCTTTTAATTTTTCTATTGTTGTTTTAATCGTTTTTATAATATGGAGTAGGTTGGATGTTTGGAACAAGTCTTTAAGGTCTTTTATAAAACTGGACTGTCCTGTACCTGAATTATCGTTGTTTTCTGTAGCTGCAGAGAAACCTTTAATTTCCTTTGTGGCTGGTAGAGAGGGATGCTCTTGAGCCCTATATTCATATTTTGGCTGAATTTTTTTTTAATCATCCGTTCTCCAAACGCTTCTTTTTCTTTTGGCTTCGATTTGCTTAAGCCGAACTGGGCACTCCGTATGATTTGCCGTGTGTTTTTGTTTGCAATTGATGCAAGTTGTCATCGTCTTGCTTCATGATCTAGGGCGCACACAGACATTTTGGAGTTCTGTGGCAGTTTTTTGCTAAATGGAAGAAAGACTGAAATCTGTTGCATTGAGTTGCTTCTTTCGAATTTATAAAGCGTTCCCACCTTATTTGACATTTGCAAACTCTTTTTATTTTGTTGATTTCTTCCATATTTGAAGAGTAACTACGTAAATTGGGAGTTTAATTCAATCCCCTTCTTCTGATGACTTTATAAATTGCGTTGCTTTAATTGCTGCAACGTTCTGTGATTTCAAATCCTGGATTATATCTCCTACTTCTACTGAAGCAGGCAATCCTTTTAGTACAAATGATGTTTTGTCTTCATGTAGGTGTGATCACCTTTGCTCTCAGCTATTAGTTTTTTTCAGAGTGCAAAAGTCTTCTTTAGTTGTTCTGTAAATTAATATTCGGTTTACTTTATATTTCAATGAAAAATCATTTTTAGGTTGTTTTTTTTTTAAATGTTCGACAGAGCATTCATCAACAAAACTATTGGTAAAATTTTTGAGCTAGTTCTGTGTTTTCTATATCATCCTCGGTTAACAGGTCGTAAATATTTTTTGTTATTATTGCCTACCTTCTGTTTTTTGGTTAGTGGTTAGTCTTCTTCTTTTAGTTCCCTTTGATCTTCCCATTTGCTTTCATTAACAGAAGCGCATAATTCCATTTTTTAATATAGGAATAGCAAAAGAAAAGAAAAAGAAAAAAATAATTATGTATGCAACTAAGTCACTATCGGACGCTGCCAGTTAGGGCAGGGTCTAATCCTATTTCACTGGATACTGAACTAAGCAATGTTGACTGTTCACTATCCAAACATAGGATGGAATTACACATTCTATGATGTTTATGCTGACTTATTAAACTATTTCATTTTTGTTTAACCTGTAATTGGGTTTTTGCCTGTTGATAGATGAATAAATTGCTAACCAAAGGTCACCTGTGGTCTAGTGGTTAGCGTAACAAACTACTAAGCCCAAGATCACGGGTTTGTAGCCCAGCAGGTGGCCCTAGGATTTTTTTAAGGGAATAAAAAATCGTTAGTTACGCCGTCCTTCGGAAGGGACGTTAAAAGGGGGTCCCGAGCCTGTACGATGTCAGGTACTCATTAAAAATCCCTATCCTAATTAAACCTGGATAGGCAAAATTTAGAGCTCCCACTGTAGCATCATCCGATTAGCCGTAGCAGCATAAAGTGACCTTAAATGAACAAACTAATTGCTAACCAGGATGAGGTTATTTTTCTATTGTAAGATTTATTCACAAGAAGGTTATGTGACATGAACTGGAATTATTTTCAATTCTGATAAAATAAATCAATTCAATCTTTGGATGGATTTTATTAATTAATTTACAATATAATGTACAATATTAACAAAAAATTGTGTTTAATTTACAGTGTTAAAACACACTAATAATCAATCATTTTATCTAAACATATGTGTCTATTTACATATAATATTCATTTTATCTAAACATATATGTCTATATACATATAATATTTACACTCTATGCTACACATCAATAATTTACAATATATTATTAATATATAATTCTTTAAAACGCTGGTGCGCCCTCTCTCTTATATTTTTGTATATGAAATATAGATATATTTTAAAATATATGACATTCTATAAACAATGCAAGTACTATATATATATATATATATATATATATATATATATATATATATATATATATATATATGTATATATTTTTATTGGTTAAAATTCTCATTTAATAAAATAAAAAGATTATATATTCTGTACAAAAGGAACTTTATATGCATGCTTAATGTGCTTGTGCAAAAGAATAACAACAAAAAAAAGTTAAAATAAATTGTTATTTACAGGAATATAAAATTAACATTTTGAAGTTTATTAAAAGAAAATTATTCTTGACCAAAGCCTTCAGTTTCTTCAATAGCATAATTGAGTTTTTCAACAAGTTGATCATAACTTTTATATGGCGGGAGATCCAAGCGATTAAAGCATGTATGAGATCGAGGAAGCCATGTTTCTTTGCCAACTTTTTCAATGCAGAACCTTTGAGGACCATTGCTTCCTGGAAATTAAAATACATTTTCATAGCAATACATAAATATTATTATAGTAAACTTGACAGAAAAAATAATTGTTTAAATTGTAAAGATGAAAAGGTTTGAATATTCGTAACGATAAAATAATGTATGTATAAAGTATTTTTTTCTTATACATATATATGATTAGTTCTTAAGATAATTAAATTATAGACATACCCATAAGTTCAGCAAAACCTCCGACAGGTACCCTACAAGTTCCAGTGACAAATTGCAACAACCTTGCTCTTTTTTCACTGTCTGTTTGACGAACAAACTAAAAAATGAAGTATAAAAATTAATTCCCCCAATTAGAATAATGCCATTTAAATATTAGACAAAAGTTGAAAGTATTAAGAAGAATAAAAAGATAAAGTAAAATAATTATTTGTAATAGAGTCTAGGGACTCCTGAGGAGAATTCCTTCAATCAGCACCAGGGAAAAAACTAACAATGTGTGAAACTTTAGCAGAGGCCTTGAGGACAATATAACAGGATAGTCTCTGCACAATAAAAAACTGATTCCTATTAGAAGTTGCTCTGTTGCAGCATGCTGGATCAAAACTGGGAAATTGATAAACCCACTAATTTTGTAGCTTCTAAAATATATGGATACCTTGCGGGCTTCAGTAGTTAAAGAGGCATGCTTTTCCAACGAATTTATCGCCCTTGTAAAGAGCTACCTCCAGAACAGGGATGTGAAGATTACAAAAAAAGGTATTATTAGATGAAAGCTTCTATAGAAATACAGGTTGACACACCCAAACTGTACAGATCTAATAATAATAATATTGAATGATAATTGTTGACCTAGATAATATATGTGGAAGAAAGTAGTCAATAAAGTTTTTCTCCAATTCTATGAGAAATTCATTGTGACCTCTACCCGGACCACTTTATTCCACAAATAATAATATTTTAAATATTTTATTTGAAAAGAAAAGATAAGACCAGGACCGGGACTCGAACCCGGGTCTCCCACTTCTCCGTGGTGGAGCCTTAACCATCTTGGCCATTCTGGTTCGCTTCTCAGTCAGTCATATCCCTTCTTTCCACTGACTCTATATCTCCGGGTTCTCGCAATTTTGCGATGTATACAAGGGGAGAATGTTAATTGAACATTACTTTTATTTTTGGATCTTGTTGACTTAAGTCATTAAATATTATTATAATTTATTTTATTGTTATATGATATAATTTTTTAAATATTTTATTTGAAAAGAAAAGATATAACCAGGACCGGGACTCGAACCCGGGTCTCCCACCTCTCCGTGGTGGTGCCTTAATCAACTCGGCCATCCTGGTTCGCTTCTCGGTCAGTCACTGATCCTATATCTCCGTGTTCTTGCAATTTTGCGATGTATACACAGGGAGAATGTTAATTGAGCATTACTTTTATTTTCCGACCGAGAAGTGAACCAGGATGGCCGAGATGGTTAAGGCACCACCACGGAGAGGTGGGAGTCCCGGTCCGGGTCGTATTTTTTCTTTTCAAATAAAATTTTTAAAAAATTATATCATATAACAATAAAATAAATTATAATAATATTTAATGACTTAAGTCAACAAGATCCAAAAATAAAAGTAATGTTCAATCAACATTCTCCCCATGTATACATAGCAAAATTGTGAGAACACGGAGATATAGGATCAGTGGAAAGAAAGGATATGACTGACCGAGAAGCGAATCAGAATGGCCGAGATGGTTAAGGCACCACCACGGAGAGGTGGGAGACCCGTGTTCGAGTCCCGATCCTGATCATATCTTTTCTTTTCAAATAAAATATTAAAAAAATTATATCATATAACAATAAAATAAATTATAATAATAATAATAATAATGGTATCAACTGCTACAATTATGGCACTAATTCTATTGGGCAAATATACATCAGTGAGAAAACACTAAGTTATCAGAACAGTCATCATAACAGTGAGGTGCAGAAAGGCAAGTAAATATAACTCCACGCAATAGCTAAATGCCGATTGGAGCATTAAATAGTTATATGATAAGATCAAGAATTGTATGTCACTGCAATGCAGCTCAAAATGACCAAGTCAACTGGCCAAACAAATAGGTAATAAATTGTCCAGGCTAGATTCTGAGTGTAATCCCATTCAGTAACCGAAGGTCCATGCTAGCCTTAACTCTTTAGCGACCGTGAACTACTATAATAGGCCGAGCGCGCCGTGCCGTGGGGACCGTGGACTATTATAATAGTCCGGTGTCAGGTGGGCTCCACGGAACATGGACTATTATAATAGTTTTGCTTCTCCGGCATTTCTAGACCGTGAGCTACAACAGTAGTTCAGTTCTTAGAGCCATCTAGGTATCCGCATGACAAGCTGAAATATTTTTTTCTTGACAACAGATGTCGTACAAATTCACTTTTGGCTATATTATTTTTCGTAAAGTGTGTCTGTCGTGTTTCATCATTTATCACACTCAAAAGAATTTTTAATTGTATAAATTTGTATATAGACATTTCAAAAAAAAAATAAAGTATATGTATAAATTTGTATGTAGACATTTAAAAAAAATAAAGTATATAATTGTATTTTTTTTTAAAAATATGTTTTTAAATTCACCAGTTCCAGTCCATTTACCATTCCAAGTCCGGATCAAAAAAGGATGGTGGGAAACTATAAGGAATTAAATAAAAAAACATAATTTGAGAGTCAAAAAGTAATCGGTTCAGCGGGCACGGTTGACTTTTCTACCACTCAGTCCAGGCAGCCCGCTCTGACCTGGCCGTATTCGGTCGCTAAAGGGTTAAAGGGGAATTAGGATGGTGTTAGGTCCAAACTGGTAAGGGGCAAAACAGCTCCTATTTAATCTCTTTCTTAATGGTCTCTGTTTAACTAAAACCAATAACAGATTAATGAAGCAATAGAATCAGGAAGGTCACCTGTGGTCTAGTGGTTAGCGTAACAAACTACTAAACCCAAGATCGCGGATTTTCGCCCGGCAGGATTATTTAAAGGTAGTAAAAAATCCATAGTTACGCCGTCCTTCGGAAGGGACGTTAAACGGGGGCCCCGAGCCTGTATGATGCCAGGTACTCGTTAAAAATCCCTATCCTAATTAAACCTGGATAGGCAAAATTTAGAGCTCCCACTGTAGCATCGTCCGATTAGCCATAGCAGCATAAAGTGACGTTAAATGAATAAACAAACAAACAAAATAATCAGGTGTATCTATGGTGTTTAGGGAACTCTTTAAAGTGGTTCAAAGCCAAAGGAAAGGAAACCTAATCAGATAACACTTTAAAGGGAGAAAAATTAAATTGATATGGACTCGGTGGTATTAATCTAAAAATGTTCAATGAAAACAATAATAAGTTATTAGTATATAAAAATATTAATGATTATAAGTAACTATAGCACAAATTATAAATAAATAACAATTTATAAAATATTAAAAATGAAGAAAAACTACGAACAATTTCCCAGAATAAAAAACATCATTTTGTTTCAATATAAAAACTTACCTGCCAAAACCAAAGAACCTGTTTACTGTTTCTAGTATAATGCCTATAAATTGTGTTACGTTGCCAATCTTCAACATCAATTTCCTGCATACCACACAACATTAACTCCAATTCCCTTTCATCAAAGTACTTTAACCATTCAAGAGGTACAACTTCATTGAAGCCATCCAAAAATGCTTTTGTCTGTTCTTCAATACCACGAGTCATGCGCCATTCTGTCATTAACCTAAAGAAATATAACAAAGAAACATAATTAAAAAAACAAAATAAAATCTCTATTAATAACGAGAAATAAGTTTCAATACGAAAACAAACCTCAGATATTCTTCTTTATTAGTTTCATCAACTCTGATTTTGTCTCCATTTTCTTTTAACTCATGATGGATAACTTGACCCAGTACTTCGAAGTCAACAGAAAAAAACATTTCTAGGCCACAATCATCAATATTGTTTTCACGTATCCAAACTAATGAATTATAGAATTCAGGATCAATACTCTCTATATCCTTCATAGTTAATTTTTTATTTAGCATTCTTTTGTAAAAAGGCATAGTAAAACCAGAATAGATAAATCTTGAATGGTAGAGTGCCTGAAAAGTTTAAACAAAGAAAATAATGAAGTAAGGTGATGTGTGTATTTACATTTATATAATTCATTATATAGATGTGTGTGTGTGTATAAATATATATATATATTTAAATAATTAAAAAAGAACCATAAATAAAAAATATATATATATATATATATATATATTTCTGGCGATACTTCAAGACTATGTTGGTCCTTTCCAATACTTACATGTAATGTGTACATTTGTGATCAATATGTAATATTTAATTTTTATTCTACCTCTCTCACTCTCTCTCTCTCTCTCTCTCTCTCTCTCTCTATATATATATATATATATATATATATATATATATATATATATATATATATATATACATAATGATTTAATGTAAAAAATATTTTAAATTTACAAAAAATAAATAATATAATACCCACTATCACATAAATTATCAGGTACCAAGAAACTTCATTTATGAAAGATTAGTTGGGTACCAGGCATAACACTACTAATAATCACTATATATATAACTCACTATATATATAACTAACTAACTATATAACTCACCATTGCGATGAACCTTCCAATAAACTTAAAATAAAGCAGGTGATCAGGATTGACATAGGATGCTGGATTAATCTGTAAGCTGTAGTTGTTTTTGTTGGCATATTCAAATAGGCAATACATTGGGTTTAAAACCTCATGAGATAACAAGAAAAACCATTCTCTGAAACATAAATTTAATGATGTAAAAGTAATTTTATAGTTAAGATGATATTTAGATTGATACATTGTAATATAAAGGAAAAAAAATCTTGTCAATGAACGAGGTGTTGCAATCCAGTCAGTTCCTATACACACTTTTTGTAGATATTACAGGCACGTGTAAAGGAAAGAAACAACTTTTGCAAGTGAGGAATGTCTCGATCTAATTTGAAGAAAGATGAGCTTTGAAGGTAGGAGTATTTTTTTTTCTATAGTCTGACTATATTCTGGGTGAAGTAAGACAGTAGTTACATTTGATGATAGAGCCTATCTACCAGTTATGACAATCAAAATTTTTATTTTTGTAACAATTTAATCACTAACCAGATGGTATTGAGAATCGTATTAATTGAGTGATAGTGATGTTGTTAGTTCTATAATTTAGAGTTGTTGGATGTATCTTTTGTATTGAACATGGTTTTTTTTTAAACTTGGCTACATTTTTTAAATTTTTAGATATAATAAATAAAATCATAGGAGTAATTCTTCAATAGTAACTTAAATCTAATAAAATATATTTTATCCACTCATATTTACCAGAAGTAGAACTGAAAAGTAAGCATAAGTCAAATCTCCATGAAATTAACGCAAAAAAAATGGTTTTGTTTCAAAGAATGTGGAAAAATATTGTGTACAAATAAGTTTCCGCTGTCCTTAAGAGATGGCTATACTGACAGGATTATGAGGAAATTGTCAGTTTAAAATGGCATATAGTTAGTTTGGAGATCTATCAACAACATAACCTTGAAATATTGCTGACTTTATATCAGCAGTAAATGTTTTTTTTGTGTGTGTGCGAAAATGTCAAGTTTTGTGCCAAATAAGCACTTCGTGGAAGTTCTGATTTTTTCTTTAATTTAAAGAAATCTGCAGCTGAGGCACATTGATTGCTTACAATAGCCATGAAACAACAAACAATTTCGCATCCTCTAAAATTGCTGAGAATGATTTAAAAAGAGGGAAATTGGGTCTCATACGAACTGGTCATAGAACATTGTGCACGTGTGAAATGCCCCTTGGAAGACATAAAAGAAAGGGTTCTTTTTGCACCATATAGTCACAGGTCATTAAAAGTGTATTCACTATAACCATCCAAAGAAGAAAAAATCATGGGGATCACCAGGCACCCTTCAACATCAACAGCTAAACCAGATTTTCATGTTTAAAAACTCATGTTGTTTATTCAGTGAATTAGCTGGGCATTGTTTATTACAAATTGCTCAAACCGAGCAAAACTGTTACTGAACCTCTCTACTAAATACAATTAATGAGATTGAGCCTAGCTCTCAAGTAATAATGCTTCCATTACAACTTTAGAGGCGATAAAAACTACTTTCCTACTTGCTAATACTCATCTGCATGTTGCTCCACCAGTTAAAACTTATCTAGAAAGATTGAAATGGGAAGTCCAACCCGACCTGCTGTGTTCCTCAGATGTTATGCCTAGTGATTATCACTTGTTCCGGTTGATGGCACATGGTCTCTCTGAGTAGTGTTTTATATCATATGAAGATACAAAAAATTGGATAGATTCGTAGATAGTCTTAAAAGAAAAAGAGTTTTTCTGATGTGGTATTCAAATTCTGCCAGAAAGTTGGGAAAAAGTAGTAGCTAGAGTTGGAAAATATTTTGAATAAAATATAATCAACCATTTTCTTAAAAAATATATCCTTTTTTATTAAAACCGACGGAAACTTACTTATACTCCTAATATTATATTTTTATTTTGAAGAGAAAAGATTTGCCCTGGTCGGGATTCAAACCCGGTTCGTCTGTCTCTCCGTGATAGAACTCTACCAATTGAGCTAACGGAGTCGCCTTCCAGCCAGGGCAAATCTTTTCTCCTCAAAATAAAAATATTTAAAAATTAAAACAATTAACAAAAAATTGTAAAAAATAATACTATATTTGTTTCTTTTTCTAAATTTATTATTTTTTTATGTCCGTTTTACCCACAGAACATTGAATAGACTAGAAGCGGCAAACGCTAGTTGTGGGATGGCACCAGAGCTCTTAGATGTGTTCCCCCTCTCCTTTAACCCCCTTGGGCCATTGTTGCCTATTCATTCAGAGTTCGGACGTTAGTTCTAACCAAGATCAGGCCGTCTTATTGTTATTACGTTTGTTTGTTTCTATTATTGATTCACGTTCGATATTTTTTACTTCCTCAGTAATTTATTTTCGAGTTACTATTGTTGTATAAGTTTAATTACATATGCCTTGTTGTGTCACCTTTGGATGCTGTACAAAAAAGCCCGATAAACAAGCAGTACCTCCAATAACATTTCACACGTAAGTTTATTATTCCTTTCATTATATAAAACAATTTTTTCTCAAGTAATATTCTTTTAGAATTTAAATAACATTAAAAGATCTCATTAACAATTACTTATTAGTTAACATGCTAAAGAAAGAACAATATGTGTTCAATTTAAATAATCGACCCACATCTTTGTTGTGGTTCAATATAATTGCAAAGCAAACACTTAATTATAAGTACCTAAAAAAAGTGCGGAATATTTCTTAGGAAAAAATTGTTTTTATAAAATTAGTTTTTTTTTCTTTTTAATTTGACCTCGGTATTTTATTCTTTCAGGTTAGCTTGCCGTCAGAAGAAATTGAACGAAAAAAAAGGGTTCAAGCAATAAGAAGAGGGAACTGGAGCCCCACAAAAACCAGCCGGTAAGTTGAGTGAATTGACAAATAAAGTCAACCAAACATTTTCCCAACTTGAACAAATGACTTCAAGTTGTAATGTTACTCAGAAGAAACTGTGCTCAACCAAGAATTCGCTGAGAGAAAAAATAAAGAAGCTTAAGAACCTTCAAAAAAGGGCAAACAGATGCAAAAAAAGAATTGCGATTTGAAAAAAATATATTAGAATTAATAAAAAGGAGTTTCTTGGCCGATTAATATGCCGACATGCTTGAGAATTGAAGGGCCAATTATTAATTGTATCAAACGAAAATGCATTTCAATGAAAATTGTGATACCCCAATATAAAACCTTAAAAATCATTCAAAAAAGTTAAAGGAGCAAGTTGTTACATTATAATGTATAATATGTATAATGCCAATAATGTATTTTCATATATTTTTTTGTTCTCTTAAATGGGAAAGCACAGTAAGATCCCAATGGAAATTAAAAGAGAACTAGAAAACAACCAAAAATATGAAAATACATTATTGACAAAAACATAATGTAACAACTTGACTCTTTAATTTTTTTGAAGAGTGTATTGTTTAGTAAACGTTGAATTATTACACTTGTGCAATAGAAAAATGTTAGTTTTTATTGTACCTAAATAAATTTAATATGTCATAGATATTGTTTATTACTCGATGAAAAGATTAATAACATAAAGGCTAAGGCATGAGGCCGGATCAGGGGGTCAAAGGAGTGGGGGAGAGTGTAGATGAGCTGGTGCCATTCTCACTCATAGGACAAGCCCCGGGTAGCGCTTCTAGGCTATTCAATGTTCTGTGGTTTTACCGAAATTTAAACATTAGAATTTTATAAATTATCATCATTCCAACTGTTATTTAAGGATGTGAATCATAGTTGCTAATGTTGGAGGATAAACATATGAAGGTATTTTGTACCTTGGACTTTACTGGTAAGCTCAGCACTTATTAACTTATAAGGAATTCTTTCATTAACAAGACCAACATTTTTACAAATCCATCTCAATCTTCAATTATATTAAACGTATGCATGCTCTGAAATTCTCCATTGTGCAGGCACTCTTGGATTATTCTACAATACAAAATAATACAGAAAACAATAATAGTAAAATAATATTTACCTTGATACACCACCATAATCCAATCCTTCTTCTCCTCTGAAGGTTATATATAATCTTCTCCTTAGCTCATAAGCTGGAAGCCTCATAACTTGATGATAAGAGTCTTCGAAGAGAGTTTGTCGGCTACAAGTTATTTTGATGTGAGAGGGTAACACATTGCTTTGGCAAAGATAACGAAACTGACTAAGCTTCCAACGAAAAGATCGTTCATAAGCTCTTGGCACTCCATAAACACCTTTGGGCCTAAAATAAAAATCACTAATTAAATTTCTTCTTATTTATCTAGCCTTTCAATATAACATGAATTATTTTCAATATTAAATATTTCACAAGTAGATGAGTAAAAGTAAAAACTATTATGTATTTTATTTCTCATGCATCCTATATCAATTATAACTGACTGAAAAAATTATTTAAAAAGCAATAATTTTTCTATTACTGGTTGAAATAGATATATACATATTTAAATAGATAAACAGAAATAGATATAATGACTCTTTCGGTTTTTCAGTTTGTAATTATAAATAATTTGTATGTCCATGTTTAATAATTTTTTGTATTTGATTATTTAATAATTTTTTGTATTTGATTATTTAATAATTTAACAGTAAGTAAATCATGCTATGTAATAACTCTATTCGTTAATAATAATTTTGCTGAGGTTCATCTAAATCATCTCTATGACAACGGATAATTTTATGATTCGGCCTTTGAAACTCTGAAATCATTGGGATCATCTACTAAAGGCAGCCTAGATCTTCAAGATTCATTGCAAGGGACATGTGAGAAGTGCATCCTAACATGCACTCACATCACATTAAATCATAACCCAGGGTATTTAGGCATGTTTATTTCTTTAATTGTTCAATTGAACGATCCCAATGGATTACAGAAAAATAAGATTATATTTTCACAAATGGATATATTATTATTTTAATAAAAAAATTAATACAAACCCTTTAGGAGCACCAGGTCTTGGATCCTGAAAAGTGGTAGTTCTCGTATTATGATCAACAAAATAGCGAACTCCATCTTCTGTCAGTCGAATTTCCCACCCTGGTGGTAAAGGAGGCTCATCAGAACCTACTTCTTGCCTGTAGATATAACAAAGTATTTTAAAAATCATTGTCATAAATCAATAAGAAGTTTTTTTAATTCTAGTTAAAATATTTACCTCTGGATAATTGTAATGGAAAGATCTTATAAAAACAATGGTAGTTTTATTGATAAAGATTTGTAACTAAATCATTTTTAAGTGCATAGTTTAAATGTGTTAATAAAATATTTATTTTTGAGGTCTATATAAAAAAAATAAAATAAATTACAGCTTAGAATCGTTACTTTCAATAAATAAACGATAAATAAGCATCATATGAAAATTTTAACTATCAGTTTTGTTTGACAGCTTAATTTATCCACAGTTTAAACTTTTAACAATCCTATATATAAAAAAAAAGTATAACACAATGATTATCTTTTAATGTTATAATTAATAGGCCAGCGCCCAGGTACCAAAAAATGGCTTTAGGTCGCAAAAAATTGAAGAGAGCTGCATTTTTGATATGTTGTAAGGGCATGTCTGACTAGTTGAAATCCAATTTTCCTACTGAAAAAACAAATGGAAAAACTTTTGGTGGCCGAGAAACCTTAAAATTTTTCTTTTCGAAATTAATTCAGTTTTTGGCCTTTATCTCCTAATCGGTGTGCATATGATAAAAAAAAAAAAAAATTGGTGACCATTTTTAGTCTAGATTAAATTTGCTACAATTTGAATCCAATCGCGGCTCTGTAGCTCTAATAGATTCCGATTTACGATCCTTTGAAAATTGGTCATTTTTTCCAAAAAGTACAAATTTTAAGTTTTGGCCCACTTTCATGAGAAACACTGGCTGAAGGAGTGATCCTACGATGAAAGTCATGAGGAATGAAGCTGTATTAAATTTAATTTAAGCACACACCAAGGCCTGTAGGTCTAATAAATGCTGAGTTATGCACCTTGGTCATTTTTTCCAAATAGTCCAAATATAGGCCAGCGACCAGGTGTTTGAGGGTGGTGAAAAATCGAAGAGTTGCATTTTTGATTTGTTGTAAGGGCAAGTCTGAGTAGTGTAAATCCAATTTCAATTCCAACGGATGGAAAAACATTGGGGAGACTGGGTGGCTCCCTCTGCATAGTAGTGCCTACTAGTACTACCATTATTAAGTAAATATTTATACTTTACAATAAACAAGCTGTATCAGATCCCCGATTTTCCTTTCTTTTTTTTTAATTAACAAGAGAAGTGTAAGGTCTGTAGTTGTACAGATTTTGTTTTATTAAATTAAAGCTAATTAAATTTACTATAACTGCATTTCACTTGACTTTCATCGTAGGATCACTCCTTCGGCCAGTGTTCCCCACAAAAGTCGGCCAAAACTTAAAATTTGAACTTTTTGGAAAAAATTACCAATTTTCAGAGGCGTAACTCAGAATCTATTACACCTACAGGCCTCGTTGTGTGCTTAAATTAAAGCTAATTAGATTTACTACAACTCCATTTCACTTGACTTTCATCATAGGATCACTCCTTCGGCCAGTGTTTCCCACAAAAGTCGGCCAAAACTTAAAATTTGGATTTTTTTTTTAAAAATTACCAATTTTCAGAGGTGTAACCCAGAATCTATTACACCAACAGACCTCGGTCTGTTCTTAAATTAAAGATAATTAAATTCACTATAACTTCATTACCAATAACTTTCATCCTACGATCACTCCTTTGGCCAGTGCTCCTCATGAAAGTTGGCCAGAGCTTAAAATTTGGACTTTTTGAAAAAATGACCAATTTTCAAAGAGGCGTAACTCAGAATCTGTTACACCTACAGGCCTTGGTTTCTGCTTAAATTAAATATACTACCTTGACTTTTATGGTAGAATCACTCCTTCGCCCGGTGTTCCTCACGAAAGTCAGCCAAAACTTAAAATTTGGACTTTTTAGTAAAAATTCCAATTTTCAAAGGGGTATAACTCAGAATCTATTAGACTTACAGAGCAGCGGTTGTAGAAAACTTAAATGTAGCAAATTTAATCTACTTTAAAAATGGTTACCCATGGTTTTTTTTTTCAAAAATTCACCAATTAGAAGATACAGACCAAAAACTGATTTAACTCTGCAAATTTCGAGGTTTTTTGGCCACCAAAAGTTTTCCCATCCGTTTTTTCAGTTGCAAACTTGGATTTACACCACTCAGACATGCCCTTACAACATATCAAAAATGCAGCTATCTTCAATTTATTGCGACCTTCTAACACCTGGCTGCTGGCCTATATAAGGCTAATTCACAAAAAGATTTCTTTATCACTCAAGATTTTGGGAAAAAAACACTCATAACTAATAGTGCTAAAATTCTTCTTTTTCTTCTTTCGCTACCTCTTTTGCGCCATTCAGCGTAGAGGGGCCTCAATCCAATGGAGCCATTCCTCCCGGTCCCGACAACTCCTCTTCATCTGAGCCAGGGTTTTACCTCTTTTCCTTCCTATTCTTTGGATATAATCCTCATAGAGGATTCTCGGGCGTCCACGGGGTCTTTTGCCTATCGGGCGGGCTTCCATAACCTTTCTAGGAAGCCATTCTTAGTCCATGCGACAGACATGGCCGAACCATTTGAGCTGTCTTTTTTCAATGGAGGTCTTCAGTTCTGTTAACTGCAGCTGATCCCTTATGTTTGTATTCCGCACTCGGTCCCTCCTTGTTTTACCGACCATTCTGCGAAGGTACCTCATTTCAGCTCCTGTTGTCCGGCTGATGTGCTTGTCAAGCATGACCCAACTTTCACTCCCATATGTAAGTGTTGGGAGGTATATTGCTTTAAATATATGTAGTTTCGTCGCCTTCCCTACATTTCGGTGGCCAACTATGCTATAACAGATCTGGTAATATATCTGATTCGCTTTATTGATTCTATTACTTACTTCTTGGTCAACTTTACCAGACCTGCTAATGATGGTTCCTAAGTAGGGAAAGTAGGTTCACCACTTCGAGAACTTCACCGTTGCATTGCAAACACACATCTTCCTGTTCCTGCCTAGACATAACAAGAACTTTGCTTTTGGCAATATTTATTGCCATTCCCTTACGTTGGAGCTCCTCTTTCCATTCCACAAGGGCTTGCTGCAGCTTCTCCTTAGAGTCCGCCAGAAGAACGATGTCATCAGCGTAGAGAAGGCTCTGGACGACGACAGGACGCATATTCCATCTACCGATTAGAGTTGGTGATGTTCTCCTCTTACATATTTTATGGATCTCATCCATAAAAACTATGAATAGTAGAGGGCTGAGGCTATCACCCTGCCTAACTCCTTTATCCATGTGGAATGCATCGGTCTCTCTCCCATTGATCCGAACTACCCCTTTTGCATTTTTATAAATTGCTTTTATTGCATTGATAAGATCCCCTGGGACGTTTTTATTTACCAAAGCATTCCATATCTCCTGGTGTGGAACAGAGTCGAAAGCAGCCTTCAAGTCAAGAAAGGCTAGGAAAATGTCTTTGTCTCGGTCCCATGCTCCCTCTAATACTTTTCTAAGAACAAAAATATGGTCCTGCGTCTGTCTACCAGGTCTAAATGCAGCTTGCTCCGGTTCGAGCTGTTTCTCCACGATTCGCCGTAGTCTCTTTTCGAGAATGCATGTGTATATCTTATATACGACAGAGAGTAGACTAATCGGCCTATAGTTTTTACATTCTGTAGTGTTGCCCTTCTTATGTATCGGAATAATTACACTGAAGTTCCAATCCTCTGGTACTCTCCCGGAATCCCATATTTCTTGAAATAGCCCTTGAAGGGCCTTCACCAGTTCTTGGCCACCGTATTTGATAAACTCTGGGGCAATGCCATCTCTTCCTGGAGCTTTTCCAACCTTCATTTTCTCAATGGCATCGGCTATCTCTTCTTCTTCTATTGACTCCTGGCTTATGTTACCATTGGCAATAATCTGAGGGACCGCATATTCCTCTTTCTTAAAGAGTTCTTCAAAGTGGGTTTTCCATCTGTCGAGGATTCCTTCCGTCTCCGAGAGTATGCTCCCATTATGGTCTTTGATGTTTCTTAAAGGCTTTTTATATTTACCTTTTAGGACCTTAACTGTTCTTAACTTCTTAATATTATCCCGATGGTCTTCATCCAAACTTCTACCGAATTCTTCCCAAGTCTTCTTTTTGGCCGCTTGAACTGCTATCTGTACATTATTTATGCCAGCTTTTAGCAATTTAATACTGGTCAAAATGAAGCATGTCATTTCTGAAATAATCGATTTAATTATAATTCAATTATGTACTACTTTATTCTTTACCCTTGAGTCCTTGGATCTTCCCACTGGGTAGTTCTATTTTTATGGTTCACAAAGTAAACCCTACCATCAGGCTGGACCCTTTTTTCCCAACCTGAAGGAAGAGGTCCAAGACTTTCTTCTTCATCAGTTGTTCCAGTGTTATTAGGCTGTTGCTGTTAACATACAAATAGAATTACTAATTTTTAATTTAACATTTTCATTTGCTAACTTCCATTAAGTCAAATTGAGTTATTTCCGTGGGGAATAAGGGGCTAAGTAAGGCATTGGCTTGAAAAACTACGAGAATGATACGATTCCGGTTATCTGAAAGCAGTAAACTCTCTCTGGACAAAATCCGACTTAGCCACTTATTCACCGGGGCTATAGATATATTCTGATAAAATTCCACTTAATTTGAACAAATGTACTTTTGTGTTTATTACTTTACATTAGTATATAAGACACCAAATAAAAACGGTGAAATGGCAAGAGGTTATGAAAAAAAAAATTAAAACAAACTACTCACAGAATCCATCAGATCCACGATCCTAAAATCACACTGAAATTGTGAAATATAAAATTTAATATAAAAGAATGTTTGAATTTTTTTTTTAATTACAGATGAACATTTGTCTTATCACAGATATTTTGAATCTGGACACAATTCCAAATTTAATGATTTATTAGCATATTTAATCTAGGTGAGTCATCCTGATTTATACCAATTTTCAGCGGATAATGAAAGATTTATGCAATACATATGTATCTGTTTGACTAAATTCTCCCTTTTCATACTTTAAATTGCCAAAGCTAGCTATCTTATAATTTATAAAATTCAAGCCAGATATCAAAGTTTACATTGGCTATTATCATACGCATGATTTTCATAAAATTTACATTGGACTTTTGACTTATTCCCATTGTATCCATACAAACCCCACTTATTCCATACATTAGCTGTATCAATGATAAAGAAAGAACAATAATACTTTGTTTAATATTAACTTGTAATAAAAAAGATATGATTGGTGCATTAATTATGTAGAACCAATGTCTATTTAAAAAAAAAGCAAGAAGAAAATAATTTAATTTAATTTTATTTATTTATTAAATATTTGAAAAACTTATAAATAAAGCAAACCTGCTGTGGATATAGGAATCTCTGGTTTCCTTGTTGTACAACATGTTGCCTTTCTCCTTGCCAGTGTTGGAAATGTTGAAGTCTTTCTGTATTTGGACGCTGCCATGTTGTAGTTCGAGTATTATGATCAACATAATAAATACGTCCTCGAGGATCCCTTCTCATTTCCCATCCTTGTGGTAGTGCTTGAGGTCGTTCCCAAGATGTAGATCGAGAATTGTGGTCCACATAGTATCGCCTTCCATATACATCATATCTCATTTCCCACCTTTAAATAAACAGACAAAAATTAAAACCATACTTTACTGAAACAAAAATAAATTTGATACATCCATAAATTAAAAGAAAAAAAATAATGCTATAATTTCAGAGAGAATTTGAAAAATTTAATGCATAATTAAAACTTCATGCTATAAAATGCTTTGCTCAACACTCGCAATTTTATTTTTAAAAATATATTATTTTAAAATACACTACATTTATTGCTAAAATATAATATTAAAGTGATGTTAAATGGGTAAACAGAGGTTATCAGTACTTACAAGATTGACAACTATCACCATCATGACATGTTCTGATACACCCATTAGTAGTAATATCAAATAGAATTATTAAATATTTCTAAACAACCTTGTATCAATACCAAAGACCTTCATTATATTATTATTTAACGAACATCAAATTTTTTGTGCTAAATTTTAAGAAGTATGTATTCATAAAATGTTAACACCATTATTTGTTAACAGCGATAACGTAATGGAGAATATACAACAAAACAATAAGCATTACTAACTAAAATCAGATATAAATTTCCAAAGAGGATATTAAAAGTTTATTAAATTTTTTTTTAGGTATTCCAAAAATTACTACTACTTTCATATTTACTGCATGGAGGGGAAAACATATATACACACAAGTAAATATATTTAAAATAAACCAGATAATTAACCAATACATGTACTTACCCAGGTGGAAGTGGTTCCTCCGGAGTGATATTTGACTGACTTTGGCGAAGCTCCGCAGTTCCAGCAACACCAATACCCTCACCATTAATATTGATTGTGGATCCACCATTTAATGAACCAACTGGATCTAAATCAGAGTTCATTTTGAAAAATTATGTAAGAAACGCGTGATAAAACTTGTAATTAAAAAGATAAAAGACAATAAAAATATACCTGTTGAATTATTAATATGATGAGTAGATTGCTGTGATTCAGGAGGACGATTTCTGGCACGAACACCACCGTTTAATACAGAGCTACGAACATCTCCACGATTTGTACCTGTAAAACAAATTCCAGTTAAAAATAAATAAGTGATTATTATATTGACAAAAAAAAAATGTATTGCCATTATTGAAAACAAATCAATGACCTATGCAATAAATTAAAATGTTATATGAAGTAAAAGTTACAAACACAACACAATTTTTACTAAAGAATTGCTAAAGAAATAATTTGTACTATAACATAGATTACTAAATTTTTGTTATTGGATCTACATCAATAAAAAAAACTTTCTCAATTATGTGTCCATGTTTAGACCTAAGTTTGAGGCACATATATTTACTCATCAAAATACCTTTTTGTTAGATATGCTTAGGCAGTATTTGAAAGTGGTTTTATAATCTGATTCCAGATTGATCTTAATTTAGTATTTTGTTTATAGTAATCTCATTTTCTTGAATACTTTTTTCGTTTTTAAATCCTACCCATAATTGCAAGCCTCTTTAGAAATGCAAATTATTATCAGGAATAAATTCTACAGTCAGTTCCACTCCGAGAAATCACAAATTCCTACGAATCATAAATAACAAATTGAAAATTTATAAATTTCAATAATAGGATGTGAAATTTTTCTTTCTTCCTCATTATTACTTTATTAGAACTCATAAATAATCACTACCAACATTTCAGGATTTACTTTACTTCAGGATTTAACGTGTTATTTTAAATAAATTATTAGCTCATATAAGCTGAATTTGTTAACAATGTATCTACATCACTACATAAGAGGTTTGGCTATTAAATAATGTGACTGATTTCCAATAAAATTTATTTTTATTTTATATATAATTACTTACCTTCAATATACACCCCTTCTCTATCCCTACAACACTGCATGCGAATTTTTCATTGTTGGAAACAGTGCTGGAAGTCATCTTCTGTCAGCTCCTTTAGGACGCGTGCCGCTTTCTCTTTTACAGTTTCCACGGACTCAAATCATGTCCCTTTTAATGAAGGTTTCACCTTAGGGAACAGATAGAAGTCACATGGTGCAAGATCTGGTGAATAAGGTGGATGTTCTAACACCGGGATGCTGTACTGGGCTAGGAACCTCTTGAAAGATAAAGCGGAATGAGCTGGCGCATTGTCTTAGTGGAGAACCCATGATTCCACATTTCGGGTCGTTTTTTTCTTACTCTTTCACGTAATTTTGCAAGTACCTCAAGGTAGTAGTATTGATTAATAGTTTGATCTTCAGGATCCCAGTGAAGGTACACAATTCCATGAATATCGAAAAAAACAATCATCATTGCTTTAAATTTTGACTTGCTCATTCTAGCTTTTTTGGCTCTTGGTGAAGTTGGGGTCTTTCAGTGCATGGATTGGCGCTTCATTTCCGGATCAAAAGTAAAAAAAACCACGTCAACATTGTCATCCGTCAACATTCAACATTGTCATCCATTTTGATGTTAAAGGGTGACCTGGCCGCGAATCATCTTTAACTTTTTCTCGGCCATCTTTAAAACGCTTAAACCAATCAAAAACACGTGCCCATGATAAAAATTCACTGCCATACACTTCTTTCAGTAAATTATAAGTTTCAGTAGCGGTTTTTCAAAGTTTGAAGTGAAATTTCACAATAATTCGTTGCTCTATTATTACACTAACCATTTTATCCGGAAAAACAGAAAAACAACACTAACGCAAACGTAGGCTCTGACTAAACGGTACTGTTTACAGAAGCAAGACTAACTGCATACTAAAGAGAAAGCTTCACACTAAACAACTGTCAGTCAATGGCGGTTGGCGCATGCTTACTTGTTCCATAGCAACGTCAATCTCGTAATTTAATAGCCACACCTCGTACATAACCGTTTTGATGAAGTATATATATTTAAAAAATAATAATAGATTCAATAGTAGTATTAATGAGTAATATTTTAATAATATTTAATATTTAACTAAAAGAATGAAGTATGAAGTAATATTAAAATAAAAAAACCTACCTGTATTTTCCACATCTGACATCATAAATTAACTTCTGAAATAACTCATAAGGAAAAAAGAATGGTATGAAATAACAAAACTTCAAAAAATAAAATAAAATATTTAACAACTTGTTTTATTGGCTTAATGCAATCATTTAATTGTAAATATAAGATATATCAAATTTAAAAATATACTATGATTTAACATTTCTAGAGAAAATATCACATGTTCAAATAAAATAAGGATATCAGTTCAAAAGTCAACAGAATAACTCATCTCAAAAACAGATGGTATCTTAAGTATTACATAAAGATTATTTATTGAACAAAGTAAAAAATTTCACTAAGCTATTTAAAGTAATACAGGTATGAAGCTGAAGAGTACCAGAAGGTTGTCATGCTAGATGTAAAGGCAGAGCAGAAGTCTAATGCTCAATAAACTTAATAATAATTTTTATTATTAAACTTAACTTTGTTTAATAAAGTAACCATATTCTAATACTTTAACATCAAAATTCTAATAAAATAAATCTAAGTTTTTCCAAAAGTGACAATTAATTCTAAATTTACAGAAGTTTCAAACCCTATCTACTGTTATATTCTGCAGTATATCCCTCTGATAAGGCTTGGAATCAGTCTATTATCATTTATTGGAATCAGCCTAAACTAAAAGATTGCGTAGCACTGAACAGTAAACCAGATATTCTGGCTATATGGAAAATGAAAAAGAAGACTATAATTGTTAAAATGGGAGTTCAATGACAACACTAAACATAAAATGGTTGGAGAGAAGATGAAAAAATATTAACAACTCTATGAGGAACTGAACCAACTGGACTACCTTTCAGAAGTCCAAGTGTTGCCTTTTATCATTTCCAGAAATGGATTATTGCAGAGGAAATGATTTAAACATGCAAAGAAGAAATAAACCATCAGAAATTGTTGATTACATACTGTAAGGACAACCAGCATTTTCTGATATCTTTTAAATGTTTTGTAGATTAAATGGCAAGGTTTGTTGAATGTTCCCAATGAAGACTGGATAAGTGGAGAGGAAATTATGATATAGAATAAAAAACACATAAAATAAAATTAAAAATGAATGAAATATTGAACCGAACTGTTTTAAGGAGGCTGGGATGAACGTGAAAGAACTCGGGGTAACATAGGATATGCTTAGATATGGAACGGCCAAGAGGATAACGCGATACAAGAGGTGTGAGGCGAGAACAAAGCGAACGATCAAAATTTCTGACGAGGAAAGGAGTAGGAGACCAGAGAAGATGGATGAAGAGGTACTACAACAGACCGTTCTTCTATTGGGATCTTTATTTGTACAAAAGGAAAAAAATTTGGTTTTTATCAACGAAGTTACGGACATGTCTTCAAATTGTTTTTAATGTAAGTAAATTGTTAATACCTCTTACATTAAAAATGCTTAGGCTAATGTGACAAAAAAGAATATTCATGGCATATTCATACTCAACTAAATAATTGTCCGGCATGAACTTTTAACACCTTCCCCGTCCATTAAACATTTATGGACTCAAGTCATTCTGAACCCAAATATTAGACCAATAAAAGAATTTAAAACTAAACTGGTGGCAGAAAAGTGCCATCATAGTAGATCCAATTAATCTCAAGTAAATGAAAATGATAGTCTAATACAAAATACTGCATACAATATATTAAAGGGAAACTTGGCTGAACTATTATAGTACTCTATACATAAATGCAATTTTGAGCTCCCAGGAGTGACTGATCCAATCCAAAAACAGAACAAAGTAGAAAAGGTATTAAGAGATGGGAAATTTTACAAAAAAAGGGACATCTTAATTTTTCATACTGGGCTTACTTAGAAGTAGAAAAAAACTGGAAGGTTTAAAGATTTTGATAGTAATTATATATTTGATATTTGATAGTAGTGGATTAGAAGTGTTGCATTTTGAAATTTTGATACAGACATAAAAGAACTTAAGCATTTTAACCTCTAAAGCCAATCCTTTCAATTTCAATTCTTGCTTATTTGTTAGATAGAATGGATATGTTAATTACTTATTTATTTACTACTTATTACAGTATATATTATACGCCTTCACCAAATATAGGTTTTAAATAAACTTTCTTTATATATTAACACTAGTGACCCTAGGCTTTGCACAGGTAGTAAGACATATTATGTCTACATGTTTTGTCTATGTCAAAAAGACAACATGTGAAAGTTTTGGCAAGGAACTAGATGAAGACTACAGGGAGAATATAAAAAAATTCTGGAGAAAGGTCAAGGCCATCCGAGGGAAGAAATGTAAATCCATTCGAAATGTGAAAAATGAAGGAGGGGAAATAATAACAGAGGAGAAAGGCATTTTGGAAAGATGGACACAACACTTTTCAAACACTTTTACCACTGAGATCCCCCAAATCCAGAATGAATGTATGAACGAAAAAGATCAAGAAGAAGATGAATATAAATGTAATATGGAAAGAGAAAGTTGAAGCAGCCATTGAAAAGATGAAGATGGGGAAGGCCGCTGGAAGAGATAATATTACCCCACCCAGAGTTCATAAAGTTTGCAGGAAATGAGCTTAGAAAGATCCTACAGGGTCTTTTCCAAAAGATACTCTCTGAAAAGCAGATACTGAAAGATTGGGAAGTCAATATTATAGAACCAATATACAAGAAGGATTCTGCTAGCGAGTGTGGTAATTACAGACCAATATGTCTGTCACCGGTGGTATATAAATTATATACTTCCATTCATGAAAAGAAGCTGAGGACATTTGTAGAGGAAGATCTCCAGGAAGAGCAAGCGGCATTTCACCCAGAACGACAAACCCATGATCATATTTTTGCCTTACGTATGATCATAGAAAAAGCATGGGAGAGAAACAAGAACCTACACCTTGCTTTCCTCGACCTCAGATCGGCCTTCAAATCTGTTCCTCGAGATGAAATTTGGAAGGCATTAATGGACAAGAATGTTCCATCAGGCCTTATCAAGGCAATCAAATCTTGCTACAAAAAACCTAAGAGAATAGTGAGAATTAATGGCACTGAATCCAGGAGCTTTCCCATGGACAAATGACTAAAACAAGGAGACAGTCTCAGCCCACTACTCTTTATAATCTCCATGGATTAAATCATAAAAATATGTAAAAGAAGAACTGCGAGAACTACAAATGGGTATTGGAATATGGGCACCATACTAGTACAAGTGGTAGTATATGCTGAGGATATAGCCCTGATCTCAGAACTTCTGAAAATCTGCAGCGGAAGATAACCGAATGGGAAGCAGAGTTTGCCAGGAAAGGTATGATCATAAATGTTAATAAATATTATAAGGCTAGATGTGTACTATAAACTGATGCCTCAAAACAGGTGGGTCTTAAGACTAGTAAGTGCATCTTTCTTATATTTGCAGAACTTTTTTGTACACTGCTTTTATAAATTCTTTTTAATTCTTCCTAGAAGAGTTTATGGAGACAGTATGCTGTATTTTTCTCAACTATTAATTCTCACTAAATTTAATAAACAGGTCTTGTACAATCCACCTGCGACAGATGGGTATTTAGCTCTGACTAACTTCAATTAAAAACCCTATCTTTTTTTTGGAAGAATGCCAGGTTTTCTATATTATTTCAAAGTAAATTATTAGGCATAAATTATTTTATTTACCATTTATTTAATTCAAACCATTAGTAGGATTGAAAGTTATCGGAATTCTTTCTGAATAGGCGTAAACAGTAAAATAATATTCCATAGTTGTGAATAAATACACGAATAAGTTATTGAAATCACTCAATCAATAAAAAAGGCTCCATCTGCCAGTGACAGATTTAGTGACAAACTGAATAAAAATAGTATTGATAAGCATATTTATATAAAATAAGATGGAGAAAAATTATTTTGGTACAAAATGAAATAAACTTATTTTATTAAAAGAGAAAGCCCTTTTTCCGATAAAAATACGTCTAAACTTAAAAGATTAAAACAATAAAATAAATTGTGATTTTAAAAAACAAAATTTGAAAATGAATAAAATTAATAATGGTAATAATAAAATTGCAACACAAAAACATAATGGGTAGCATGAATTAAGCAACAATACTTTAACATAAAACAACAAATAATTTGTGGACAACAACAAACAGAGTACTTAACAAATAACTTTTTGTTGTTTTTATTTATCCAATCCCAGCAAGTGGTATTTCTTGCAATACGTCAATGAGCCTCCCAAAGCATCATCATCATCAACAAAGCAAATAAACATTATGTCATATAATTATATGAAAACTAATTAAATTATATAGTCGGTTGTAGACTGAGTGAAACTAAAAAACTAACTAAACTTACAGGAAAAAAACTTACAACATAGAAACATACAGCTTGAATTATAGAAAGTTTGAATTCATAATTTTCATGGTACCTGATTGTGAGGCTGCTTGCACATGGTCAGGAGGAGAAACCACAGAAATATCCACCTTCAATCCATTAAGTAAAGCAATGAGTTCCCCTACTTTGACTGGACTTGGTAAGTGCTTATCACTCATTAGATCCATATTAAGTTCCAAATGTTCGCAGCGGCCATTATAATGTTTTAAAACATCATATAAACTAAGCCGTTTTTCACCTATCACACTGTCTTTTCGAAAAGTGCTATGATTTAAAAGCCTGAAGTGTAAAAAGGAAACAGGCGTCACCAACCTAAAACCATAAAAATAATTACAATAAATAATTCAAACTTTCAAACTATGATAAAATAAAAAGATATCATCTATACTTACACAGTAAACTCTTCATTCCATTTTGGTTGATATGTGCATTTAACAACCTCGGTCTTTCGTGGATTTTTATCATCCACAAATATTTCAACATAAGGATTTGGTTTAAACAAACTGCTACCAACTCTCAAATGGGCACATTCAACTAAGAAAAAAACACAATTCATTTGAATGACCAAAACAAAACATTATCCAAAATGGATAAAATGTAATAACTTACTGGTAACACTAAGCTGATAGAAGCCTGAATTAATTTGATCTGACATTCTTACACTTTAAAGCAAACCACTGATATGTTGGTGAAAAGCAAAAGGTTGTGAAATATTGTACATGATCACCAATAAACACATTGCAGCATTTAAAAGGAATTTTGGGGACTGACCATGGCTAAAATGAAATTAACTATTAAATCAAAACATGACAACTTTTTATCACATTATTTAATCATTAAATGTTTTGCAATATTACGTTAAGAATAGGTAGGCGCGATTTCACAGTTTAAAGACAACTAAAAAATCTTTGATTTAAAAGAAGTCCTATGGAAGAGTATCTTCCAAAATCATATCAGCATTAATTAGATATTTACGAAAACAATTGTAGAGGTGTTATCAGTCCCGACAGTTCCATCCGCCATTTGTAATTCCTACACGAATTACGTCATGTACAAAGAAACAAAGAGAAAGGAATAGGGGGGAAATATTTACCTTATTCAATCTATTCCATCTATTACAGCAATCATTTAAAAAAAAATATTGATTATAAACACAATCATACAATTAAACAATTATATACATAATCAGCTACTTTTCAAGAAACGCTGTTTTTATATCATCTAAGTTAGATATAAGTAAGAATGAATGATTAAATTATTTTAGAAGATTATCTTGTTTTAATATTTAAAACACCATTCATGGAAAAGATCCTCATGCATCAATTCAAATGTGATTGAACCGAACAACAGAAACATTGTAACCGTCCATACTTTTGTTCAATTTTCTCATGTTTTCAAGTCCTTTTTATTAAAAAGAAAAAAAATTCTTAGACTTCACTTAAGCTTTTAAATCTTTGGCCATTCAGTCATTTTTAATAAATTAAAATATTCATTATCTTCAATTAGCTCTAGCCGCTGGTTCCTACTTTCTTTTTCCCGAGATACCAAGCTGATATATTTTCCAAAAAATACCATATCAGCATTTTCCTATTCTTTAGGAGTAGCATAAAAATGAAGAAATTAATAATTTAATTCTCCCCTTCCTCCATCACTTATGTGCTGACGATTCATTTCCTCTTTCCAATTAATATACCATTAACGGAGCGAAATGTAGGAGACAGATTGAAATTCCATGGACTTACAACGATGGGAAAGGTTAAACAAATTTAATACTTCATAAAATTGGGAGACAGAGGCATCCATCTGAACAATTTGACGAGAAAAAAGTTTATTCATGTACATAGAATGGATAAAAAAAGGTCAACAAAGCTGATCAACGAAAGAATGTCCAGGTGGAGAAAGAGAAAGAGGCAGGCTTATACTATAATGCCTGGACGATGTAAATGCATACCTTAGCCTCCTGGGGGTGGGAACAAGAAGAGCCGCGGAAGATCGATTAAAGTGGAGGTCAACTGTCGAGAAGGCCAAGCTCCAGCTTAGTGAATGAGGAAGTCCTCTGAGAATGATGTCTATAGCCGCCCCCAATTGGTGTTAAGCATGAGATGTCTGGTTTGACATTAGCTAAAGTTATTAAAAAACATTGGTATTAAGAAATTTTACTTTACATAACATCTAACGATTAGCTATAACTATTTGTTTTATTTAGTTCAATACTTTGTACCCAATTTGTAGGTTGTACTTTGTTGGGTGCACTCCAACCAGGATGTTTTGTTTTATTTTTCTAATGATCCCAGTCTCATCCCTAACTCTTAAAATTTGTCATGCAATTTTAACTTTTTTTTGAGAATGCAGTATTCCTTTTTGAATCTCTTCATTATTAGTTGTACAGTTTAACGGCTCTTTAAAATAATTTCTGCTGTTTAATACTCAGATTTCCTATAATTAAAATTTCGAATTACCAACTCACATTCTTTAAACGTTGTCTGCACTTCTATAATTGAAAAAAGTTGAAATATGTGGTAGATTTTGTGGAACTGTCTTTGAAAAGAACCTAAAGCCTTGTACAAAGTCGCAGAACATTGTCAAGAACAGACGCGATACATTGTCACACGTCCACACCTAGCGCACTAGAGGATTCAAGCCAGTGGACTAAAAAAAATCTACGCGAAGTCCCAACAAATTGCTATTTGTGCTGTTAACTTGTGTTTAAATAATGTAAGATTAATTAAAAATAAAAAGTGTAACCCTACACGTTACTGGAGGAGAACACTATTCCCTGGTGAAATAACTATGGCTCTGAATCTATTAGAAAAATTGAAATTAGAAGATGGGATGGGATTCAGAAATTATGTTCGAATGAGCCTTGCTGATTTCGAAACCCTTTTGCAAATGGTTGGAGGAATTATTTTAAAAAATAACACTGTATTTAGAGAAACTATTCCAGCCTAAGTTAGGGTGGATATTAATAATAATAATATATAATAGGGGCTTGTACCCAAACCAACTACACATTTTAGAGGAAGAACCAGTTTTTTTTTACTCGGTTAATTGTTTGTGTTCTGTTCCTAATCTGTGTTTTTAGGTTATGGAATTTTCCTCCATATCAGGATATAATATGTCATATGTTGCTCCAACGCATCTCTTCTTTTATATCTGTTTTTATAATCCACAGCTGTCACATCCCAAAGGCAAGGAAGCGCTTGAAAATTTTCAATTAAACACAACGTTATCTCCTTGGCGGCAAGATATAAACTGGAGCTCGTGTTTCGGAACAAGTAAAGACTACGAAAAGTTGCGTAACATTGCATCATGTTCCCCGTTTTGGCAGAGACCTGAGACTCGATACTTTTGTATCGCGACAGTTCCGGGACACCAGAAAAATGTCCCCATACATGGTACATACTTGTACCACGACACGTGTTCTGCGACTTTGTCGCTAGGTGTGTGTTGTTTCGTCGGTTAGTTATCTATAATATTAAGAAGCACAATGTGGCACAATATATGTTTATTAAATTACATATATGGTTACACATCACATGATCACAACTCGTACTCCTCATCTCATGCGCGCGCAACTAGTGGGAATATAACAGTGTGTAATAGGCTTTAGACTGTCGGCACATGCGTTTAACAAAAGGAAAACAATTGAAGATAAGCAAATATCGGAAAAAGCGAGGTATCATTGTGAGACTATAATTGACGACATGAAATTAGGCGGCTCAAAGAAATGCGGTGTTGCCAAATCGACCTACACTAGCGTACCAAGGGTAAAAACTAATTAACTGAAACCGGGAGAACTAGGCAACAATGCTAGCACATTGTTGTCAAATATTGGCAGTTTTGAATAAAACCACGCCCACATTCTCGCTACAAGCGGGAACACAGTATTTTTGCTCACCCGCCTGATTTCATGTCGTCAATTATAGTTATCATAAACAAAAGTATTATTTATATTATTAAACTAGCGACCCACCCCAGCTTTGCTAGGGTAATAAGGCATATTACGCCTGTCTGTGTAATTTTTTTTTTATCACGTACCGTCCACTATGGACCACGTGAATATCATCAGTCAGGCTTCTTTGGGAGTCTTGATTTTTTTCTTCCCATCTCAGTTAATGTAAATTATTGTATAGAAATTATAAAAATTAGAACAAAACCAAATATTTCTTTATATACGAATTTATTATATTGCACGTTAGATAATTGCGCAGGATTAGGCATCGTCTTAAGCCGGTGAAACTCGCCGATATTCCAACCCATTTACACAAAACCTCGACAAATTATATACCTACGCCTTCCTGGTCTATCTATTGGTGAAAACCGCATGAAAATCCGTGCAGTAGTTATTGAGTTTACCGCGAACAAATGCGGCTGAGGACTTTGTTGTATAATATGTACAGATACTGGTTTATTTTCATTTGTTTATTACAACACATTATTGTTTTTAATATAATAAGTTGAGCTATTTATTTATTCAAATATTCCTAACGTTATCCAGGTGTATCATTTTAACTATGAGTTACTATAAGTTTGCGAGTTGCTTATAATTGTTTGTCTCACCCATAAATCTGGGAATTATTGTTTGTTCCAGTTCAGTTGATGGACGTTCGATATTTCAGGAAATCGTCTTAAATAGTTTAAAGAAGTTCAATAGACTACTAAAAATATATTTTATAAACATTAAAATTCAATAATATTTTATGTTTATTATTTAAGAAACGAAATAAAATATTCAAGTTAACAAAACTATTAGAAAAGTCCCTGTTTTAATTAAGATATACATACACATGTATAATAATATATAAAATATGCATAATAAAAGAGAATTGATTAATGTCTGGTTGGATTACATTGTATTGTATTTTGCATGGGGAAAGTTGTATTTACTATAAATATTTTTTATATATTAAAAACAAATATAATTACAATAATTTGAATATTGTAATTAAATAGCTATATTTGTGAAACATAAAATATTGAAATATATTTATTTAGTTAATAATACTAATTTATACATTTTAATAAATACTTCATTTTATTAATTCCCAACATTGGTAATAAGAGTTACTAAGGAGATATGTTCAAACATTATCTCTTTGTAACATTTTATATACATATATTTGTATGGTCGTGGTAAATATAATAACATTTTTCTAGTAACACTGTCGGTTCTTGCCATTTAATGAATATATTTTTTTTAATGTTTCCGAAATTATTTATTATTTTACTTCCCACCGGTAAGATTTAAGCATTAGATGTTTTAGTTTATTTTAAAAAAAACTGTTCCAGTGCCTTTTATGATACTACTCCATTGGCATTGTTCAGCCTGCGCAAGATCCACCATTATGTCTAATTTGTGGAAAATGCAAAGCGTTCTTTATCAGTTTTGTGTTTTTTAAGTTAAAATTCTGATAATTTTTAAATAATTAGAACAACTTTATTGTCTAAGGATTTTATTAGGGTTGGTTTCTGATCACCATGAAGTTAGTTGATCATGTGGTTCGGAGCTTTAAAGTTGCAAAAGTGTTTCGGGAAAATACCGATAGAATTAAAAGTATAGATTTTTCACCAAATGGAGATGCTTTAATTTCCTGCAGTGATGATGACCAAATTGTTATATATGACTGTGAAAGAGGATCCTTAACCAAAACTGTCAATAGCAAGAAGTATGGTGTAGATTTGATCCACTTTACTCATGCCAAGAATACTGCTATACATAGTTCTACTAAAGTAGATGACACCATCAGGTACCTTTCTCTACATGATAACAAGTATATAAGATATTTTCCTGGTCACACCAAAAAAGTTGTGTCGCTTTGCATATCACCAATTGAAGATTCTTTTATTTCTGGTTCAATGGACAAAACCTTGAGGTTATGGGACTTAAGATCTCCTAATTGTCAAGGCATGATGCAACTTACTGGTAGGCCAGTTACTGCTTATGATCCCGAAGGATTAATATTTGCTGTAGGAATTAATTCGGAGAGCATCAAACTTTATGACTTAAGATCATTCGACAAAGGCCCATTTGCTGAGTTTGATTTAGCCCAGGAAAAAGAATGTGATTGGACTGGACTTAAGTTTAGCAGAGATGGGAAAACAATTCTTATATCAACAAACAGATCAATTATACGACTCATAGATTCTTTTAATGGTACCCCTCTTCAAACATTTACTGGGCATATGAACAATAAGGGTATACCTATAGAGTCTTCGTTTAGTCCAGACTCTCAGTTTATATTTAGTGGTTCCACAGATGGAAGAGTACATGTTTGGAATGCGGATACTGGTTTTAAGGTTTGTGTTTTGAATGCAGACCATACTGGTCCTGTACAGTGTGTTCAGTTTAATCCCAAGTTTATGATGTTAGCTTCAGCTTGTACTAATATGGCATTTTGGTTGCCGACTGTTGATGAGACTGCCTAGTTATTTTTATACAATCATTCCCTTATTTCTATTCTTTAACCTGTAAGTTTTTTAATGTGATATACCCTATCATATGGGTAAGACATGTTATCTTATAAACAGTTGATTCCATTTAAATTTTTTAAAGACATTTGATGAGAAGTATGTAATTTTAAGTGTAGATTAGAGTACATTTTAGTAATATCCAATATTACCACAACCTTCCTTCTGTATTTAATTAAAATTTTCTTCCTTATAAGATTACATGTTTATATTATTAGTTGTAAGTTGGATGTTGATTGTACCTGTTAAGTTTAGATTTGTAAATACTTTTTTTTACACTGAAATGTCCACTGTAGTTTTTTCTTTTTTTATTTTATGATGATTTATTTATTAAATGTAGATTGACAAACCCACCCATGTTAGTCCTTTATGTTAAGATTAGGTGTGATGCACTGTTGAACTTGAGTGATGTAAATCTGTTACATCTTTCAGCTTCTTCAGTGGCCATTTTCACCTACAAATTTTAGTAGTTAGTATATTGTAAAATGATATCTTTAGAATTTTCTTTCTTAGTAAAAGTAATATGAGATAAGAACAGTCTGAGATGTATTTTCATTGTTAAGGGGTTGTAAAGAGAGAAAAATAATCTTCCTTGCACATGTTATTATTGTCTTCTTTAACTGAATTGATACATTTTCTTTTAGGGAATGGTTATTTCTTTCTTCAATTTAAATATTTGTCACAGGTTGTTAAATGTTATTGTAAGGGCTCTTATTTAAGCTGTTATTTAGGAATTGAACTAAATACAGCTTGGGTTTGGAAATTATTTCATTCTGGAGGAATTATTTAGTGAATCTATGTTGTGCTATTTACTTCCCCATCAGTTCTTATAGTCATTATGTTATGTGATTAAATTATTTATTTATCTTTTGAAGAAAAAAAAATGTTCCTCTATTTTTTATTTGAAAGGAAATTACCTGTCTAAATGGACTTGTAAATATTTTTGCATGCATGTATAATAAGAACAAACTTTTTGTAAATTATAAATATTTAATTTTCTTGTGTTTTGAGTTTATTTCAGTATTTTATTGTGATAACAATACTTGTGATACTCCTGATTTATACTGTGTCTATTTCTTTTTTGACGTATCCTATTTATATTAAATAATCTACAATTTCCAAAAAAATAATATATATATTGGTATTAAATAGATGTCATGTTCTAGATTTAACAACAATACAGTTAACATACTATCTGTCCAATTCCTGTATTTTCCTTTGTCTAATAAACTAAATGATTTTAAGCATTTTTCTTATTTTAACAATCTTAATTTATTTATTTATTCAAGCCTACAAAACAATGTTGTTTAATGCATTTCTCTTTATGTAAACAAATGTTATGAAATGCCAGCCTTGGTATTCCAGTCAGGCTGCCATGCCCTCTAAATCAAAACCAATTTTACCTTTCTCATTTTCCTAAAGTATGATCATTAAAGTTTCTGATCATGGCTTTGTATTGGCAATTCAAAACATTAGGGGAGGAATTTTTTTTTATATCAGCTGTTTATAGTAGTACAGGTCTTGAGTTTATTGTTTAAAGAAGAGGGGGAAAAAAACTGATCTAAGGGCACAATTAACAGAGATAACAATAGGCGTATGGTCACATAGGATTGAGATAAGCTAAATAAGAAAGTTCTTTTAAACTGTAGTATCCTTCAAGGAAAAATACTATTATGTCTAAGAATCACTAGATGGCTCTTAAAAAAGTTAACTGGAATATCATACTTTTACTATCCTATATCCAAGACTATATGTGGTTAGCTATTCCTGACAGTATTAATAATTTTGGTATTGGTTATTTACCTGATAAGGCAATTCTTTATTTACTTATCAGGATAAAATTTAGTGTACAAACTAAAGATTATCTTCTTAATTTTAAGTACCCCTGTTTATGTCTTATCACTGTCTGTTTAAATACGTATGATATTGTCCTGAAGAAGAAAATGATTGGATGGAGGTAAAATAAATGCTTAAATATTGAATAACTATTTATTAAAATTCAACATTTCATACCAAATTGAAGGTATTCTTCCGAACTTAATAAATAAGATACAAAAGCATAAAAAACTAAAATAATTAGAATAAATGGCATGTGAAAATGAAATAAACAAGGTATAAGAAGAAATATAATTAACAAAAATTTTTTAATACTACAATGATAGGTTTATATTATATATTCTTCTTTTTTATTTACCATCGCCACATACAAAATATTAGCAGTTTTCATTGACCATCTTATTACTGGGTGAGGTCAGACTTACCAAAACCCTCCTTTATCCAGGCTTGGGACTGGGAGTGGTCCTAGCTAAGCTAATCTCACTGGCATAAAATTGTTGGACCTATCAGAGTGGAGGATAAGCGAAGAGTCTGGTCCAATAAAGAGCTAACGGACCTCAACGAAGAGCCCTATATAGTGAAAGTCACCCATCTCAAAAGACTACGATGGCTGGGGCATGTGGAGAGGATGGACTCAACGAGAACTCCAAGAAGGATGATGTACGAGAAATCAGTGGACACAAATCCAATTGTTTAGTCCAATGGGATATTTCATACACTTTTGAATTATATTTCTTCTAATCATTAAATGATCAAATTGAAACATAATAAAAAGAAGAAAATATTGTGTTTTACTGAGATAATATTTAGAACTGTTATATTAATTTAAATATATCGACAAATTTAAAAAATAAATAGTTTTTGACCAAATATAATTCATCGACCCTTCATTTCATCAAATGTTCTAAAACATTCAATGAGCTGCCCATAAATCAGGAATTCTTCGAACTATTCAAAGCAAAGTTGGTCGACTGTATCTTCTAATTTAAGGAAGAAATAGTTGGGGGTTCAGTCAATCAAAACACCAAAATAAGCATAACTTATTTATTATGTGCCAACGTTTCGGCCTACAATGTAGGCCATCTTCAGGGCTAAGAGAGAGAAACAAACAGAAATATATAAAAACGTAGCAGTAACAAGAATATATAAAGTGGTACAGGAGTGGAAATAAAAATAGTGACTAGATATGATGAAATAGTGAATAGATATATGATAAATAAGAAAGAATATAAGACTGGTTACAGAATATAATAAACTTAAAATAGTGATAGATAAAAATAAAATTGTAGATGATGAACAGAATTCTAATAGTGACAGATAAAATAATACAAGAATAAGAATATAAAATAGAAAAAATACATGTCAAGAAAGGATAAAATGTAAACAATAATATCACATAATAAATAAGTTATGCTTATTTTGGTGTTTTGATTGACTGCACCCCCAACTATTTCTTCCTTAAATTTAAATATTCAAAGCAAATTTTGGGCCTTGGTAAATCTTCTTCTTAAACTATATGATTTGCGTTAACCATTGTGTTTCTAAGTTGTTTTTAAATCCAATGTTACCTTCAAAAACTTAATTTTTTTTTATACAGACCTTTAAGATATATTTGTTTATGTGTTTGGAAATAAGAAACTTCCCTCTACCTACGAGTCTAAGAACAGAACATAGATATTGGATACACTTAAAAATTATCTCAAATCAAAATGTAATTTTCTGGCTTTAAAAATACTTGACCATCTCTGGAAATGATTTTTTTTTTTTAAGATTTAACTTTCTTAGAGTGCTGAATCAAATTCTGTAATAAAAATTAGCTTATACAATTATATACAGACTTTTTAAAATTTACTTGACCAAAATTCAGTTATTTTTTAATGTTTTGCTTGACAAAAACTATGCTGATACCATTTTTTGAATTGAGATATTAAATGAGGCAGTTTCTGTAAATCAATCCAGCCGGATCAGCAGACCCTCCTGAGGTTCAACCAGCCTTTCAAATGATTACTTATTGTTTAAGCAAAAACCTGGCAGATGTTGAATGAGATTTCGGCCTAATCTTTTCCTCCACAACTGTCGAAACCACAATCCTTATCAAGTACTGAACCTAAGACCTTTCCAGAGTTTTAAAGGTACAGGGTTTTTCAATGCTTATAAATAAATAAAATAGTATTTTTATAAAACACTAGCGTATTGTTTGGTATCTTATACAAAAAAATAATAGTCTTCATGTAACCACATTTATAGAATCAATTATAATTTCATAAAGCTTATAGATTGGATAAAAATACTGTTCTCTTTTATATAAAAAAAGTTTAAAATGATTGTGATCATTATGTAATATTTTATTTTCTATCTTACATATAAAAATTGAATTGATTAGTAAAGAAATATTTCAATTAATTTTTTTGTCCTTTCAATAGATAGAAAAAATATAATATAAGAATCAATAAACAACAAGAGAGCGAGTGATTTATAAATTTATCGAGTGGACAATTATACAATTGGAACAAAGGGGCTTGGTCCACTGCTGCGTAACAGGGGATCACCCTAGTATTACAATAAAAATAAAATTATATTTATTAATACTATATATAGGAAAGTAATAGTAAGGCACTGTGTTTTATTGATACTGAATAAAAAGTAAGTACTTTTGCATGCAAATTATTCATTGGATATTTGTGTTTTACAATTTAAACATATTACACATTCATAATGAATGGTGCAAAACATAACATAAGTTAATCACCCGAGAAGCCCCTAGGTTGTTTAATTAAATTGCTGAATTTAGAAATTTTGAAAACCTCTCTTTCATTCAGGATGTTTAATTATAATTTATATTTCATAATTAACTTATTTCTTTATTTAATTATAAAAAATAACATTAGCAACGTATCTTCCAACTGTAAAGTTAGTATTAACTTTTAACAGGTTTTTTTTGTTGAATTTGGATATGATAATAATTCAGATCTTCATCTGATACTGATGAAGGAGCTCCAGACAAAGGATCATGGCCATCAGTAGTTTTTGGAAATGCAATTACATCTCTGATTGTTTTGGCACCAACCATTAGCGATACTAATCGGTCAACTCCTTTAACATAAGACGGTTATATTCATTACATGACAGTATAGTGAATATTTAAATTTATAAATGTTTAGCTTAGATGATAGTTTCTCAGAACATGTAAATAGACAAATACAAAATAAATACTTAGAAATAGACTGAGATGCAGGCAATGAAATTCAACATGCTGATAAGGGTAACTTATTTTGTTGAGGCCATCACCAGGGCTGAGATAAAGAATCAACAGACCAACAATGCACACTGTCTTCTGCACTGTTGATGTTTTTTCTCAGCTCTGATGAAGCCTATACATTGGACCAAAATTTCAGCATAAAATAAATAGTTAGTTTTAGTTATTAGCATGTAGAATTTCATTTATTATTCCCAAACAATTTCTACACATTTAAATATTTTAATGATGACCATTTTATCATAACAAAGATTTTAATCATTAACAATAACTTACAATTTTGGCTGTTAATATTTTCAATTTTTGTGTTAATTTAATAATTAATTTTTAATTAGCAGCATTATCCAATTAAATTTTGGTCTTGTTCATACTCTGCACCAACTTAGCAATTTTATCATGAATTATAATTGAATATTATGCAGCCTCTGCAAAAAGCAGAATGTTTTGTACAATTAAATTCTGCTGACTTGATCCATGGTTTGATCTGCTCTAACTGAATTAATATCTCCCATGATCTCTTAATCAGACGATGTTCACTTTTTTACAGTTTTTCTAGTCATAGTGAAGCTATAAGAGGATGACAATGGCTGCTATCACAAATCCAAGCTAAACCTTCTGCTTTCAGGGATGGACAATTTGTCCAAGGGAAATGATTAGCAATCTTGGTCTAATGTTTGGAATACAATTTAATGTGGCATCACTTAGGCTATATGGTAAGCAGGTTGATCCTGGGTATAAATAAACTCAGTCATGTTTCTGGAGCCCAATGATACACAATGACAATAGCCATTTACAAAGTAGAGGTGAGTTTCTTGAAGTATCCTATCTTCTCCTTGAATCCAAACCTCACTAACTGAGTTAGCATAAACCTTGAGAATGGTTCTGATGATGGTTTTGTCCATAGTTTCTCAAACTTGTACAAAAAAAAAAAGTAAACTCTTATATACCAATAGCGATCTTAGCGAGACTGCCAAGTATATAAGCCACAACCTGCACATGAGAGCCAAGCTTAGCATATGATATTGCATAACAGCAATATGAATACTGCAGTCTTGCTGGAAATGACTTACCTCTTCTCCTTATTGGAGAGGACTTACTACTCATACTTTAAGCTTTCATGTACAGATGGTAAAAATCAGGAGCATACAACAGAATTAAAATCTGGGAATTTTGAGAATGACGGGACTCGTCAGAAATGTTGCTTGGAGATAGTCAGATAGCTATGACTACAATGACAATTTCTTGAATAATTTTGAAATGGAATTAAAAAAGGGTAATTTATGTGTTATATTTAGTATTTAATACCTTATCTTGTCCAATTCCAATAAAAATAAATTAAAAGATCACCTAGTGCAATCCCACCATGAGGAGGAGCTCCACTCTCTAAAGCATCAATGAGATGTCCAAGAGAACTGCTAGGTATTCTTAACATTGAAAGAATATTTTTTTGAAGAATGGGATTATGAATCCTGACAGATCCTCCACCAACTTCATAACCATCTAGAACTAAGTCATAGTGTAATCCACGTACCTGAAAAACAAACCAATTCAATGATTCAACAAATAATGAGTCATTAAACTGTTTAGTTTAACAAAAGTATTACTGATAAGTATCAAATCTCTTTTAAATAAAGACGTGATCCCTCAACTTTTTTTTAACCTATACGACTACAACCCATGGAGGGTCTTGGGTATACTATACTATTTCTTGGACTATGGTTGTGCAGGGAGATGATTTATCCTAGATGACACTAAACCACCAGATTTCTCCCCTTTCTTTGGAGGAAAAATACTTTACAGAGGGTGGGGAAGTCCCAGGAGGGTCCTAGATACCATATGATCCATCTTCAGCTGCTAGCAGATTAAATAAAAGTCTGCCAGCGAGTAGGATTTTAACACAGGATCTTTGGCACAGCAACTCAGTGCTCTACTACTGAACCACTCCGCTCCCTGATGTTTCTCAATAAATAATCCATATTGTCATTGCTGCATTAACCTTCGGTTAGGCACACCTAATCTGTGAGATAAAATACCTATTTTTTTTGTGTGTCTACGAGCGGAATTCATCAACAAATGTGGAGGGTTACAGTAGCTTCCTAACTTCCCACCTCTCAAGGGAAGGTATGGTTCTAATTTCCTTAGTGCACTGCTGATCTTCAAGACAGAAGTATTAAGCTCATGAATGAGTTGCGGCCAATTACATAAGTATTTCTGATTCAGAAATTTTAAAAACATTTGCTCAAAATATTTTTTTTTTTTTTTACCTATAGCAATCATATGTTTATGTATACACTCAACGAAACTATAGAAGCCAAAATATTTAAAAGCTTTGTTTAATGAATTGTCTTTGGGACTCCAAAGAAGGAACACCCAAACCTTATAGTTGGAATGGCCACTAAGGTACAGCACATAACAAGTCCATTCCAACCCAGCTTGATTTTAGCGAATAACTTTTTAACCATATTTTAATTACTCCTTTTTTATTATCGTAATTCAATTTGATTATTATTCTGAATCGCAGATGTATTTTTGAAGAAAAACATTTTTTACTTTTGACCTACCACCATAAGTGTTACCAATAAATAAAGAAATGCTTTAAAAAATGAATTCAATCTCCCTTCTATCAATTAGTGTGATACAATAATGATATATTCAAACAAAAATTATAATGTTGTTTAAAAAAAAAGTAGGTTATTTTTGTTATTTTACCCTAAAGAAAAGACCCTGGCGAGGACAAATTTTTTCTCTTCAAAATAAAATATTTAAAAATAATCACCATCAAAAGAATAATAAATAAAAAATAAATTATAACTATTTTTAGTTGAATAATTGAGGTTGTGTTAGTTTTTCCCTTCATTCTAATCAGAAACTTAGTTTTTAATCTCATAGATGAGTTGAGCTTGAATGTTTAAGGATTTGAATTCTGCCTGACCATAAGTTAAAGTGTGAACAAACTGCCATATTTAAGTAAAAAATGAGCAATCTATCAAAATATATTATTTTACCAGAAGTATCTTTCCAAAATAAAATCTTATAAACACAAATTTAGAGCTCATAGCAGTAAAAAGGCCAAAGGATAAATAATTTATAAGAATAGGAAAGATGAAAGTAAAATACAGGGTGTTTCAGCGTTAAATGGCCAAACTAAAAATTTGAACTAAGGAGCTCAAAACAAGAAAAAAATTTCCTATGAAGGTATGTCTGCAAATGCTTTGTTTAGGAGATATTCACATCTAAAGATTTCATTGTTAAGAATTATTTAGGCATAGTAAATAAATAAAACTTATTTTATTTGTTCCAACTACATTATTTATTAAATGTAAACCATTAACATTCATATTAAATGTTCAAAGTGATTTCCTTGAGGATTCAGACAGGCTCGGCATCTTTCTTCAACAGCAGCAGTAGCAGAACAGCAATGGATATGTGTTATTGTTTCAGAAGACTCAATTATCCTTCTTCGTAAAGAATTAAGGTCATTCACTGGCCTTGCATAGACTTTTTGTTTAATGTCACTCCAAACAAAAAAAATCCAGTAGTGTCAGGTCTGGAGAGCGAGCAGGCCAAGCCACTGGTCCTGCACAGCCAATCCATTGATTAGGATAATTAGCATTTAGCCATTGTCATATAACTCTTCCGTCACGTGCAGGACAACCATCTAATTGAAACCATATGTTCCTTCTCAGTTATAGTGGAATATCTTCAACTAAATTGTGGTAATCATTATTAAGAAATTCCAAAAATATGTCCGCATTGAGTCAAGGTGGTAAGAAATGCAGGCCAATTAAAATATTGTATTTTCGTCGTCGAACCAAGCATTGCACTGAAACTCGTGCAGAAAATGATGCTGACGAATTACATGGGGATTTTCATGCAACCAGAGATGATTATTTTTCTGATTGAAGAAACTCTTCTAGTGAAGATAGCTTCATCTGTCCATAAAATTTCTCCTGATTTGAAGTGTGGATTGTGATCAGCTTGATTTAAATACCAATCTGAAAAATTTCTTCATTGCCGTAAGTCTTGCGGTAATAAATTTTCTGCCCATTGATAATGATATGGGTGACGTCCATCTGCAATGAGAGTTCTCCATAGTGTAGTTGGCTTAATGTTTAATTCTGCTCCAGCTCTTCGTACACAGGCAGATGGATTATCATCAAAATATTGTAATACGGTCGCACTCCTTTCTTCATTTCGTAAAGGGGCTAAAATACCATCAGCATGTGGTAAGACAGCAAATGTACCAGTTTCCCTAAGACGTTGAAACGTAAAATTAAAGGTAGACTTACTAGGTAATCTTCTATTTGGAAATCACATGGAATATTCACGACGGGCAGCATTGGCATTAACATTGCAAAAACCAAACAAAAACACTATATCGCCATATTCAGCATTAGTATAAATGGAAGGCATAATGAGTACTCTGCGAAAGCCTCAAACAAACTGATAAATGTTATTGATATTTCTATTCTTATTATTATTTGTTATTGATGTTCTATTCCAAACAGTATTAATCCTAAAGTCCATAGTTTATGTACAGTTAGGGAGACAAGTTCATATTAGTATTCTATCTAAATTTATCTCCTAAACAAAGCGTTTGCAAACATACCTTCGAACGAAATATTTTTTTCTTGTTTTAACCCCTTAGTGCACGCTTTTCTTGAAAAAAAAACGTCAAAAAATAAACATTTTTTTAAATTTAATTTATATTCTCCAATATATTCGAGTGCGAAAATTACAGCAGCATAAAATAAGGCACAGCTCGAATTATCTCAAGTGCGCTCAGTTTGGACCATTTCGCGGGCTCGAATTAACTCGAGCCTGAACCTTAAGGGGTTAAGATCGTTAGTTCTTATTTTCAGTTTGGTCACTGCTGCTGTTGAAGAAAGATGCCGAGCCTGTCTGAATGCTCAAGGAAATCACTTTGAACATTTAATATGAATGTTAATGGTTTACATTTAATAAATAAAGTAGTTGGAATAAATAAAATAAGTTTTATTTATTTACTATGCCTAAATAATTCGTAACAATGAAATCTTTAGATGAGAATATCTCCTAAACCAAGCGTTTTCGGACATACCTTCATAGGAATTTTTTTTCTTGTTTTGAAGTCCTTAGTTCAAATTTTCAATTTGGCCATTTAACCCTGAAACACCGTGTTTAAATATTAAGACATAAATGGAAAAATTCCATAATTGGAATTTTTCCAAATAAAGCTTTGGTTAGCCGATATATTCATTCATTACAAATGAATGGGTGAACAAATAGAGCTATCTACTAAATTTTCATTGCATACATAGCTTTGTTGGCCAACCGTTTTAAATAATTGGACATGTCACAGACAAAGAAAGATCTTTGCATTGTCGTTACAAATTGGTTTGCCAATCATTCTTATTAATGTAATCATATTAAATTTTTAATACCAATTTCAGTACTTATGTATTAGCTGGTCTGCAGGGACTGTTTATAACCTAAACACTAATAATTCAGATACCGATAATACCTACCTTCTTATTCATAATAATGGAATTTGAAATATACAAAATTTAATAATAAAATGCTAATTCTAGACCCATCTAGTTATCTTCATATATAAATGTTTTCTCTACACTTCCAATGAAAACATCTCCATTTCTATGCTTGTCAAAATCCATTTTGATGAACTCTTTCACACGATTTCATCTTGGGAATATTCGGAATTTCTGTAAATATTTTACAGCTCCTTCTTTTCAGCAATAAGTGCCAGATAAATCAGTGAGGGAATGATACATTACAATTATTATTATACAATAGACTATGGCTTCTTATACCAATGTAGTCACCATGCAGACACCATTCTAAGTCTATGTATTTGTTTTTAGTTAGTAACTCAGTTGGAAATAACAATAAGTATTGTCTATGTTGTTTGAATAATATAAAAAAGTAGGGGTTTTAAAGTTGTCATACTTGTTCATTCATGTATTACCATTAATGGATTGGTTGAAAGAAGAGATATGTCATCAGGATGAGGTGCTGTGAAAGGATGATGTGTACTCTCTAAACAACCGTCTTCTCCAATTTCAAACAAAGGAAAATCAGTTATCCATACAAACTTTCCTTTATCATTACTTTCCCAAGGTCCAGTAATACCTTCAGAGCGGAGCCATCTCAAATAACATATTCGACATTTTCCAAGTAATTGTAACTGAAAAAAATATAAATAACAAAGAAACATAACTGGATTTGAAAATAACTTGGTAAATGCCTTATTTCATGTATTACAACTTATTTTACAATAATCATAGTACTTCTTGATCATTGAATATCAGTTACCACATTTTGTAAGTAGGCATTTATGAATAAATCCAATATTTAATCAAAACTTTCAATAAACTAAGTTGTTTAGTCATACTTTCATATAAAATAACAAGAGACCAAAAATCCTTTTTACCATATTACCTGAAGGTTAGTTATAACATTTTTATCAAATTTTAATATTTGAATTTTATTAAAAAAAAAAATGGTTTTTACCTTCCCCCACACAATATAAAAGTAATAGGAATCATGCTAAAAAATGTTTCCTTTCCTTCATGAAGTACACACATTAAACTTTTTTATATATACTTTTGAGTTAATTTGATTTAGGATCATATTTTGAGCCACCAATTGTTTAATAGTTATATTATACAAAGAAAGCAAGTGGGGGGGGGGTTTCCTCATCAGACATTTTTTATATTATGTCTGATCTATTCATTTTCATGTCTAAAAACCTTAATTATCCTTTTTAAACCTTTGTAAATCTCAGATGTCATTATCAACGAATTATGAGACAAATATAATGAATTACAGAAAAACTTTTACTTAAATAAATTCAATCAATTATGAATTCCAAATTACATAACTATAATCATTATCATGGAGATATAATCATTGTAAGGATTATACTACATTATGTATCAAATTAAACTAATCTGCCTGACATATTATATTAAATGACATTATCATATAAAATTATTAAACATACCACCCATCTCCAGGTGATTTGGCTAAGATCATACTCAACTGCTAAGTTTTTCACAATTAAGGATATCACTTTATAAATATCAGTTCTTGAAGCTTTAGTAGATTCTAAGATTTGTGACAGTGCCAATACTAGATGCTCGACAAGAAGATTTTAATTTGAAGTAGGATTGAATTTTGAGCCACTAATTTACAGGTCATGTGTAACCCACATCAGATATTTTATTCTAAAAATGTCAGACTTAAAGATTCATAAAGGCATCAGTATGAACAGGGTTTAACAACCTTTCATGCAAAAGCATTTGCAGCCCGGCAGGTGACCTTAGGATTTTTTAAAGGGAGTAAAAAATGCTTGGTTATGCAGTCCTCCATAGGGGAAGTAAAATGGTGGATGCCAGATATGGATTCTAATTATACCTGCTAGGCAAAATTTAGGACTTCAAAAAATTACATTTTATTTTACAAAATGTAGCATCCTCCAGATTAGCATAGTAGCATAGCAAACTAATACTTTGTCACTGATACTAAGAAGAAGCAGTTACTCTAAAATAAGTCAAGCTCAAAATTTCAGAGCTTCATTACAACTTGGAACCTCATTTCTCTTTCAGTTCAAGAGAGTTTTTAAACAAATTTAATCTTAAACTATTTATCTCTCAAAGGTATTGGGTAAAACTGATTATTTTAAAATATTGAACATAAAATTGATAAGTGGCAGGATATTAGTTGGTACATAACACAAAACATATAAGGTAAGAAGGTGCTGGGTCTCAACTCTTCCATAGCAGAAACCTCCAAAGGATTTGCTATTAGCAAAACAATTTTACTTAGTGTCAATACTTTACTTACTACTTTTTTCTCTTCACCACGAGCAATGAAAACAATATCCCCTGATTCAATAGAATGGTTTCTTGTAAATTCCTCAGGACTAATATTAAAACTCAATAATGTCTTTTTATATTTATTTAAATTTTTCTTCTTATAATTCAAAATCGCAACTTCCACAGTACTCTCGAGAGCAATTTTGGATATTTCCTTTTCAACTTCATCACTGAAAAATTCCTAAAACAAAGAAGCCAGTTATTATATTTTTTGTGCAATTCTACTTACTTATTATTTGGCTGTAGTTATGTAAAAAAAGTGTTCAGTTAACCAGTTCTGATATTTAAAAAATAATTTCGAAGTAAATGATAATGGACAAATATTACTAGAACTTTTTTGACATAACGTATCAAAGACCACTTTATTTACTTACAGCAGCCTGTGGTATCTTCACTCCCCTTGTGGTTGTGGAACCTGTTTTATAATTTTCTACTTCAGGAACTTCAAAAATCTAATAATTTAAAACTTAAAATGAATAACGAATAGTAAAATAATATATGCATAATAAATATTAATACTTATTTATATCAATGATTAAGGATAATGATATGTTGACTTACAGGACATTGGAATGAAAGATCAGGTTGATCAGTACCGTATATTTTGAATGCATCAGAAAAAGATAATCTTCTGAATGGAATTTTTAACTGTTCAGGCCAACTAGAGAATAACATTTTTTCAATAGTTTCCATAACATTTTCTGAAGAAACAAAAGACATTTCCAAGTCTAACTAAAACCAACACTATGAATTAAACATTGTTTGTACAATTTAATTACTTCCGTAGTATAATAAAATATAATTAACCATTATATTAAAACAGGTTACCATTCTTTTTACTGATCACGATCAATATCTTGCAGATATAAGTCACTCATGTAAAACTACTACCATCCCTTATTCATGAAAAAAAAAAAATCAAAATCTCTTGATTTGAAGACTTTACAAAGAATCATTTTTGAAATAAGTGCGTTTATTTCTTCTATTTAATGATTATTCTATTCAGATAATTAAAACTTTTGAAGGATGATCGCTTTGAGAGATTGGCTGGGTTATAAGTTACCAGTATGCTACGAGTTATCAAAAGTATCTGACAGGTTATTTTTGAATTCAGAATCTGACCGGACGGAACGATCATGACTACCCCAACCACTATTTCTTCTTTCACACTATAGACGGTCTAGTGCAAAGGGCAATTGACTATTGTTACAAAAACTATCAATTTAATCACACCCCATTGTATATAAGGTCACTGTACAATGTTTTTATATAAGCACTATTCAATACTAATGATTAGTGCTTATATAAAAACATGATCATTTCTGATAAATGAATAAACCATCGGGCGTTGATGACCATAGCTATTTTTCACCCCTAAACAACATCAAACAAACTAATGATTTTAGTTTTCAAATTTTATAATTTAATCCTATACAGCTACCTAATCTGTAACATATTGAAGGTTGATTGTACAGTAGGTTATTTAAACTTTACAGAACTGTCAAATATTTATTTTTCAAGTTAGATTCTTCCTATTTTTCAAAGAAAAATTCCTTAGATATTTATACGCAAGTATGAAATTGAAGCCTATGGCTTGATCACGATCATTTTGTTGATATCGATAATTTAATTTAGTAGTACTTATTGCACACATCACTACTATCATGTTTTGCAGAGACCACTTTGATTAGTAGTTTGAATAGCTGCTTCCGAAGGTTTCTCTTACAGCAAAAATAAAAATTAGAGGTGGATAAACACTGACACATTTGAACAACAAAATTGAATCATCCAGCATATCATCTACGCCACAACTCATTATAATTTATCTTAACCTAAGAGCTACTTAGGCTAAATTATGATACATTGATGTTTAGACTGAGTGATATCTTCATTCGTTATAACTGGTGAATCATCATCATCTCATCTCTATCATCATGTGCCCAGAAACCTTCCCAAACATTTCAGATTAGAGATTATCTATGTTTCCCGAGATAACATAGGTAGAAAGAGATGGAACTATTTCACAACATGTGATATTTGTTTCACTTATGTGAAGATTAAAGCCATATTAAAATGAGATATTAAATTACCTGTGTAAATTCAGGTTGACGATCAGGTCTAGCACCTTCATCTCTATAACATCTAGCTACCTGGAAATATTTATCAATTCCTCCAACCATAAGAAGTTGTTTTAGTTGCTGGGGACTTTGCACCAGACTGTAGAATTCACCAGCAAATTTTGTAGGCACAATATATTCCCGGGCACCCTAAAATAGTTTTGTTAATTGTTTATTAAATTTATATATTAATTCAAAGGTATAATTATATTCTATCATCAGTTCAAAAAAGTTTAGATTAATATTGTATGATGACCTTGATTAAAAAGACTGAAGTTCCTTTATTAGTTTGTATAAACCTTCCTCATCAAGTAACCAACATAGCAAGAAAAATTATAAAGGGAAGAGTAATAAAAATGTGCTAATATCCATCTTTCAATAGAATCAATAATTCCATCATTCTGCATAATCAACTATATACAGCAGATAAAGCAGCAGGTGTTAGTATGAATTTTAAGATACTCATTGCATCACAACCTTTAGATTAAAAAACGTTCAAGAAAATTCAATCAATTTCATAAGCTCCATCTAAACCAGTATTCCTCAATATTTATTAACGTGTAATGATCTTGATGTGACAATCAATTGGTCATGGCTTTATAGACTTAGTTCTTTGCACTCTTCATTAACATTATATTTATTTTTGCAGGACCTAAATTTCTTTTGCAGTTTTTGCAATGGCCAAAGAGCATCTCACCCAACCCTCTTTCACATCTTCATGTGTTCTTTATTCAGGTAATTGGCAAAGGCTCTGATCCAATTTATTTGAGGCTGATGCTGTATTTCCTACTCTATGAGCTTCTTTAGATTAAGCTGTAGGGTGGTCCATAACTATATGGGAAAAATAAAAAGTTAAAAATATCGATCTCCACACGGCTGCCTTTGTTCCACTATGCAAACTGAGACACCAGACCAAAATTTGGATCAATTGGATAATATTTAGGACTCCCTATGTATTGAAAGATGTGACTTTGTATTTTCGTTTCTAAGATTTCGAAGTTAAGAAAATGATAAGTCAACTTTTTCATCTGAAGAGCCTTTATTTCTACACTGGGATGGCAAGTTACTTGTAGATATTGCCGGGGGCACTGAAAAAGTAGACAGAGTAGCGATACTCGTCACTGGAAATGGAATAGAGACATTAATAGGCGTTCCAAAGATTATTCAAGGGACTGGCCAGGAACAGGCTACAGCTTGCCTAAACGCTCTTGATGATTGGAACCTGAGGGAAAATGTTCGTGCTCTCGTTTTTGACACCACAGCTGCCAATAGGCTTGAAGAGTGGTGCGTGTGCTATTCCAGAAGAGAGTCTAAAGATTAATCTTATATGGATTCCATGAAGGCACCATGTACTTGAAATTGTGCACTCGTCTGTTTTCAGTGCAGCTTTTGGAGTAAGTGGCGATCCAGATGTTGCTATTTTTAAGCGTTTCAGGAAACACTGGCCTCAGATTAACGAGAAAATATGCTCTTCATGCAGTAATGATCTGTTTCACTCCGACAACCAAACAAAGAAGCTTAGAGAAGAAATGATGGCCTATTATACTGCTAGGTCGAAGCATGCCCCGATTGTGATGTGAAGAAGTCTGCTTTAGTGGCATTTAAACGCCTCCTGTGGTTCTTTTCTGAACACTTGCCTGGCTCTTTGATTCCCGTATCAGTGACACCAAAATTGAGATGGTCAAAAACCTACAGTGCCCACCAAAGGGTAAGGCTCTAAAGAGAGTTGAAAGTAAACAGTTTAAGCATGATAGTCCTCTGGAGACATATGTCATGCAGCGTACAACAGAGCTTTTTGATATCCTCCTAAAAAACGGAAAAGAAAAATCTTCATCTTTCCTTTGCAAAAACCCTATGTTGTGGCCTTCTGATCCCAACTTCATAGTATTCAAAGAAAAAGTATGCAAAATGAAAGTAATAAATGACTGTGCTGAAAGAGTATTGCACTGATTCGAAAATTTAATACATGTATCACCAAGAATGAAGAACAGTTTCAGTATCTTCTCCAGTTTATTCAAATGCACAGACAACAGCTTCCAACGTCCAAGAAGGCGACATTAATGGGCGATGGTGCTAGTAAGCTTTTGTAAATATTGAGAGTATTACATGTAGAATTAACATTCCAGAAACTTGAATTATGGCTATTGCAAATGTAAAATAACATTTCCACTGTATTTCTTTATAAAGTTATATTAACAAATTATCGGAGATTTATTGAAAATCTGTTTTTGACCTAAAAAGTGTTAAATCATAGGGACCTCTAAATATTGACCAAATAACCTGAATTTTTTTCCTCAGTTGTAAAATGCCATATGGAATAAGGGCAGGCTTGTGGAGAATATGTTTTCCAAAATTTAAATTTTTGGACCACCCTATTAAACAGCCTGATAAGTGGCACCAATTCTTGGAGAACATATATACACAAGCATATGCAATGTTTAAGAAGTGGTCTGAATCCGATATAAGTACTTTTGAAGACCCATAATCTAATAAAAAAAATGTATTAGTACAAAGAAACACTTAAGAGGATTGAATAGAATAGAAAACAAACGTCATTCTGGGACCAAGTTTAGAATAACAAACATGAACAGAAAAAGAAACATAACATATATCTGGCCAGAAAGCTACATAAAAATATTACATAAGTATTTAAAAAGTGCTAAAAAAATAAGAAAAATAAAAATAGGAATGAAACAACTAAAAAGTACGGATATTGACAGGATTTTAACCAATTTTTTTTTTAAGTGGATCAAGGAGGACAACAAAATTTGATATTTGAGACCGAACTATTCTTTCAAGAGCTTTGGAAAGGTTGGAGAGAATGAAGATTGGGCGGTAGTGTTTGGGAGATATCGGGTTAGAGGTTTTATTTATAGGATAGACTAAGGCTTTTTTCCAAGAAGTAGGCAATCCTGTGTTTTGTAGTGAAAAATTATGTGAGAAGAGTAGGATAGGTAGCATATCGATAAGGCTTAATTTGAGCGATTTGACGGGGATCTCATCAAAGCCAGTAGAACTGGAGTGGGATTTCAGAATGGAGGAAATAATGTTGGTGGGTGAAATGTCTAAGAAATAAAAGTTGTTGGGGTTGAAAGATGGCGTTAGAAGAGGACGACTTTGAAGCATTAATTGAGGCAGACAAAAAGTACAAGTTCATTTCATCAGGAGTGGCAGGAAAGGCTCTGGAGGAAGATGAATTACAGAGGGAAAGCTTTCAGGGGAATAGCCATTTAGATTTAGGATTGGGAGCAACGGAAAAGGCTTTGTAGAAGTATTCGGATTTTGCCTGCCTAATTGTAGACTGTGTCAAATTGCGGAGAGCCCTGAACGCTTGAGCCATCAGTTAGCCTTGTACGTCTAAAGCGTCTATGGGCAACAGTGACAGTAATTTTGACAGTGGTAGGGAAACAATTTTTTAAGTATTTCAGTATATAGATACCACTACTTGCTATTTTCTTATTCATTATTACAAGGTCTTTTTCAAATTAAAATTTTTTAGACTCCTACGGTATATTACAGATAAAAGCACTTAATTTTAATCCACAGTTAATGATTGTGAACAAGCTAACATTAAAGAAATACATGATTAATAATTATATCTCTCTTACCCCTGGCGTTTTCTTGAAGAGGGTAGGAGTTTCTACTTCAACAAAATTTTCTGTATTTATAAGGTAGTTTCTCATCTTCATCAGCAGTTTAGATCTCTCTCGTAAATTTCTTTGCATTACAGGATATCTTATATCCAAATATCTATGCTTTATACGGAGATTTTCTGAAGCCTAAAAATTTTAAAACTTGAAAAAATGAAAGCAGAATCATCATGTATGAAACTAAAGCAATCATATAGGAAATAGGATTAAATAGGACAGTTAACCAGAACAAGAAATATCATTATTGTGGCAATCATTTGGAAAAGGATTCATTAACTATAAAATAATGTCTTAACTAGTTATTTGTTAAACGTGAGTCAGAACAACAGAACAGAGAATAGACTAGAAGCGCTACCCGGGGCTGGTCCTATGAGTGAGAATGGCACCAGCTCATCTACACTCTTCCCACTCCTTTGACCCCCTCATCCGGCCTCATGCCTTCGCCTTTATGTTATTAATCTTTTCATCCAGTAACAAACAATATCTATGATATATTAAATTTATTAAGGTACAATAAAAACTAACATTTTTCTATTGCATAAGTGTAATAATATCACAATTTTCATTGAAATGCATTTTTGTTTGATACAATTAATTATTGGCCCTTAAATTCTCAAGCATGTCGGCATATTAATCGGCCAAGAAACTCCTTTTTATTAATTCTAATATATTTTTTTCAAATCGCAATTCTTTTTTTGTATCTGTTTGCCCTTTTTTGAAGGTTCTTAAGCTTCTTTATTTTTTCTCTCAGCGAATTCTTGGTTGAGCACAGTTTCTTCTGAGTAACATTACAACTTGAAGTCATTTGTTCAAGTTGGGAAAATGTTTGATTGACTTTATTTGTCAATTCCCTCAGCTTTTGTTGGGGATCGAGCGTTTTTCACACATGGAATCGGAGAGGTGTGCCTTTTAATTGCTCGTCTCTCCTAAAAAAGGAAATAATAATAGTAGCCAAGTTATCGCCACCAGATCATACATAAGGCATGTTCTAAAAACGCATCAACGCCGGATAAATGTCGGCTACATTGGGTCAATCCTACATATCACTGGTGGATGTGGAGTATTGGCTGGCACTGAATATCTACAGAGGCATAACAATGTGGCCAAAATTTTGCATCAAGCCCTGGCGGTGAAATACAATCTTCTAGATGTAAAGGCACCATATTATAAGTATCATTCCAATAGAATTCTACAAAAAGGTCCCCTTAAGCTATATTGGGATGAATCCGTTATAACAGACCATACAGTGCATCATAATAGACCAGATATCCTCCTGATAAAGTCGAGTGAGAGGAAAGCAAATATAATAGATATTGCAATCCCCAACGACAACAATGTAAACTCAACTGTTGGAGAGAAACTTCGAAAGTATCATGAATTAGCGGTTGAGCTAAAGGATACCATATGAAAAGCGTGGTGGTAACACCTATTACAATCTCCACGAATGGATTGGTACCTAAATCCACGGTTGAGGGCATTAAGAATCTGGGAATTCCTGTCGAGGTTTTAAAGGTGGCTCAACAGGCAGTTCTCCTGGGCACAGCAAGGATCGTTAGATAATTTCTGAATGCTTGAAGAAGGAAAAAGGAAAAAAGAAAAGAGCTGGAATTTGCAAATGGCTGGACTTGTTCCCCATCTCTGTTTTGAACCCGCAAATGCGTGAAAAAATGGATGATTATAATAATAATTATACATAAACCTACCGTGCTCAAAGTAACTGAAAAATATATTTACTACCTTAAGTAACTTTAGGTTTCAGGTATTCGGGAAAACTACCAAAAACTGACGGGACAACGCCATTTTTAAGTTTTACGTAAAATGGAGACGATCTGTCAAGATCCTCTTCTTTCAAGTGCTTGGAGCACAACCGCCTGGTTTTTGTGGGCTTTCAGTTCCCACTTCTTATTGCTTGAACCCACTTTTTTCGTTCAATTTTTTCTGACGGTAAGCTAACCCGAAAGAATAAAATACCGAGGTCAAATTAAAAAGAAAAAATAAACTAATTTTATAAAAATAATTTTTTCCTAAGAAATATTCCGCAAACTTTTTTTTAGGTACTTATAATTAAGTGTTTGCTTTGAAATTTTATTGAACCACAACAAAGATGTGGGTTGATTATTTAAATTCAACACGTATTGTTCTTTCTTTAGTATAATAACTAATAAGTAATTGTTAATGAGATCGTTTAATGTTCTTCAAATTCTAAAAGAATATTATTTGAGAAAAAATTGTTTTATATAATGAAAGGAATAATAAACTTACGTGTGACATGTTATTGGAGGTACTGCTTGTTTATCGGGCTTTTTTGTACAGCATCCAAAGGCGACACAACAAGGCATATTGTAATTAAACTTATACAACAATAGTAAGTCGAAAATAAATTAGTAAGGAAGTAAAAAATATCGAATGTGAATCAATAATAGAAACTAATAAGCGTACTAACAATAACGTCTGAACTCCGAATGAATAGGCAACAATGGCCCAAGGGGGTTAAAGGAGAGGGGGAACACGCCTCAGAGCTAGTGCCATCCCACAACTAGCGTTTGCCGCTTCTAGTCTATTCAATGTTCTGTGGTCAGAACCTAAGAACCTGTTGCTCCTAAGAATTAAGAAGAAAATGTGATGAAGAATATTCAGATCAACATGCATTAATCAAGCCTGGCAAGGAAGGATATATAGTGAGTAAAAGAATCTTTACTAAGTATGTCGATGTAATAACAATAATATTATTGACACAAACACACTCTTCCATTGGGATCCACTCAAAATCTTTAATTTTTGGAATTTAATAGTGAAAATTTTTGGGTACAATTGTCAATTAAATTTTTTGAGATACATTGTTTCGAAAAATTTTAGCTGATTCTCCTGACAAATTATCGTTTCCCTTTAAAAGACTTTTGTTCATGTACCATAGTTATAGCCCAATATACTCCTGATTTTTTAGTTTAGAAGACTAGAACAATATTTTAAATAACAATGATAAACAATTATTATTTTAAAATATTGTACATTAAAAACATACACAATATGAATAAAACTATTACCTTATTATAATTTCTTATTGCAAAAGGCAACTTTTTTTTAACAGCATTAATAACACTGAATTCATTGACCACAACTTCTATTTCTCCAGAACTCATATTCTAAAAACAAATATGAAATGGTAAAATACGAAATAACGTCAATAATCAATTAATTAATAAATAATATAATACAAATAAATATAATCAATTAACATCAAACAAGGCTTTTAAGCTACCATCCATGATGAAAACCAATCAGACCAACAGTTTAGCATGATTAAATTTAAATTTATATTAGTAAATTATGCGAAAGAACAATCTTCCTCTTCGTGTGGCTTGATATGCCATCCATAATTAGAACAATCCGGACAAACTACAATAACATATTTAGAAAAATTACTTTAAATTTTTAACTTGGAGTTAAGAACTTTTAACTTTCTTGGCATTAAAACTATGAAAATAGAAAATTTACGTTTTAAATATGTAAAAGTACCTAAATCTTTACCTTTGATTTCAAAATTCTATGAAAATGACTTTTCCGTTCTTTCTTTACATTTGTAATGTATCAGGGAAAATTTCAGGGACTGCATTTTTGACAAGTTTCCACCAAATCCTAGGAAGATAAACTTAATGCACGTTATTAATAAATTTGTCTCGCCTTATGATCAAATGAGGCGGAAAGAGGTGTATGTAAAAGTCAATGTAAATCATGTATGCATTCAACGTCCACATATACAGTAGTTACTAGGAAATTTACCTTTTTTATCTGTGACTCTGGTCTTTTCTCAACAACTCCAGAAACAGAGACAACAGATTCAAGTGGAGTTCTTTTTAAGTCACTAATAATCTGATTTCTCTGAAACCAAATTGCTATTAATTCAACAAACATATTTGTTTATTAATTTTTAAAACATATAAACAGTAATATACTACTTTTTAGGTTTTCACGGCCACTATTATTACAAAAGACTTCGTTGATTTCTTCTGGTTTAGACCGTGTATGATAAATTTTTGCCAACGTTTCGCCAGCCATGCTGCTGACTTCTTCAGGGCTGAGATGAGGAACGATGATTCTTATCTCAGCCCTGAAGAAGTCAGCAGCATGGCTGGCTAAAAATTTATCAACACGGTCTAAGCCACAAGAAATCAAAAGTCTTTTGTAGTAATATACTATTTATAATACCAAATTTTGTTTATTGATGTAACATTACTTTATACTACTATGGCTAATCGGACGATGCTACCGTGATAATACAAAATAAAACTTATAATTAGGATAGGAATCTTTGATCAGAATCTGAAACCCCACAAGCTCAGGATCATGTCCCCTCTGAAGGACAGTGTAACCAAGGATTTTTTACTCTCTTTAAAAAATCCCAATTTAATCCAAGGTCACCTGTCAGGCTGCAATCCTGTAATCTTAGGCATAGAAGTTTGCTATGCTAACCACAACACTACAGGTAATCCTACAATAACTATTATGATTAACTAAATGACATGATGTGTTGATGAATACAATTAATAACATTAGCAAATATGTTTAGTAGGTATAGATGATACAAAAGGTCTTTTACTAAAAGACATCTCTATATTTCATACTTCAAAGATTAATTTATGGAAAACTTGAATAAACTATTATTCCCTATAATCACTGAGCCTAACAAGTGTTTAAAGCTTCCAAAAGGTTATCTTGTTATATATGGATATGACCACTTAGTTAGGCTCAATTATCAGCATTTTTTAATTTGCTTTGCCCCAGGCCTTTCAGTGCCCGTGTGTATTTAATTTTTTCTTCTCTAATGGCTACCAGTTAAATATTATTTTTTAAATACTTCGTTCCAATTTTAGTATACGTACCGCCGAAGCGAGTACTGAAATACAAAGATAAAATTATTTAATATTATTTTGTTTCTGCATACCACCTTTCTAATTCAAAGAATAGATCACTCAGGAACTGCTACAATGGAAAAAATCAGTTTGGCTGATAGGGAGATTTATCTATGTCACTCTAGAGCTAGTACATATAGCAAGGGTAGCGACCTCGGCCACAAAGTAAACCTCACTGGACCGCAATATTGCAATATCGGCACTTAGAGGGTTATGGATAATGTAGTTTAATAACTCTGGGAATTTGGCCTTGCATCTTATTCCCTTAGAGACAGACCTGCAGCACCAGCGAGTGCCTATTTGAGGAGACCTACAAACTGCACTTGCACTTGCACGGAGAGCATGAACTAGAGAATTGTTTGTATCACATGTTATCTGTAGATTCTTTGGCAGCTGCTATCATTATACAGACAGAAACGTGACTCCTTAGTAAAGATGACAGCATTCCAGTTGATGTAGGCGCTAGGCGCTCGCTACACTACATTCTTCTGAGCTGCTGGTTGTCTCAAAATGGCGAAAGACCAACTTGCCAAAAAGATTATACAAAAAAAAGCCCCCATACAAATTATAGTGCAAGGGGGTGTAGGAAGAATTTTATTTTAGCAGGGGGAGTGTGGAAGGTTTTCATTTGAACAGGAAGGGTGTAGTACAAAAGGTAGGGAACCACTAGTGTAGAGGATTGGGCCTAGAATACTGCCTGTAGGAACACCAGATTGAGAAAAGAGGGATGAATAGACATTATTATGTTTTACTTTGCATGAGCTGTTGGTAAGATAGGATTGAATTATGAGAAAGTATGTAGCGAGTAGAAATTTGCAGAGTTTATAGAGCACTCATAATAATAAATTTTAAAAAAATATTAAAGTAATAAAAAAATAAAACAAAAGAACTCCCTAAAAACTTCCAAAAGGAACTAGATTATGGAAGAGTGGAGGCAAATAAAGGAAATATAAGGGAGAGAAAAGAGGAGACCTATAAGTACCCATTGAGAAGCTATAAACAAAAAATAATAAAATAAAAGACGTACAGCAGAATCTGTATCATGCTAAAAGTGAAAGATTCTCCAATGATGACATTGATGTAGGGCTACTTCAGGAATCCTGGGTGTTAAAAGTATAGGATAGACCAAGAGTGGCAATCATAATTTTTTGTGATCAAATGCAGATTCCAACAAAACCAAAGCATAGGAAAAGCTTTATAATAAGGATCAAAACAGCATTTTTTAAAGGAAAGAATAAGATATTAAAATCAAAATACAAGAATGGTTAAATATAGGATCCTTCGACCCATGATTATCATGAATAGTTAGATATGATTATCATGATTACCAAACAGATTTTACTATTATAACACAACAGAGACTTTCTTTAGCACCACTAGGACCATTTCATGCATTAAATAAAATACATGGTCAGCCAATCATTATTGAATTATTTTTGCTTGTCTAAAAAATAATTTTTTATTCCACATAGCAAAAAAAGTTTACTATCTTAACAGTCTCTATTGTTAAATTAATCAATCAATTGATAAATCAATGATGTAAAATTGCCACGTAAAATTTTATATATTAAGCTAATGCAATGAGCTACATTTGAAAAATTGTCATAAGTATTTTAAAGATAATTTCTCTATCAAATTGTCTAAGAACTTAAAAGTGACCTTACATTTTCCGGGACAATTACTTGGGTAGAACCATAACCATCCCTTATAATAGCAAAACGGTCTAATCTTTGAAATTCAAGCCAGCCACACAATGAAACACTTTGTCCAACATGAGAAGAATTTAATTCACCACAAGTATGAGTTCTCTGATAATTACTCTTCGCCACAGGTTCCATCTAAGAATGAATTTCTTTTCCGATTAATATTAAAGTTACTTATAGAATTCAATTTAGGATACCATTGTGAGATAATGAGATTTAGTTTACCAATAAACTAATATCAGTTGATAATAATCTGTAGTTTGAAAGGAGTGGATTTTTATGTTTTAGATTTACTACTTTACTAATAATTAATCTAAATAAAATACGTTCCATTTTTATAACGAGTTTATTTTGATGATAATACAAAACACGTTATCAATTGATAAATTAAAATAAAACAAACACTAAACTCTGAACTTCAGAGTCTGAAGAAGGCTTTTTAAACTCCTAAGAAGGCTATGCTAGTTCTTACCGCTCTGAACAAAGAGCTAATTTTAGTACTATCGTTCTGAGCTTAAAGTAATGAACCACCTGACTTCAAGCCGACCTTTTGATAACTAGAGTATAAGATTTGTTAGTAGAATATAGAATGCAAAATGTAATAAACTAATTTGCATGAAATTATTTCAACTTCTCGCACGTAATAGATGTAGGTTGCATTAGGAACAAAAATATTATAATTATTACTTCGTTGTTCTCTTATATTTAACTTTGTAACAGTGTTATAGCGTTTGGTAATGATTATTATCACTTTTGTCATTGGCAAATTAAAATGAAAAGAATAATACTTTAGAAAAAGCCGTATTTAAAAGAAGAAGCTGTGAAATACTTCCAGAAGTTCGAATAATTCCGATGATGAAATTATGTAGTAAACGTCATCAAAAGGATTGTGACAAGAATAGAAATAAAGATGTTTCGTCGAAAGTTATTGAAAAAATAAGAACTATCCAATCCTTTTGTTCTACTTTGGAGGCTATATTTCACCTCCAGAATAGATTTATAAATAGTAAATTTTTATAAACATAAAAATTAAAAAGGGACGATTTTTCACTCCCTCGCCACGTCCGAACCCCCTATGTAAGGCACATCAAAAGTTCATATTCAATCTAGAATTGAATGTTTCAACTCAGTGACAGATTTAGTTCAATAATAAATGAGGATTCCTTTAAATCATACGTCTCACTAATTCTTATAGCCAATAAATTTCACTTCCCCACAGAAAATGCTTGAAGGCGTAGCTTGAAGGGTGGCATTTCTTGCTAGCTAAAATGAGAAAGTAGATAGTTCCATATCGCCAGCCAAAAGTTTTATATTATATTATCAATAATATAAGAACAAAGAGAATATCGGTGAAGAGAACGGATTTGCCTAACTTGGATGCGACCCCTGATAGCTCAGTGGCTCAGAACACTGCGACAGAGACGCAGACGACCCGGGTTTGAATTCCGGTCAGGGAAATCTTTTCTCTTCAAAACAAAAATATTTAAAAATAATCACTATCAAAATAATAATTAATAAAAATAAATTATAAATAATATGTATAACTTACGTCAACAAGATCCTAATTAAAGTATTGTTCAATGAACATTCTTCCCCGTCTATACATCGAAAAAATGCTGAGAACACGGGGTTATAGAATCGTCGAAGAGAACGGATTTGCTTGACTTGGATGCGACCCCTGGTAGCTCAGTAGTTTAGAGCACTGCGACGGAGACGCAGACGACCCGGATTCGAATCCCGGCAAGGGCAAATCTTTTCTCTTAAAAACAAAAATATTTAAAAATAATCACTATTAAAATAATAATTAATAAAAATAAATTAAAACTAATATTGTAGATTTAGAAACGCATATTTATGGAGAATATCGCAATTTGTTTGAGGAATTACGTACCCAATCCTTGCTATTCCAGGAATATTATATAATATGTCGCCGACAACGTTTGACTATATTATGAAAACCATTAAATCTGTTTTACAATTTACTTGTACCAAGTTCCAGCGACCTATTTCTATAGAAGAACGATTGATGGTGACTTTGAGGTAAGAAAAAAGAAAAAATATATCTTTTATATTTTATATTTTTTTATATTCATATTTATATTTTATTAAGAAGTAGCAGTAGTAAGTATTAATTATTTTAATAGTTAAGTATTTTAATAATTCACAAAGGAGATTTAATGCTACATCACGAACAGCCTTACAAGCGAGAGAAAACTTTAAATTGTATTTTGATCAACATCCTCTAGAAGGAGTGTAAAATAGCAATAAAGAATAAGTAATCTTACTAATATTATAATTGTGAATGTTTGTATGTTTGTCTCTCTTTCACGCAAAAACTACTGGACGGATTTGGATCAAACTTAACAGTAATATAGGTTATACATCAGAATAACACATAGGCTATAGCAAGTGCGGATTTATGGGAGGGTGCAAGGGGCACGTGCCCCCCCGACAGTATTTTAGGTACTGTAGAGAATCCATTATTGTACACAAATAAAGGCAAATCACATGATGATCTATGTGGGGGCACGGGGCATGTGCCCACCCCCGTTATAGTACATAATTAAAGGTAAATCAGGAACTTAGCATCTTGAAATTTGTAGTTAGGTTCTGTGTATAGTTTAAGAAAGAAATTCGGATAATTCCACTCCAAGGGTTTCCCCTTTATTATAATAGGGGTTCAAAGGTTGTATAGAATCCGTCAGGTTTGAAGTTAGACATCTGAAATTTCGGATGTTCGAGTAACTTTATATTTAAAAAAAATAATTAAATTATTTATTTAAAATGATCTTTCACGAAACTTTACGTGGCAGACCAAATTCAACGTGTGCGAAGCCGCGGACATAAGCTAGTAAATTATAAATTAATAAATTAATGTGTTGTACAAACTTGTAGTCCCAGTTATTTTACCCAAATTTTTCCTTTCACGGGACGATAATAATCGGTTGTGATACTTTTTATTTCTTTTATCCCATAATATAGGACGTTCTTGTATTGCATTATTGAACAATTCTGTTATAGACATGTATTATTATATAAATATTGTTTATTACATTATAATAATATAAATATTTACAATAATATAGCCTTTCAACTATCAAAAAACATTTAAAGTAAAAATTCCCTCTTTAGGAATTAAAACAATATACTATATGAGGATGAGGTTTGAAGCAAGAACAAAGCAGACGATCAAAATCTCCGATGTGGGAAGGACGAAATCAGAGTGTATGATACTGGACGGAGAGAAATTCGCGGAACAGGCACTAATGACTGGTCCATAGTACCCCAAAGTTAAGTGAAACTTTAAAAAAAAAAGTGGTATGAGAAGAAATAATATAGTGTTTTGTACAAAATACTTTATATTGTGGCTCGTCATTTCCTTGCCCAATGCAGTCAAATTAATCAATGCAGATTCATTTGGAACACTAACATTACTAAAAATTTGTTTAATCATTGGCTTAGAGGTTCCAGATTTATAAAAAATATAAGCTTAGTTCCTTTTATTTGAATTATAACTGTTATGAGATGCTTTAGAAAACAAAAATTGCAAAAGACTATTTAAAATTAAAAGTATAAATATGAGGTACACACACTGGTAGATAAAATGGAAAATATTTGGAACCCGCGCACTGCTGAATTGAATAAAGAAATCGATTCTTAATTATAAACTATTTTTAAACATATATTTTTTTCAGGAGTAATATTTTGCATTTAAATAATTTGTTTTCCCCCCTATTAATAACAAATTTAATAATTTGAGGTTGGTTTACATTTCTTAGCTACATTGCTGGTTGTGTATAATGTATGTAGTTCTTCGCAAGCTGTTGTACTTAGCTTCCATATTAGTTTCTCGTGGCTAAGCGTTGCTTGGAAGAATCGTTTGTTTTACCGTTTTTGTGTAAGTACTGACATTTTCCATGCTAATTATTTTTAGTAATTTTGGATCGAAATTAATTTCGATTTTATTGACGCGCTGTTTTCTTAGTTTTGTTTTTTACCCGGCTCTAAGATTGCCGGCATGAAGGGTTATTCATAATAGAAAGAACGGATGTTTTTCTGCTTCATAACTTCATGTTTTTCTAATTTATAGCGTGAAAAATGTTACATTTATCGTAAGCGCTCTTACTGTTTTTGCACAAGTGTTAATCATTTTTTGGGGGGGGAGATGAAATAAAGTAGGTTTATTGGTCACAAAAGAATGTTTTCATGATTTTTTTATTGATTGGGATTGCTTTGTGGAGTTCACATTTATAATTTAATAAAAATTTTAGTTTGCCTGTATATGTTTGTATTAAGTAGCTAGGCGATTATTTTTTTAATTATATAGGATATTTTTTAAATTAACATTTCATCAGATCATGCATAATTTGGTTTTGTTTTCAGGTAGTGTAATACAGCATGGCTGATAATGATGATTTACTAGATTATGAAGATGAAGAACAGACCGAGCAACCAATTGTCGAAGGTTCAGGAGATACAGCTCCACGTAAAGTGGATCTGAAAGGCACCTATGTGTCAATTCACAGTTCAGGTTTTAGAGATTTCCTGTTGAAACCTGAAATTTTGAGAGCTATCGTTGATTGTGGTTTTGAACATCCTTCTGAAGGTTAGCTATATTCCATGATGATAACCTATCATCTGATAATATGTTCTTCATGTAAAATTATAATTTATTATCATGTTTTAGTACAACATGAGTGCATACCTCAAGCAGTTCTTGGTATGGATATTCTATGCCAAGCTAAGTCTGGAATGGGGAAAACCGCTGTGTTTGTACTAGCCACCCTTCAACAAATGGAGTTGGCCGAAAATCAAGTTACAGTTTTGGTTATGTGCCATACTAGAGAATTGGCTTTTCAAATAAGCAAAGAATATGAACGATTTTCCAAATACATGCCAAACATCAAGGTCTGTTGAATATTTTTTAAATTAGTTTTTAACCCGCATGTCAGTATCTTTAGTTTTCCCTTTGATATGTAATGCTTTCGTTTAAATTGTCATTGTTATGTTTAAATTGTCTAATGTTGTGTTGCATTTTAGTATCTTGAAATATTTCAAGGGACATATAAAATAACCATTAAGGATGTATTCTAATGAATCTTACTTTTTTTACAATCAGTACCAGGAATCTGCACCTAACATACAATGTTTGATATATATTATATGACTCAGGGCTTAGATAGGTTTTAATATAAAATATAATTTTTCAAAAATGTGTATTTCAAATTTTACTAGATTGGGATATAATTTTATTATAAGTCTTGTGTAACTAAGGTTTTCTTGTTTGCTAATTCTTAGTTACGATAGTAACAACCTGAAAATCAGGTTATCTGATACCTCTCTCACTTTATTTGGTTTTTTAATTGTGGAAATTACTAAGACTGTTCTAGAAGTATAGTGTGGTCTACCGTTGCATATGAATGCTGTTATATTAACACATTGTTAAGGTCACTATGCTTAATTTTTTATCTTGATATCAAGAAATATGACAGATATTGGTTAGCTAAATCAACTCCATTTTTAAACTCCATGTTTAAACTACAATCTGTAATGCTTTTCGCTTTCTTTATGTTTTTCTTTTTTACAAGGCATTCAAATTTTTCAAGTTTATAGATTGTTTAAGTAATTACAACTTCTCTATTATTATTCAAAATTCAAATAAAATATCACGTATACACGGTATATGAATCTTTGCGTAAGTTTACCATAGTTTTTTCTTTGTCCTCGATAAATTTTTATATTAATCAAACACCCAGTTTGACACTCCATTAATAATCGTACAAGTTTCTATACTTGTCGAGCTTTTGTGGATATTACATCTTAAATTATAATTTTTTCTACTAGATAATATTGAAAGAAAGTTCTGTTTTAAAGGGTCTATCATTATGTTATTCACTTTCATCTTATTAAATTACATATAATGCAATTTGTTCAAATCTGTTCCTACTCAATAAATTTTGAAATGATTAGTGTTGTCAAATATGGATCGACAGACCAGTATTGTTTTCCTTTTGTATTTGCCCCATTAAAATATATATTCTAAACAAATCCTTTATTTCTAAATATATGACTTTCTTCCATTTTCATTGTTTACTCACTAGTCATTTCAAAAAATTCATTTTCAAATGTGCAATCAGTTGTTTCCTTCTCATTGTATGTTTTTTAATGATGAAATACCAAAAATTTCTGTAATGAGTTTCAAAAATGGAAAAGTATCCTCTTTTTTTCCCGATCTCAACAGATCCACTGGTTCTTGACAAAATGCGAAAATTTATGCTCTCCATTCTAGTCTGTTTTACAGTTCTGTGGTGAGGAAAGCTTGTTTGCATTATAGGCAGCTTTACAAGTAATGTAAATCATTAGAAAATGTTGTATAGCGATATTTCTAAATGATCACAATTTTATTTTGATAAATGAAAAAAATTCGAAAATAGAATTTAATTCAAATTTATTGTTTTACTGCATTCATAAAGAAATAATCCAAATTTCTGGATTTTACGACACATGTTAGTCTCTGGTATCATTCATTTATACTATACACTTGCCAATATTATATCGTTTTCAGTAATACCTATTGCTAAGCCTTTTATTATTTTTTGAGCGTACAATCTATTTTCTTAGATGGTATGTATCGTTTGAAAAATAATAATCCTTTAAAAGTAAAAAACTGTCTAAAAAATAATAGTTCGTTAAAAGTAAAAGAATTTCTATAAAATAATCAGCCTTTAAAAGTAAAAGACTCTCATCAATACTCATTCATACATTTCTGAAGGGACAAAATGACTTTTTGAATGATTTGCGCAGTATATAATAAGGTCTCCTAATTTTTGTAAGTCGGTTTTCTGAACATTCAGATTCTTTATCGCTGATTAGCTCCTTTGGAACACTTAATATCAATCTTGTGACTTATGTTTCTTGATTATATTCGATCTGAGCACTTCATTGTTGTTAATGTCAGGAAATTCCATTAGTTTTTGTACCGGACCAATTTAGTAATGAAAGAGGTAAGTTACTATCTACTATCGTATATCAATAGTAATTGTTTGTTGCATTTACAACATTTGCCCTTATATTTTGGCAAAACAAAAAATCATGGAAATAGCTGTTGAAAATATCAAAAGCGTTTTTTTGTTGTTGTTTTTTTTAAATTGACCTTACACACAGTGTATTATTAAGTGCATGACGGTTTTTTATTTTGGAAACATCAGTGTTAATTTGAATATCTCTGCAACAGGCCAAGTTACAACAATTTAATTGACATGATTGTCTTTAAAAAAGTCTTCTCTACAACAATGTTTATGTATACTACCCCAAATACTATTAACTAAAAAATAACCAGTCACAATGATCTCCATCTTTTGGAACTGAAAACTTGAAAATCTACTTTGATGACCTCAAAATAAAAACTATGGTGTGATTTATCTGAATGTATTTTTTGTATAGTTAGATATAACAAACTCCTAGATCAATAACACTGATAAATATTACCTTAATTTTTTATATTCAAATTTGAAAATAGTTTGGAGCTAATTATCTCTGGTAGGCCTGGATTTTAAAAAAATGATTTGTTCAAATTTCTTACATCACGCAAAGTGAAAAAAGATATAAATTTTTGAAAATGAGGACATAATTATAATAGAGATGTCAATTTGATAATCTCAGCACTGAGCTTAGTTACAAAATTTTAATGACATGATTAAATTTTGAAGTTTCCTATAAATTTTAAGAGTTGTAAAAAGGTCTAGCTGAACGTTCACCCTGAGCAAAGTAAAATTACTTTGCTGTCGACTAAAATTGATGCTCCGTTTGTTGGCATTAATGACTGGCTGTCGATTATAGTCGATGCTCGGCTGTTTGTGCTCATCTCTGACTGTCAACTATAGTCAACACTCGTACCGAAGTGGTTAAGAAAATCATTATTATTGCTAATTTCATTTTCATCTAAAGCATTATTGGTGCATCTAATAAATCATCAAACAACAATTCACTTTGATTTTCATTTTCTTTACTTATATGCATCATCTTGCTATTTTTTTTTTTAGAATTAAGAGCAGTTTATTTTAAATATTTCTTACTATAATTTCTCATTATTAGACTGATATAAGATACAATACATGATCGACATAGATCTACAGATGTAATGACTTTACTGACTGACTAATTTTTACATTCATGAAACGTTGTCATCCATTTATTTTGGTAACTGTAATTTGTGAGACTCCCTGACCCTTTTAAAGTAATAGCAAAATCTGTTTGTTAATTGCTTAAAATGCTGATCGATTTGAAAAAAACAACAACATAAATACAAGATATCTTAGCCTGCTGTAACATTCGGTTTGCTACAGATGATTGGTTCCGTCACCCACAATCTGTTAATAAAGCTAAAATTTTAATCAAAAACTTTTTTTATTTTTTGTCTCAACAAAAAAAAAAATATTTACCTGAATCCATTTTAGTGATTGTCCGCCACATATATGGTATGAAATAACATGCTCTAGGCAATTAACAGCCAAGCGCCCACTACTGAATGATTATCCAAATTTGTAATTTGTAAGACGGTGTCATAATGATTAAGTTGTTTTCCTTTTGTGAAGAGAGTAATAAAATTTCACATCTTCACATTTAATTTGGGCATTATAATTTAAACAAATTAATAGAGGTTGTTTTTTAACTGTAGGCTAGGAACTTTTGAAATTAATTTGATAATACGCTGTTGATAAATCTACTTATTATGTTTTTAATCTTTTTAGATTTATCATCTTATTGTTTAGGAATATAGTTTCCATTAGTTGTATATAGAAATATATTTTCAATTTATATACTATAGTTGGTTAATCATATTATAATTATTTAGTATAATTATGTAGTATTAATTAGATAAAACTATTTACATGTGATGTTCATCTGCTGAATTTGACTATATTATCATAATTGTCTTGCATCTATTTAATGATATATTATTAATTTTTTTTAAATGATTTTGAAAGGTTGCTGTATTTTTTGGTGGCTTACCTATTCAGAAGGACGAAGAAGTTCTAAAAAATAATTGTCCACATATTGTAGTTGGCACACCGGGACGTATTTTAGCTTTAGTGAAGAATAAAAAACTGAATTTAAAAAACCTTAAACATTTCGTACTAGATGAGTGTGACAAGATGCTTGAGCAGTTAGGTAAGTTATACCTATGAATGACCATTTGTAGACACATTTTACAGTTTTAGCATAATTACAATAATCACATAGATTGAGATTAAAAATTATTTTGGTACCATTGTTCCGAACAGTATTTGATATTGTGTAGGATAAAACAGCAAAGTCTATTTTAACAAACCCATATCGTTAAACTGGTAAAAAATATGGAAGTTATGGAGACAAAATTGAAAAAGGTATTATTTTACTGGTTTTACAAGATGTAGAAAATGTGCATACACAAGAAGAAAGTTGAAAAGTTTTGTTTTTAATTGGTGGGACTGTAAAAATCATGCCATGAATTTGAATCCTTTTAACAAGAATAGGATTCCAATATTAAGAAATTATTATAGTGTTAGAAGAATAAATTAATATTTGCAATAATTAAGAGAGTACCAATAATATATTGACCTATAAATAAGTGTAAATTTTAATAGAAAAGAAAGTGTCACCTATGTATACTCTATTTTGAAATTTATCGTTAAGAAGTAAAATGATTACAAAGAAAGATGAAATTCTAGAGGTGATAAAAGAACAGTTAAAACTGAACAGTTGTAAACCCTTGGCAAATTTTTTTTCTCATTTTATCAATAAAAAAAAATTGTCTAATTAAAATCTATTTCAATAATAAATATTTTTTATTTATCTTGCCAAAGAAAGTTGCTTAGTAATCGTAGGAAAAAAACAAAAATACGAGGAAAATGGACCACACGTTACACGTTAATTAAATCATGCTATTATTCTATAATTTGTCTAATAATGTTTACTCCACAAATGTATTAATGTTAATAGATTTAATTCTTTTCTCTTTTATTTACTGGTCAATGAAATTGATTTACAGACATGAGGCGTGATGTTCAAGAAATTTTCAGGAATACCCCTCATAGCAAGCAGGTTATGATGTTCAGCGCCACTCTTAGTAAAGATATAAGACCAGTTTGTAAGAAATTCATGCAAGATGTGAGTATTTGGTCCTTTTTTCCTTTCTGTTAAGATAATGATCTTAGGTAGTAAACAAAGTTAATTTTTAGAGTTCATTATTTTCTTCTTTGATTTCTGGCCCTTCTGTTTTTTTGATGTGGTTACAAATCCTGCTACTCTATCTAAGGCTGATATGTTGAAGTGAGCTTCGAGTATATCAATTTCATCTAATTTTAGGTCTTCCATGTTGTGTAGAGAGTGTCATCCATGGTTGCGTAGAGACAACTTGATAAACAGTTTAAAATTATTTAATTTGAATCGAATACTTGGGCAGAGTTTTAAAAAGTCACAAGTGTGACTTTTTCTTCTATTTTCCTTTGCTGTGTTGATTACACTATCTTGAAGACATTTTTGTAGTTTTTAATATTCTTACCACGCTGTTATAATATTTTCATTATTATTTATTATTATTATTCCACTTGGTTCTGAACCTGATTTTCTTATATATATTCTCGACAGATTAATTCTGTAGTCTAGTAGTCTTGAAGGATTTTCTTTTCTTTATATTTCAAAAATTAATTCTACCAATTTAAGAAAAATTTTAATACATATTTTGCGTTTGCCATTAGCTCTCATTTGTAATCCTCTTACCCATTTACTCTGTATAAGAATAATGCTAATGATAATTTATTAATTTACAAATATTCTTAGGATAATATTTTCTCCAACTAAATTTGTGTTGAATTTATTTTAAATTATATTTTTATTTTAGCCCATGGAAGTATATGTAGACGATGAAGCAAAGTTAACCCTGCATGGGCTTCAACAGCACTATGTTAAGCTAAAAGAAAATGAAAAAAATAAAAAATTATTTGACTTGCTCGACATTTTAGAGTTTAATCAGGTAGTTAATCATCTGTTTTATACATATAAATAATCATCATATATATGATCTGATTACAAAGTTTGAAATATTAAAATTTTATGTATGAACCATGGAGTTGATTATGAAGTGATTAGCGTAAGATACTGTTTCTTTGAAAATTATGTATATTGTGAATGATTGAACAGTTTAATCATGATATTTAGTACTACATGACTATATAGTTTATACTAACCTTATTAGTATTTGTTTAGTAGAAGTTACAATATTAACTTCCATTGTGGTTTCTAGTTTATAACATCTACGATTAAATAAAATAAATATATGCTTATTTTTTTGTAAATGGTGACAAATGAAACCTAATGTTTAATGTTCCAGGTTGTAATATTTGTAAAATCAGTCCAGAGATGTATGGCTTTGGCACAGCTTTTGTGCGATCAGAATTTCCCTGCTGTAGCTATTCACAGAGCCATGAGTCAAGAAGAGAGACTTGCTAAGTACCAAGAATTCAAAGATTTTCAAAAGGTTTTTTAAATTCTTTATATCAAGTATAAGAAAGATCTTTTGTTTTACAAGAATAAATAATTACTTATGATATATAATATACAATTTAATTATATAATACATGTAAACATTAAAATTAATCTTATAACTGTTATTAACTAAACAAATAATAGAATTTATTTGAAAATAATGTAAATTTGTAGTCTAATACGTTCACTGAGACGGTAATGAAAGGTTACTTAAAATGATATGTCACTTCATATTCTCTGTACGAAACATGTTAATTAGTTTTATGAGTTATATTTGTAAACAAGTACAAATAAAGTCTAAAGATTGCAATTTTTACCAGTTATGACTGTTCTTTTAGCGTTGGTTATTCTCATATTATTTTATTTATATTGGACTATTTTTTGTCAGAGAATTCTGGTCGCTACCAACTTGTTCGGCAGGGGGATGGATATTGAAAGAGTAAACATTGTGTTTAACTATGATATGCCAGAAGATTCAGACACTTACCTTCATAGAGTAGCAAGAGCAGGACGTTTTGGAACTAAGGTAAATCTTATGAAAGATCATGCTAGAACTGTATTATAGTATGAAAGTTTGCTGAGTTATACTTTGATTATCTTCATTTAAAAAATTTGTTATTTATAGGGTTTGGCAATTACATTTGCTAGTGACGAAGCTGATGCTAAAGTTCTGAATAATGTTCAAGACAGATTTGATGTTAATATTACTGAGTTACCTGATGAAATTGACCTTTCATCTTATAGTGAGTATATTAATCTTGTTCTTTCATTTTTTAGAAGAATGTGTAATGCACAATATATGTTATGAGTAGTTTATATTTTACGATAGTCATTTGAAAAGTTAGTGCAAACTGAGAGATTTGGCATTATTAGTGCTTATCAAGGTTATTAGGGTCTCTTAGAACACACAGTGTTTCAGTTAGATCGGTCTATTTCTTTGTGTTTGACGTTTGTTTGAATCGAGGAAACAAGTGATTTTCAAGAAAATTAACAACAAATATCAGTCAGCTCATTATGTATCTGGAAGGTGTGCCAGTCATTTAAGGTTATTGTAACTTGTTTACTTTTAAATTATTCAATATTAAACTTTTTTTTGCAATTTGGAGTGAATTGGCCAGCCAAATACCAGAAGAGCATATCCAGCATTGTATGCTTTTTAAGTTTCGCAAGATTAGTTATACAACAGTTGCCCCAAAAAACATATGCTGTGTTTATCTAAGTGCATTAGATATTTGTTAATGTCAAACAAAGATGGTTTGCATAACTACATGCTAAGGGAAAACTAGAAGCAAATCTATCTTACACAATCGAACTCTCAAACAGCTTTACCAACCTTTGTCAACAATCCAGGAACATTTACAGCATATTTTGAAAATCTGGATGACGTCCAAAATGGCATCTCGTGATATTTTACTCAAAAATCAATTGATTATTACTGGTCCAGGATTGAAAATTTGCACACTAGATGGAAAAAGGTTGTTGATAATGATGGTGATTGTATTATTGATTAAAATAAGGACTTGTTAAAAATTAATTCGTTTGAATTTAATGTAAGAAAGCGACATTACTTTCAGATCCCCCTAACATAATTTATTTGTTATTAAAAGTATATTTTTAAAAACAGAATGTTTTTTTTTTTACATATTTAATATTTTCTTTATTTTTTTCAGTTGATGGACGATAACCAATACAATATTGAGGTATTTCCACTTCAGTGTATTTTATTTTACTTAAATTAATTGTGCGTGTCAGTGATTTTCAAGGACTCAGTTGTATGTTGTATGCTTTCATTTTTGTAATAGATCTTCTGAAGAACTGATTATAGTTATTCATAAAATAAATTCATTTTTAACAATATTCTGGTCATAAAAATCAAGAAATATTATCTAGAATGTATATTCCTTTTGTACATTAATTTTTAACTGTTATAAAAGTTATCTTTTTAGTTAAAAATAAATGATGATGAAGAGAATGATGTCTACTTTAAAATAGTTCTAAGAACAGTGTAGAAAGTTATTTTGTCCTTGAAGTAATTTTGTTCCATGAACAAAGTCTTTTTATAATAAATATTTTTAATTTAAACCTGTAATTATCTATGTGTTATATATTTTTTTCCTTTATGTTTTATTTTATCATAATTAAAAAAAAAAACTGCCATATAGTTAGTGTCCAAAGAAATCTGGAAATTTCAAATTATCAGATAAATATTCAAAATTATTGACTGACAAAATTGAAAGCTTACTATAATGTTGACCGTCTATCACGACTATGTAGTAAGTATTAATCAATATATTAGATAATTAATATTGTGAAGTGATTTGGCAACACAAACATAAAATTGGTAATATCATCGATCAATGAAATACTAAGTTCTTCATGGATGTTTAATATACAGATAAGGAATATCTTAGATATCTACCAGCACATGATACTTGACGGTGTAGTAAAAAAATAAATTATGAAGAACAAATATCCGAATAGTGTGACAGCATTGATTGATTCAAAAGAACAGTGGATACACCTATGAATCTTTATATCAGCAGTTACTATGTAATGTTAGTTCGAGTAAGCCTGTCAAGGATTAAAATAGATAATTTTGGCCGAGTGATCCGAAGAAGGCTTAAAAAGCATAACATACTGATACTGTATAAACAGAATAAAGGGAGTTAATGATTAGAAAAATAAGGTGCAAATTTTTCCTGATTTTGAAATCAAACTTGAAAATAACAGGGATATACCTGTGCATAGTGGGCTAAGTCGAATTTTGTGAAATTCAAGCTATCTACTTAGAATCGTAATTTTTTCTCTTTCCTTGTGTCTAACACGCTAAGTGTTCCATCCATTGCAATGAAGGATATTCCTTTGTGAATCGTGGGCTGATATTCCAATCTTGAACTTAAAATAAGTTCAGAAAAATTACGATTCTAAGTAGATAGCAAAATTCGACTTAGCCCACTATGCACAGGTGCCACAGATATATAGTCGATTGGTAGCAGACTGTTTTCAGTACTTGGGTTAGAAAATGGTAATTGAGTATAATACTTTGACACTGCTGTACACATGGTAATCCAATAGTAATATTTATTTTAGAAAGTTAGCAAAACATGGTATTCCTAATGCTATTGAAAAATTATTAATGAAAATATAAATTCATCATTCAAATTGAATTTCTATCCACCTTTTATGGTATAAAAAAGCTTAATACAGCCAGAATCATAAGTATTTTGTACTTTCGAATAAATTAAATTTATCTTTCAATTATTAATACTTTTTTATCTCTGTACTATTCTAATAATGATTTTTTATGTTTAATGTGTTCCAAGCCAATCAGGCTAACAGGGAGGTAGAGCCAAGCACTCGCAATGTAGACCTCCCCTTTCTACTAAAATGATTTATGTACATTATCTGGCACCTAATGTAATGAATCATATTAAGAAATAATTTCTAGAGCCCGAAGCAGAAAGACCAGCTTCACTAATTACATTAGCAATATTTATCCTTTTAATTATCTTTATGTGAACTCAAATGCTCCTAGGAAAATGAATACATTGATTCTTTTTTTGCTTTCAAAAAACAAATAATTAGAACATAAACGCATTGGTTGCGAAATAGTTTGACTCAGTTATTGTTAAAAAAATTATATTGACAAATATGCTTGTTGAAAATGAAAATGTTTGAAGACCAAAACATCGCATTATTTTTTTCATTTGTTTCATAGGTTAATTGTAGACACAATTTCATAAATATTTTATTTATTTTACTAACAATACTTCAGAATGTTTGATACACTAATCCAACTTGTAATCATCGTGGCATTATTTTATCCTTTGTTTGTTGACTCCATTGATTGTATTTAGATGCTGGTTCAATAAATAATGGTGAACACTCCAGGGAATGTTTTGGCCAAATAATGTCTGCATGAGTTGAAATGATTTCCCAACCTCGATCAACATCACTTTCGCAGATCAATCTGCTGCACACAACATATCTTAAAAAATATTTCTCTCCAAATTCTCCTTGGTTTAGAAATATTTCTTTGCTTTCTAAAAGAATTTTCAAGAGATCTGATGTCAATCCATTAGGGCCCTACACATAACAAATATAATTTATTATTTACTAATCATAAAAATGCTTATTACACACATTATTGTACTTGTGGCTTATACTATTATTATGCTTATTATATACAAAGTTAATTACAAGTTAACCTTAAATAAGGATACCGTTTAACTTTGACATTCAACAATAATAAGAAACTCACAATTTAAAAAATGAGTCAAAGAATTCCAAAACGATTTTAAACGTGTATAATAGTTATTCCAATGATAAAATTCGTTTTCAAATGAGATTCTGCGATATATACATAATGCTCCTTATTAACTAAATTTACTTTTTGTATAGAAATTGTTTTTTTTTTTAAATATAATTCTTTACAGTTCTTAACAGTCCAGAGGAATAGGCATCGCAAGTATATTTGGTTACGATCTAAAATCGGTTTTGCAAGGCCACTTGGCGCCCTGAACGAGCAGGTAAATGTAACACTTTGGAGAGCACAAATGAGTGTTTATTTTTGTTCATGTTAATATTGGTTTCTTCTATTTCTTAGTTCTGAACATATTGCAGTCAATAAAATGTGCTAATATATTCCACGTTCGAAATACATTAGCTGAAGTACTGTAAATTGATTTTTATTTACAGATTATACCCGGATAGGAAAAATTCAAGACTCCCTTTGGAACATCATCCGATTAGCCAAATCAGCATAAAGAGACGTAAAATAAATAAACAATTAACAAGTTTCAATGCAAACAACTTACTTTCATTCTGAAGCATACTAAACCCATTGATGTCGGAGCAACTATTTCAAATCTTTTGTCTTTTCTTACAAGAGTTTCAAAATATTTAGCAAGTCTTATATGGTTTCTAATATAGTTTTGTAGACCGCTTACACCGTATAATCTGAGAGTGAACCATAATTTCAGTGCTCTGAATCGCCTTCCTAATGATATTTCCCAGTTCTGAAAGAAATGCATTAAAAATTATTGTAAATATTCATGAAACAAGGTAAAAATAGATTGATTGAATCGTTTGAATTTATACTATAATCTATTACTAAGATATGCACAGATCCTGAAAAAAATAAAACAATCTTGGTAAGTAGATCACTGAAACTGGAACTGTAAGCAGATATGATTCAGTTTCATCAAATGAAACACTGCACTTCTTAATACGCTACAATAAAGTTGACAGATACTTCTGGATCATTAGTATACATTTTAAAATAGTTTCCCAATGTAACATCTTGCACCAATGGATAGCATGAGGGAAGCCGGAGCTTTTCTAATTGATATCTAGATAGAAAAGAACCGTATTATTATATTTACATATTATTGATGTGTACCACCCAACCATATCGGCAACTCTGGATGATGTTCAAACTGAAAAACACTATTGTGATTAGTGATATTAATACACAATGACAGCTGTTGTTAACATAAGTACATTTCATTGATGATGCTAACCCCCAATCCACAGGCAAGAAACCAACTTTCCTCTCCTTTCCTGGCCATCTCCGCTGTCCAGAACTCCCACTCATGTGAATTTACTCCACCACCCCTGCCATTGTCAAACGTAATACACACACTTTCTTTATGAGCTTTATATAATTATGAGCATACGAAGTATCCTCCATTGCGATGAAATAAGGAACTTAGTCTCAGTCTCATCCTGCACAAGATATTGTAGATCTTTAGAATTGCAGATTCATGGATGCAAGTTGATGAGAATCGATTTTACCCAAAGTCTAAACTCAACAGTCTGCCCTAAGGGACTGGAGTTGCATCCTTCAGGAAACCGTAGCCATTTTGATATCAGGACCGTTTTACTTGGTGGTATGGAGTGGTACAAATAAGAGCTCTGTTGCACATGATTGGTTTTTATTCTTAAATGTTAATACATTATGTCACAAATGTATAAATTATTCTAATGATTACCCTTAGTTGTTCATACATAACTTATTATTCGGATATGATTTCATTTAAATTAATGCAATTTCTTAGGCCTAAGCAAATATGTAGTATTGAAATATATAATTTATATAGGTATTAATATAAAACAGTAGTTTAAGATACCTTTAAGTCATCTTAAATTAAACCTTTAAGTGTTTTAAGTAATTACATACCCTAAAATCCGGAGCCCATTTTTCAATACATTCACCTCTATCCCTGAGATAAATTCGATCTACAGAGAATGTTTCATGTATATAACGTCTATCTTTTATCCTGAAAAAAATGTAATAAGGAGTTTTATTCTGTAATAAGAAGTTAATTAGCTAAATTATACACTGAATCTAAAAAATGATCAAATTATAAATTTTCAAATTATTACTTCATTACTATACTAAACTTGATTCACCTTGGTGCAGTGACAATGGATAAAACCTATTGCGTTGTCAGAATGCAGGTGGATCTCTCTCCTGAATACAATATAACTTGGATACAAATTATTAGATTAAGGTGGGCAGGCCAGAATGAGTGAGGAGAGTCCCTCAAAGAAACTACTGGAGGGAAAGTTGGACCATGCCAGAGGAAGAGGAAGACCAAGGCTGGGATGGGCAGACGGAGTGACACAGGATGTCAGAGGTATCTTGAACGTCCCTAACTGGAGGGTGACCGCATTGGATAGATCCCCCTGGCAAAGGCTCCTTGAGGAGGCTAATACCTACAATGGTTTGTAAGGCCATTATGAATATCATGTACATATGTATGTATGTATATTTGAAAATATTTTTTTAATTTAAACTTCCCCGTTCTTGTGAAAGACCTTCTCTTGTGACTTTATTACAGGCTCTGAGGAGACCCACAATTTGGATCGAAACATTGTTTTCAAATAAATAGTTCAACCCTATTTAAGATATTATTTCTTTGATCTCCACACGGACCATTTTCTTCTCCCTATTATTATTATCAGAAAAGGCTAAATGAACTGGAGACATTTGAAAACAATTCCCACTACTAACAAAACCAAATGAGTTTATGGATCCACCCAATATTTAAATACAATAACCTTTTTCATTTCAACCCGTGGAGGATCTTTGGTTCAGTACATGGTATAACTGTAGTGTTTCTAAGACAACGTTTATGCAGGGAGAGGATTTGTCCGAAATAACACTCAACCGTCAGGTTTGATGTGATTAAGTACCCACTAGAATAGAAGCCAGAAGTACCCACAGTCACACTCAGATTTGAACCCAGGATCTTCAGCAAAGCAACTCAGCTCTCCAAACACTGAGCTTAACCCCTTTCTTTATTTATTTATAGGCCACTCATAGTAAAAATCTTTGCAGGTGGGAATGAAAATCATATTCATATAATATGGAGGGAGGAGTGAGGTATAATGTGCCTTTGATCTCCTCTTATATGCCACTGGACTGAATCATTTAACATTCATACACTAGGTCTAGACATACATATTTCCAGCATTTTTATGTTATAAACTATATTTATTTAAGCCTAATACTATGTTAACAATTTAAACAACTAAACTATAGTAATATTTACAAGAATAATTTTAATTTTAATATTATAATATGGATTTAAAATTAGGACACCTTCATCATTAAAATATACAAATAAAATACAACTTATATTTTAAATAAAACTCATTTTATATTTACCAAAATGCAGAGCAATCGAAATTAACCAGGAACCATTTATGAGGATTCGTGTTGATGCTGTCTGAATATTCCATTCCTTTCATTAAATAACGATATTCCGGACATATAAAGGCAGCGCCTGCAAATTTTTTCCATTCAATGTTTAATAATTAAGTGTTTTTTTATTTGTGAGAGCTTTATGAAATTATTTCTTTATTTGTAGCAATAATTCCACTTTATCCCAGTTAATTGAAAAGTTTTGCAGAAATTCTGAAAATTCTCTTATAATTTTTTTGGGGTGCTGAAAACAAGTTTCAATTTGGTTAACTACACATTTTTTTTTTAAATATAGAAATATAATTTATACTACACTTAATGAAGGAAAAGTTATTTAATTTTTTCAAAGAATATATAAAATATACTAAGTGCTCAAAAAACATATTTTAATTTTCTGCCTCTTAAAAAGGGAGCAATGAAACAAAAATAAACATTGGAACAAAAATGTTATATAAGTTACTTTTATTTAATTTAATATAAAATGAATATTGGAATTCATTCCATTAAGAAATGATTCCGTTGGACTAAATTTTGATAAATAATGCTGAATCTTTTATCAGCAAAGACGAAATTTTTTATCATTCATTAAAAAAGGTTAACAAGCCATAAGACAGAACTTATACATACCTTCCTATTTCTCATTTTAATAGGCCTAATGAGGTAATGGATGATCCAAAACGTTCCCCGAACGAACAAAATTATAGAGAAAAACTTCAGGGAATTTACTCCTGTTTAACTTATTAAAGCAATAGTTAATAGCAATGAAATATATATTTTGTTTTACTATGCTTTTCATATTATATGAGAAAAAACGAAAAAAAAAATTAGTTGGAGAGGAAAATAGTTGACTGGATATTATAAATGGAGAATGGAGATAGTTGGGAGGTGCAGTCAAGAAAACACCAAATAAGTCTTGACTGCACCCTCCAACTATCTCCATTCTCCAAAAATAATTAGTGCTCTTTTTTCTTAATATTTCTGGTTTAAATTGAGAAAACAAAGTTGATATTCCTAATCAGACCAAAAAGTATAACTCTTACAAAGAATGAGCTCCTTAACATTATGACCCTGGAAAAAATGAACTTTGCAGACCTTTGTGGTTGTACAACCTGGAAAGATTTGTTTGAACTTCGAAGTTTTACTTACCTCCAAACATCTCCAAGGTAAATGTGGCTTTGAAAAAATATCACATTGGTTTTAAAACATTAGATTGTTAAAATTTAAAAATTAAGATCTAGTTTCGGTAAAAATAAGTATAGTTTTCCTATTCCGTTTTTTCCTTAGTTCTATTTTTTACCATTTAATATATTTTTCACCTCCATCAATCGCGAGAACACGGGGATATAGGATAAGTAAAGAGAATGGATTTGTCTGGCTTGGATGCGAGCCTTGTTAGCTCAATGGCTAGAGCACCGCGCTAGAGACGCGGGCGACCCGGGTTTGAATCCGGGCCAAGACATAATCAAATATATATATATATATATATATATATATATATATATATATATATATATATATATATATATATATATACTGCGAGAATGTAAACAAACAGAATGTACATAGTGGGGATCAGAACTCAATAAAGTGTTCTTTGCGTGCTTTGTATCCGCTAAACGCTTAGTTATATGTATGTATATGTGAAGTCAACTAGTATTCAATGTTAGTATATATTTAAGTGAAAGAAAATTGTCCGGGTGGAGGTCAATAAATTTCTTAAAAGTAGGGAGAAATGTTTATTCAAGAGCTATCGTTTCGACCCACATTGTAGGTCTTCTTCAGGGCTGTCGAAAGGGAGGGCGGGGGGCACTGCCCTGAAAAAGGCCGAAACGTTGGCTCATGTATAAACATTTCCCCCTACTTTTGAGAAATTTATTGACCTTCACCCGGACCATTTTCTTTCACTTATATATACAAGGTCAACTATTACCATTCAAGATGTATATATTTTTAATTTTTGTTTAAGATAATTGGAACATTGTTTATTATTAGCCATTTAAGTAAGGCCCTGGTGATAGCATAGAACAATTAATTATCAAGTCATTGAAAACAGCACTTCATAGCATTTTTGTTGCATTCGTCCATTTTTTGTTTAGATATTAATTAAAGCATATTACTGACTATTTTTTTTTTTAAATGTTGTATATTGTACTTAATGAATTATTTTCATTTCTTAACCAGTGCAAAATAACAATACTTGTGTCAATAGCAATAAAATGTCAATAAAACCTGCATATGCCGCATCTATATGCATCCATAATCCTTCTCCGCGGCAGATTGGTCCAATTTCTGACAAATCATCAAAGACGCAAGTTCCCGTAGTTCCAAGCGTAGCAACTACCTGCAATAATAAATATTTGTAAATGCTTGTTCAATAATAAACGTTTATTAAAAGAAAAAGAAATGTTCACCCTCCTACTCTAAAAATTAATTCTTTTGCGATTCAAGTATCCAATAAATCCGCCCAATCATTGTTATTGTTTATTTTTTCTTCCAAGTTCAAACACATGAAAATACTAGTACAATTAAGAAAACGTAGTTCACCTCAATTGGATTAGGAGGATTTATTCCTATCATAAATCAGGCCCTAAATTATATCAAAGAGAAAGAAAATTAATTTGAAAGAAAAAAAAATACAAGGTTTCAAGCAACATAATAAATCGTATAACTAAAAGTTTATTGATGAGCTTAAAATAAGAGAATTCATTTTTTATTAGATTTTATTGGATTTTTCTGAAGTTTACTGCGTGCAGAGATGTACAAGATACCCTATATTTCTTTACCATACTCAAACGACAAGAAACAGCTCGCCGTTACAGACTACTTCAACATTCACTAAACAAACGCTCTAAGCTCCCGATTTACTTCAAAAGACTCATATACATGAAAATTATTAAACCCATCTAGATATACGGAGTAGAGCTTTGGGGCTCCACTAAGACATCGAATTCCTCTCGTATTCTATCCTTACAATCAAAAATCCTTCGTAAAATCCTCAGTGCTCCTTACTTTGTTGCTAACAAAGTAATCTATAATGACCTTAATGCCCCGTTTGTTGCTGATTTGATCCGAATCCGATATCGATCATTTCATGACAAACTTCATTTGCCCTCAAATTCACTAGTTTCAAGCCTCGCAACCTCTTCAATTCCTGATAATCCTCCGAGGCGTCTGAAAAGAAGATGGCCTCGTGAACTTCTAAGCTGAACTTTTTATTTGAGTACTATCACCGGGTAGTTTCTCTACTTGCCTTACGTCGGGATATGATTTTTCGTTCATTATATTTATTGGATGTATTCCGTATACACTTGTAAATTTCAATAAATATATTTAAAAAAAACAGTTTATTTTTTACATGAATTATTTACGAATAGATCGCGTTGATCGCGCAAATGTGACAAGACAAAATATTATATTTTAAAGATTTCAATTGAGACTTAAGTAAAACCAGTTATTCAAACATTTTATCATTCATTTTTCTTCATGAGATGAGGCCTCGTAATCGTAAAAGAGAAGAGTCTCTCCACAGGGGCAGAACTTGGCAAAGAGGTGTTTTATTTTAATTTTTTTTTTATTGTAGGATAAGCATTTAAGCTCTTTAAGCTGGTGTCTTTATTATTTAGGTATTGTATATAGCGGTGCTGCCAGTAGACCCTGTGTTTTCGCCACTTGCAATAGAGGAGTCAGAATCCTCTAAAAACATGTAATAATATTCATCTTTTGACTTTTATTTTAGATCACCTTCAATATTGTCTAAAGCTTCCGATTTTTGTTTTTAAGATCGATTAATTTTTCGAGTTTCAGTCAGTAAGTTCTGTTACATATTGTTTCTGCTCTTTTGGTACCCATTTCATTTTAAAGAACGGATGTGATACTGAGGCTAATATTGTATTATTTGCTGGAGGCTCTAACTGCAAACACTTTTTAAAAAGCCTATTTAGATTTTCCATCCTAAGAGATTTGATGATATGTTCAATTCTTATTAGCTCAGGTAACAGACAACCATAGTGTCTTTTTCCCCTTGCAAGCTTTGAATAGCTTCTACTATTGGCTTTGAACAGACCATATATTCACTTAAAAAGTGAATTTCATTTTCCTTCAACGGAGGTGGCTTCAACATTTTCATGTTTTCACTACAACGGTTCTGCACGGCTAAAAGATATTTTACGGAATTACAATAAGAGTTCCGAGTTGCGCATGGAGAATGGTGACTTTTCTGTCAACTCCAAATATGTTTCACATGCTTTTGGTGATGTAGAACATAAATTCCACTTTGCTAAGGCCATTGAATCATCATCTTCATCTCCATTACCTTAATGGATTTATATTTCTTCAAGATCTTTTTCATACGCATGTAAAACATGTTCATTTTAGACTGTCTCTCAATCAGACTTCCCAAATACTTCAAAAGCCTTAACCAAATTTTAACTGTTATCTGTAACGGTTTTAACAATTTTTTATAGTTTCAGAGCATGGTCTGAATTTATATCAGCTATCATTTCTGCAACTTTATCATTGGGGACTTCATAGCCCTGACATCTATCATGAGTCGCCATCTATCAATTAGGCCCCAGACTACAATTTCTACGGTGGGTTCAGTTTTATCTATGGTGACATTTTAAATTAATGTCACCATAGATTCTTGTCACATTTTGTGAATAAATATATAAATAGCTATTACTAAAAGTATTTTAGCAAACAGTATTTACAAAATACTAAGATACCAAACAAAGAGTATTTAAATACAAGATACAAAATGAATTTTAAAAAACTATTTTAGTTACAAAATGAAAATAAGTATTTTGTATCTTGTATCTGTATTTCAGATACTTATATCTCAAATAAGTCAATCTCTGAGTGCATGTAGTATTGGCATTTCATTGAGCTAATAATATTGTTAATGAAGATTAACACATATTTTTTAAGATCTTTTTGATACATAATTAAATATTTCCACATTATATTACGCATTTAATATTCAATGCGTTACGATCGAGTCATCTTGATAATTTCTCATAACACCCTGGTATACTAATATTTCCTGAAATATTGTGTTACCAAAAAAATAAAAAATCCAAATAATTTAACTAAGGAAAAATTAGTAATGAAAGTAATGCGTACGAAACACGGTATGAATCCAGATTCTCTGTCTTGTTTTATTGCGGCGAGTAATGTCGATGCGTTTAGTCGTCCAGTATCGTCTGACGGAAGTAATCTAGTTTTCATTGAACCTAAAAGACCAGCTTTCTCCACACACGAATTTGACTGATCTGAAAAATAGGAAGCTATGTTAAATTCAGATAAAAAGAAATTTGTGTTACAACTAAAAAATATGCGTAATAATCATTAATAGCAGGAAACGAGGTTAATCCATATAGACCAGTCAATACAATGTTTTTTGGCCGTTAGTCACTTTAATTGGGTTCAGCCTTTCGCACAAAAACGTAACTATGAATTAATACATAGTAATAAGTATATTTTCCTCCATCTTCAATGAAGGAATAGCTGCATTTGCCGAGCAAACGACGAAGTAGGAAAAGATGCTCAACAGGTGAAAATTGTTATTTGATCCTAAGGCAACGTCATTTCGAGAGTCCCCAAATTTAAGTGCAAGTCCAAATGGAACAGAAAGATGCTTGAACCAGCCTCAATTATAGGACTGTACCTAACGCCAGGGGTGTTGAAGTCACGGAATGATAAGACACAAACTGCTCCTATTTGGTCTGTTGTGAGACCAAAAATCGCATGTCTATAGTCTCCCGATAGGAATGGGAGAATTCATAGACATAGGTAGACACTTTGCGCAACAATTCACTATTGTGGATATAACTGCAACGTGAGGCGAAAAACACGGCCCAGTCTGTCTCCAGCTACCGAGAGTGCAGTGTTCAACTTTTTTTCTTCATTTTTTTAAATGTTGTAAAACAAAAAAATGTACTTTAGAAGACTTTCAAGTTTAGCTTGTCTTCGATACGTGACGAGTCCTGCTTACGAAAAATCGTTAAAAAAAAGTGGCAGTTGAATCACTGGCTGTAAAGCACAAGATGTTATCTGGAATGACTCGTGATTTGGAAAAGCAAATAGGAGATCCCCATACAGAAAATAACTACATGTTCAAATCACCAAAGAAGCTAGGAGCCATCCTCAGCAGAGCATATGGAAATCGGGTCCACGAAGGGATCCAGGCAGGCAATTTTACTTAAACAGCTACCACGAAAAGGGTATGCTTATCTCTTGAACTTGTAAAATTCATGCTTGAGACTAAGATCCTTCCCAGTAAATGGAAGCATGTTACCCCTCCTCAAGTCGAATATATCAGGGAACGAGCCAAAAGTCTCAAGATCCCTACCGACCAATAAATTGATTGCCTCATTTCGGAAAGGTTTACTAGAAGATCATCCTGAATTAACTAAAGGGTTTGAACACTGCGTACTTCCTTTCGAGCATACTGGTTTCCACCTTTACCTTTGTAAGGAGCATAATCCTTTGAAGCTAAAGACTGAGGTGAACACAAATTTCAACTAGAACGTGGCAACAGCCATAATATCATTAGATTGCATGATGGCATTCGACTCTTTGCCTCACTGTATTTAATGCTGTAAGCTCATAGATTTAGAATATCCTAAATAACTATACAACCTTATTGTTTCATTCCTAGACCCCAGAACAAAATCTTTGGGAGTTTGTCTCGATCCTTTCCACTAACGTACGCAGTACCTCAAATTTTATTTTCGATTTACTGCTTATCTAAATTTTAGACCGTAATAATTAAAAAAAAAATGATATGTAAACTACATCATACCAATTAAATAAAAGAGTGCCCTAACATCTTTAATGAAGTTAAGAAAATAAAGATTATAGAGTAAAAACTAAAAAGAACACGAACATTTCTTAAAAGGATAGAAAGGTGGAAAAATAGAGTAGAATCTAAAGTAGATAATAAGAAAAAAATTATATTCGTTATGGTGCAACTTATCAAAGTATTTACGTTCGTTTTTGTACTTCAAAAAGTCGTCTTACGTATACGAATTTTCAAAGATATCGAAAAATGTACCTTTTCATTTAAAATTTTTACACTTCTGAAACCCACAAAAACCGCTTGATTTCTATGGATGTCTTAAACCACACGATACTAATGAATTAGTGCCTACATATTTTTTAATTATGAAGCCTCTGTTACTTTCTATAATTTTTTTATGCGTTTAAAATTATTAAATTCATTCCGATAAATAATTTTTTAAATAGCATTAAATAGTTTATGAATTAGAAAAAGTACATGTGCATTAATAAAGAATTAAAAAATTCAATTATAAAGATATATTAATGAAATATTATAGGCTTATGATATAAAAACTAACTATTATTTATTACTATTTTTATTAATTTTTTAATATTTTAATATTTTAGATATTTTAATATCTAGAGATATTTTAATATCTTTTCTCTTAAAATCAAAAATATTATTTATTACCCATACCAATGTAAGGGGGCAAATTAATAACTTAAACTTACCACAGGAATAAGCTATTAGTTTTCTACTTATAGTATTTTCATCCAAAGAAGGATCATTTTCCAATAATTGGCGGATTAGTTTATGTTTCGCAATAAGGAGTGCAACGAGAATCCCTTCACTCCCAGAGCTCTAAAAAAAAATATATATATATCTATATTAAAAATGAAGGTCATAAGAGTTCACGTCACAAAAATAATTTTTGTTTTACATCAAACTTTAAGAAATTAATGAAAAAAAAGAATCGTTTACATTCTTCTCGGATATTGGCAGTTTCATCTAACATCTATGTGTCTTAACCAATGGAGGTTTTATTTAATAGAAGATTATGTCGAAAAATAGAGATTCTTAGTTCAGGGCTGAACTTTTTATCATTATTATTATCGTTGTAGTCACGTTTATAATCAACAACTCTCTACCTAGCAAGTATGTAGTTGGTTTTTATGTTCTAAGATGTTTGTAAGGTTTTACGAACCTGTATGATTCCACCACCAGGTCCATCGGAACTTGCTAAATAGAAATCCGGGAGATCCATCATCTTGGCTAGCCAATCGAGGACAATCACTTCAAGTTCAGTAGATGCTGGGCTAAGAAACTAAAACAATTTTTTTTAATAAACATTTTCATACCATAAGTATTCTATATCTAGAGGAGTCTCTTCCTAAAAGCAACATTTCCAGATTTATCCGTACTAAAAAAAAAATTATCGAATAAACTTTTCTGAAATGATTTGTGTAAGAATGCTCTGACTTATGAGGTGCAATGCATTTTTTCCTGTCACTAAACTCAAGATATTGTGTTTAATACAAGTTCCTTTCATATATCCTAGAAGGAAATTGAAAAATTTTAGCATTATAGTGTGATAGCACCATTATCATACATTAATATAACATACGTTAAGGATTCCTTAACTAATTTAATCAGAAACAGTGTTATGCATCTCCTCTTTTGTGGATACTGCAATATGTCGTCCCACATTACTATGTCCATATCGTGTAAATGAAGACTCAAGAAACCTGCTTCCTTGAGGACAACATCACTTAAATTGGTTTTTGAACAACCCATTGATGGGTTGTTGAATCCATGATGGGAAGGATACAGTTAGAAGTGAAACAGGGAAAGAGTGTGGTGATTAAGAGGAATGGAATCTTTGACGCATATGTAGAGATTAGAGAATTTATTTTGGGACTTAAAGACAATTGGTAGGTTGGGAATTGGGGAGTGAAAGAATTTTTTTATCATATATTGTGAAGAAGCCTATAAGTTAATTATATCAGGTCTTCTCGTATTTTTTACAAGGAAATAGTACAAGTTGTTTGATGATTTAGGGGTCATTTGATCAATAAATCGTCTAAATAATTCGAATAGAACTTAAAGGAACCCCCGAGATGATGCCAAAAAAATATAAAATTAATTATCGAGAATCCGAAAGGCCGAAAATGATGGCACAGAACCATAATTGGGCAAGATTTTCTAATTTTTTAAACTTTTAATCACTCGTCAACTATTTAAAAAAAATGTTCTCACCCAGTTAAATCCGACGCATCCAATCCCAGAAGAAATTATATCACCAATAATGCTGGGGTATGAGATTCCGGTTGGAAAATATGCATTAAACATGGGTGACATCCAATGCGTGATCTGAAACAATATTCAAGAAATTCACAAGTGATTATATGTTAGTAAATTTTGATTGGGAAACTACATACCCCCGGCATAATTTTTTCTTCTATGTCAGGAATAATTTGTCTCCAATCATCTGGATGTTCTGGTGCTTCTTTAGGTATTAGGTGATGAAGGTATCCTGGCTCAACTTTTGGGAGAACTGTCCTACGGACAATAATAATTTATAAGCTGATTGCAATAACATTAATCAATTAAATACATCTCACAGTATTTTGATTTGTAATGTATAAATACATAAATATAAATATATAAAACCACAGATTTAAGTTATTTCAACACCTAGATTTTTTTTATTGCTGAGCTTTATTCTGTAACCAGAAAGAATCATAGGCGCCATAGAATGATTTTTTTGGAAAGACCTCTTGCTGCTTCTTCATAACTATCACACTCCAATTATGCTACCCTCTATATCTTGTTTAAAACTACAAACAATTTTCTATAAATTACGACTAATTATATTATGACAATTTCTTTGAACTCTTTTAAAAAGCTGTACTACTACAACCCGCGAAGCGTTTTTTATTCAGTTATTAGCTAGAAGTTTGGTGGAAGATAGAAAGCATTCAGTTTATCGCTTATCAGGCTCCGTCAATAAAATTTATTCAATCATCCTAAAATCATAAATGTGGCGAAATGATTTGCAAAGGCTAGACAAAATAACTCGACTGAAGCATAGAATAATGTATATTTTTTTGATTTGCACATATCATTGTTTATAGTGTTACGAGCGCGGGAATTGGCGATTCCTGGAAGAAAACAAAGCCCCCTTGTCGGCAGAAATGAAAGAGGCCTTTTCGCGAAACTTCGAGATCCTTCCCGTTTGATCTAGATCTGTCATTCTGTCTATTTAAAGAGAATCTCGGCGCGAGTAGAGTTAGAGTGTTAAAGCACACGGTACGGTTAACATCGGATACAGTGATAAGCCAGTGTAATAAGTCAGTGACAGTTTGTGAATGTAATTTTGTGACAGTTTGTTATTTTCAGAGATTCTTACGGTCGGTGGACTTTAATTAGTGAACTGTAAGTGTTAATTAGTTAAGTAGCGGTTGTAATTTTATGTGATTTGTACAAGCTTATGTAAATAGTTAAGCTGTTTAGTAATAATAATATCTGATATTATTGTAATAATTCAATAGAAGTTAGGCCTAGAGTATAAATATCTAAAATATTGTTGTTGTAAATTTATTTCAGTTAACAATTTATTTGTTAGTAATTTATCTGTTATTAATTTAATTGATAATAGTTTAATTGTATTCTTTTAGCAATTTTGTAAATAAATATTAGTATCTTTGATTAAGGAATAGCTTAATTCATTTTTAATACCCAGTAGCCCGTAACAATAGTGTAGCTGGGCGCTAGATGTCTTTTGATATTCTTAAGGAACAAATCTTGCAGTCTCACATCCTCAATCATACTAGTATATACTAGTATGAAACTAGTATCTCACTTTTATAGCTTTCAGAGTCCTGCTAAATTTAAGATTAATCTAGGTTTCAGTTAATATTTTATCTTTCTGCAGGATTAGCCTTATTTTGTTTGTTTGAATAATGATAAATTTTTACTAATAATTTATTAAAAGAGCAGTTCTCTTCCCACCATCCAAACTGCATCATCATCCTAGATTTAGAGCATAATTTCAGCCCGAGTTCTAACGTCGTGCATTAAGCTCAGCAGGTACCAAGAGATCCTAAACCTCTTCAGTGGAAAATAGTTGACTGGATAATTCTAATAATGGTATGAAAGGAATGAAACTTCATGATTTGCGCTGCTCCGTGCCGTTCATATCATATTGCTTTTAATTTACTATTTTTTAAATATATTCTTCGTTAATTTTATTATTTGTAATTTAAACTAATAAAATGGTAATGATTATAGGTATTCATAACTAAGCCATTCGCCTGTATACTATAATAGATACCTAATACTATGTTTTATTATGAGAGGAAAATAGTTGACTGGATGATAAAATGGAGAACGGAGATAGTTAGGGGGTGCAGTCAAAAAAACACCAAATAAGTACTAGACTTATATTTTGTTAGTGCCGACGTTTCGACCTACAATGTAGGCCATCTTCAGGGCTATGAGAGAGAAACAAACAGAACAAAAAATATATAAAAACGTTACAGTAACAAGAATATAGTGACATGTAATGTAGAAAATTAAAATAGTGACAGATATGATAATTAAAGATAACGAATATAAAATAGTGACAGAATATACTAAAATTAAAATAGAGGCAGATATAATAAAATTAAATTAAAGTTCGAAACGTCGGCACTAACAAAATATAAGTCTAGTATTTATTTGGTGTTTTTTTGACTGCATCCCCCAACTATCTCCGTTCTCTATGTTTTATTATCTTCTTGATTTCTTTCCATTCTTATTATTTCTGATGTTTTTTTTTTGTTTTTTTTTTATAATTTATCTTTTACTCTGTGTATTACTTTCCATATATACTGAGCAAAAATGAATAGGGATATTGCTAATTTTGTAGTATATACTTTATCTAGCATTTACATTATTATATATTTAATTTAATTTTAATAATTTAGCTTTTTATAACAAAAATAATATTAAAATGCTAGGTAAATACAACAAAAAAAGTGGTATCCCTATTCATTTTTGAGCAGTTTATAACATAAACCGTTAAATCTTTGGTGCTGCAAGGTTTATATAGTTTTTCTGTTTTCGTTTAAAATATTAGATTGAAAAGTCGGCAAAAATAAAATAAGACTTAATTAACTTAATTTGTGTAATTCATTTACTGTATATATATATCACACACACACACATACACAAACGCGCGCGTGCGCGTGTGTGTGTGTGTGTGTGTGTGTGTGTGTGTGTGTGTGTGTGTGTGAAAACCTTAACTTACAGAGCATTACAATTTAACAAGTAAAAATGTAATAATGCTTAATTAAATACCTGTTTCGCACGGATTCTGTATAATCAACTATGTAGTCTATTGCGTCTTTGGCCAGTTGTTTAAAATCTTCAGGCTCCATAGTCAACTGTTTCCAATTACTGTATAACATATAATAACTAATATTATTTTTTTATTCTGAAAAAAAAACTGATAGAGTGAATTTTTGTTTATTATTTTCGAAAATAACGTTTGTAATCGGCCAAGAAAATCAGTGCTACCCCTCTTTAAATGTGAAAATTAACGTTTCGTGATAATTGAAATGCCGAAAGTAAAAACAAAATCCCATCACCGATAGAACTTCAAGGGAATTCCCTGGTTGTGAGTAAATGGAGCTTTTCAGACTTAAAAATCAGTCGGTTATAAACCTTCAAAAGAATAAAACAAAGTTACTGTATTTGAGATTTGAAACATAAACATTTTTACTCATTATAATTGAAAAATGGCTTAATTTTATAATATTTGACCAGAGTATGATGCGAGTGAAAAACGTTGTTCATCTTAAAGACCTCATAAAATGGATGTACGTAAGATAATGCTGAATCACTCACTATATATCTACAATCTAGGTGAATAAAAAGTTAGGTCGATTTTGGGCCAAAATGAGTTAATGGTACTGAGGGATGTGGAATCCTTGTAGTGCATAAGTGACTAAGTCAGGAAGTGGCTAGAAACGGAGTTATTGCGATGTGCGTTTTTATCCATCTTATGATTTCATGACCTTAGATGGTTAAGTCGAGTTAACTGAATATGTACAGATGTTTCTATTAGTGAATAATTAACTAAGTAAAGTTAACCAATTATTCACGTCAAATCCAACGTGTTTAAGTCTAGTTAACCACTTATGTACGAACAATATATCAAACATTCACTACAAAATTATGCCTTTGAAACTAGTTGTTTAAACCTGGATTACTAATTACACAATTCTCGGTTGCGGTGGAGTATTTCTCATAATTTTTTAGAACCTGTTAATAGACATCACAACTAACACTTACCAGAACATGAGTAATGACTTCTCCTGACTTTCTTTTCTATGCCTGAGTCCATTTCTAGAATTTTCTATTTGAATGAATCCATAGAACAATATGAATATTCAGTCAAAATCGCGATGGTTTCAGTATAGTTCTCATCTTTGGTGAGGAAATTACTAAATGCCTTCACGACGTCAGTTATTAGAGGTCTTAAAAAACAAGGGTTTTCAAAAAGCGATAATGATTCGTTGTAGCTCAAAAGATATAAACCATAGGAATAACCAAGTTCCTGGATCCTAGTTTCACTATTCTCCAGATGTATGATTTATATAAGGAGAGACGTTAAAATGCGACCTCTTTGATGCAAAATATAACGAAAATTCAATTTTTAGCTGAAACAGAAGTACAACACGCAATTGCAAAACCTGTTTATGAGCACTAGAAAAAAAATAAAATTTTCGCAGATCAGCCAGCAAAGCCGAATTAGCTTTTGATTTACAGCAATGCCTTCAGACCCTTCATGCTAAGCCACCAGTTTCTTTAAATAAGCGTCGACTTTGGAATTTTCAATTAGCGCAAGGAATCGTCTCCTGCCTTTACCAGTTGTTAAGAAATTCAGTAGGTGTATTAGAAAAAGTTAGTACATACTATTCAAGTTAGTAGTAATCCTGTTATTAAAAGAAAGATAATAGCAGAGTCCGATTCTCGTAACTAGTGCCAATGGTTATAACACGGAACGGGAGGGGCACAGCTTTATTTCAATTATTCTCCAGACAATAAGAATCTTATAAAACAATTAATTTCACAAGTAGAAGCCGTATAATTTCTATTTCATTACCAAATACGTCCAATGATCAGTCCAGCGATATCAATCGATAAAAAGAATATTTGTTTAATACCATTCCACAAATATTATGTAAATATAAAATCAAGAGATTACCATCCTACAGGCCTTGATTTGGCTGATTGGGATCCAGATGAGGAAAATAATTGTGTCCAACAAACCAAGTAACCAATATTGTACGATTTCGAAGTTTCTTCTTTTTATCATATTTTCACATTGTTCTTTTTTACCATTTAAATAAATATTTAGGTTACTTTGAATTCTTATATTTCTTACTTAGAATGATTTTCACATTATTTTAAATTGTAATGAAAGTTTTTTTTTTGCATTGTCAATAATGTGTTGATGGGTTTTATAGTTTTTAAACGTAATATTACATTTTTAAGTAATCAATGACATCGTTGAGATTTTTGTAGTGCTAGATATTAAATAAAAAAGAAAGAAAAGTTTTTCTCATTTTACTGACTATCATAAATCTAAAAAATAATTACAAAAATGTTTAAATGAATGATTGGTCAAGTAGGTTCCATATGGTCGGTGAATAAATGGTTTACCATATCTTATGTCTCATTCCAGATACGACCAATCAAATTGGTGTTGTAATAGTGAAATATGGACAAAATTATAGTACTCTTTTAGGTTTCCACGGCCACTATTATTACAAAAGACTTTGTTGGTTTCTTCTGTGCCATTCTCATTGCAGCCCTGAAGAAGTCAACAGCATGGCTTTTTCGAAACGTAGGCGAAAAAAAAACACTGTCTGAACCAGTGTTGATTATAATCAGTAGTGTTGAGAATTTTTAATAACATCCTAAAACTAGACAAATATTTTAGTTTGTAGATATTTATTCTAATATCTACACACACACACACACACACATATATATGGTCATTTCTAGGTTCAAGAAAAAGTCTGGACAACTAAAACGAACACAGCTAGTTTCATTCGCTTAGGCTTTTTTGCTTTCTTAAAAGAATAAGCTTTTAATGATTTATTAAAAGATTTTGCATTATTAACTGAAAAACTGAAAAACTAGATGTATACCAATGTAGTTCCTAACGGTAATGTCAAAACCACACTCCAAATATTATTTACGTTACTCCAAATATTGTGGGGAGGACAGACGAGCGTTTTCCTGTTATCAAAACCGAGTTGATATGAAAGTAATAAACTTCAGATTTATTAATTAGCACAATATAGCTAATAGTAAACTAAGCATTACTATTGTAGTTATAATAGCGGAATACAGTTTTATTGTTTAATATAATGAAAATAATTTTTTTTAATATCATTGCTACACCAAACGAAACATTTTCATTTTTAGTCTGATTGCTAAAATTTAGGAGCTCCCAAAGAAAGCATTCAAGCCATGAAATAAATTTTAGGAGTATTATTAAAGTCTCCTCATTCCATTTTATACCTTAATAAAGAATATATTTCCCTGCACTATTTTTATAGGGAAGTATTTCCCAAGGAAATATCTTTAACTAATTATCTGAATTAGTCAGTTCAAAAATTAGTTATAAAAATAAAGTTTAGTATACAATTAAAGTTATAAAAAAAAATAATTGATTTGATAACTTAAGTCATAATATTAACTTTGGAAATAATTTAGGCTTGTTATTTTGCCATTACTATTCGTAATTAGATAATTGCTATAATAGAACTGACTTTTAAAAGAATTGCACCAGGAGAGCTCCCTAATCGATCAGTTGAATTATTTACTTCAAAGTTTAGTAGTAGTCAAAATACGTTAAGTAGATTTTGCTGTTATTACCTTAATAGAAATGGCCTGATCAAGTTGTTGGGAGTCTGTGGTCTGTAGCGTAGACTAACCATTCTTTTTCCCCACCCTCGTTTATATATTTTACTTACAGGAGTAGGGGACGAAGGGGACCTTACAGTCTTCACTTCAACTTAATGAGCATCCTATAATTTTTTTTATATAAAGGAACCCTTAACCCCGTTTTACAAAAGTAAAGTTGGTTAATCTTCGATACACCATCTCAAATAATGTCCTATACAATCTTCAATTAGCATGAGTGAATTGTACCAACTTCTCAGAGACCATAACGAGCTTTCTTTAAGTTTTACTAATAAGTTATCTTCATGATATCTGAGATATTATATGAAGATAGTTTTTCTATTTAAATCGTCTGGCTTTTTTGACTTATGTTGGTGTTAAAAAGATTTTATTTTGTAAATATTCTTATCGAATAAAGTGTATGGTGTGCACATCGTAGATTGAAATATAATCTTTTTTGGTGATTCTGAAAAGCAATTAACTGGTGCTAGAAAGAACGTATAGGACCAACGAAGTCACCAGGAACAAAAATGTAATAAATAAAACACACATAATATTATTTATTTTACGGTTTTTCCAGTCAATTGTTTTCCTAATCAAACGTAGTGTTTTCCACTTTAATTAAGTATAATCTTTCCTATTTGAAATGTAAGTGGTTTCCGTAGCTTAAATGTGTTTAATAAACTGTTTTAATTGATAGTAACAAAGAAAAGACTCGAATAATTTCTATGACAGGTATACTTTTTGAATGTGTAAGAAATAAATCTTTAGATATGTATTTAATGTTAAATATTCGTTCCTAGCCCTGAAGATGGCTTACATCTCAAGCCGAAACGTCGGCACAATAAAATAAGTTATGGTTATATTGTGTTATCATTTACTACACCTGACTAATTCAATCTATCATTATTTAATATTAATATTAACAAGAATGAAATTTGTTTTTTCATTAAATACGAGTTTACATACTTGATGGTTTGCTAACCCTTGACCATGCAACATATAATTGACCGTGCGAAAAATATGGATTTTCTTAATCCAAGCAACACATTCATTTTGTTTGGCCTAGTGACTATTAATAGTCATTGCAAACTCCAATCGAATTGGAAATTACAGACGTTGAAATGGAAGTTGTGAATTAGTAGGGATTATTGGAATCTATGGTAGAAAAATGACTTCACCTTGAAACTTACTTTGCCAGTACAGATAACAGTGCCGATCGATTTGAATGATATTTCAATGCCAGGCAGTAACTGATGTAATTTCAAATCAATAGCGTCAACATCTACATTTTTTCGGCTAAAGTAACTCACTCAAGTAGCCGTGCATAATTAGTATAATTAGCTTGTAAATACACCGTCAATCAGAACATCTTTGGGACTCGCCATGTTTCAAAAAATATTCTGGAAGTCGAATCAATTGTGTATTTTCATGTAACTGAATTTTTTTGTTGCCGATTCCAATAGATAATAATGGATATGAACAGGCATATCTATGGTAAGGCTTAATATACTAAATCTTCGTTATAGGTATGGTTCTTTTAAACGTGTGTTAATTTTGTTCACATAAGTAGCTCGTGGAATGATGGTCAATGTCTGCCTCAAATAATCGGACAGCAGTAGGAGGACACCATCAAAAAGAGTTTCATTATTATTGAGATCTTTCAATGTTCTATCGAATGTTTCAAGTGAATACTTCCGGGCCATAATGCATTGACCTTACATAATTATTTTGCATTTTCTTATTGTTGTGCTACTATTGACAAATTTAGTTGATCATCCCCTTGTTCAGCAGTAAGAAGTTGCTCGTTATTAGTAACAATATTAGCCAAAGAGGTCATATCGCTGTTGATGATTTCTACTGCTGGACGGTTAGTGGATGACATGCAAAAGTGGATGAGTGGCATTTTCGAAATAAGAATACATTTACCCTCCATCTTTATTACCGCCTATTTGTATAATTTTGGTGAACAATCGATATTGAGATCTTGATGAGTAATCCTAATGCGATGAAATATGTCCTCACTCATCCGATCATTATATTTATTACATAAAGCAGATGCTTCAGACGGGAAACATGTCAATAATATAGCAAATAATTGACGAATCTTAGGGTTTAATGTTAATGTGCTAATGTTAGTGTTCAAAATCTACATAAATAATCTAACATTCGGTTTTTTTTTTAAATAAGCCTTTTTGATGAAATATTTTTAGATTTAAATTTGACTTAATTTGCTAAGACTTCTATTCAAAGATCCTCGCCAAAATTGATCTTTGGGCCACAGATTAATTAAATAATCTCTTAAAAATCATTTAATTAAAACCTCTAAATTATTCTAAACCAGAAGGTTAAAAATCAGTTCAAATCATCAGTGCGGTATTATATACATTCGTACATACTATATACGTATGTAACCGTATATAGTATGTACGAATGTATATAATACCGCACTGATAATTTGAACTGATTTTTAACGTATGTAAATAGTAGTTGAATTTTAAGTTTTACTAAATTAATAAAAAAAGGCCACCGATTGAATGTGTTTTTTTTCTCCCTCATCCTCCCAAAAATAATCAAGGTGTCTTGCTGCAAGGCAGAAAATTTCTGGTCACATATAAAATGCCTCTTCCTAACGTTAAGTTTATAAGATTTAATTTTTCATGGCGTAATTAAAAGGGCAGTACTTTCTAATCTATATGTTCCACAATAAGCAGTAAATCATTTAAAGGCATTCATACAGATGACAATATAACAAAAGATAAAAACTTTAATGACAGTATAGAAGCGAGCATGTAAGAGCATCATTTGTAGACAACGGACCGGAATATTAGAGGTCAATAATTGTTCTTTAGTAACTGAAGTTACAGGTAATTATCTCATAGTATCAGATCCTGACCAATATTGATGAAAAGAATAATAAGGAGTTAGACAAGTCTATTGTCAATAATAACAATTATGTCATTCTTATTCATTACATGAATAAGAAAATCGTAAACGTATCTCAATTAGGTGGCCAATAATACACACATCACAAAAACTGTCTCGTATTAAATTACGAATTGCTAATTTGAAACCATATTCGGAATCTAGGTACACACAGACATTGCAATCTTGAAAAAAAAAAACAACGATATAATTCAGAAACTAAAGATTTTCTGTAATCTTAATGATGAAAAATGAAAACAAATTAATGAGATAGCACAAAAAAGGAAAAAAAAAGGAGTTGGCTAATCTAAGGTGGAGTAATTTTGATGTTCAAACATGAACACCTTCTTAAGAAAAACAATTTTCCACCCACCCTGTTAATGAGCGAAACAGATTAATTTTGTCTTTTTATTTCCTATATTTAAAGTGAAAGAGTTTTAATTTAATATTCTGTGTGAATAAAAAGCAAAGTCCTCGTATTCCACGACAAGACTATGGTTTTTAAATGTCTCATTAAAAAAAAAAAAATTGAAAAAGCATTTATTTGCCTGAGCCACTCTCTTCTTGATCTCTATCGAAACATTATTGTCGCTCGTAACGGTGGAGCTTAAGTTGGAGGAGTTTACTCTTTCAATATTGATATTCAACATTGAGGCCTTGAGGCCTCCTATCTTGATAACACCAGTTAGTTCCATTGGCCCTCTCGCGTGTATTTAGTTTTGGCCTAATTAATTACTAATCCCACGCCCTCAGCAGCTCGGACTTGACTAAGGAATACATTCCGCAGTTCATTAAAGGAACTTCTTATGATGTCTACATCATCTGCGTAGACCAGAGTTTGTGTCGACTTGTGGAAAATTGTGCCGGTTTGTTGGATGCGTGCTTTGCTGACCACATACCCAAGAATTAGATTAAAGAATTGGCATGATAGTGCATCTCCTTGTCTTAAACCTTTGTTGGTACCAATTTGCACTGAGAGATTATTTTTATGCGTACTTTGCATCGAGAGTCTTCCATAGTCATTTTTATCATGCTTACCAGTTTATGTGGAATATTTATTTCATTCAAAGCTTTGTAAAACTCATCTCAACGGACACTGTCATATGCTGGCCTGTAGTCAACAAATAAATAGTGAGATTGAAGGTTGTACTCCTTTGTCTTTTCTAAAATCATCCTGAGAGTGAAGATTTGATCCGTAGTGGATTTGTTTCTTCTAAACCCACACTGGTATTCATCTATTTCTCTCTTGGCATTTGGTAGCGATCTAGAATATAGTATGTTGGAGAAAACTTTGTATGAGCGGTTGAGTAGAGAGATTCCTCGGTAATTATCGGAGTTAAGCTGATCTCCTTTTTTATACGAGGGTGGTTTGAAAAGTTCTCAGAATGTACTAGAAAGAAGTGTCTTACCTCGGTGGAACTGCTTTTATTTTTCAACATAGTCTCCCTGTAGACTAATGCGTTTGGTCCAGCGATGTTCCAATGCCTTGATCCGATCTCGAAAATGAGATTCTTCCAGGCCTGCAAAATACCTCTCCAATTCCGCTGTCAGTTCTTCCTTTGTAGGAAATCTCCGTCCACCTTAGAAAATTTTCAGCTTGGAGAAGAGATGAAACTCAGATGGTGCCAAATCAGGTGGATAAGGTGGATGTGGCAAAAATTCGTACCTCAGTTCATGAAGTTTTGCCATGGCAATAGCTCTTATAGTGTGCGGGCGGGCGTTGTCCTGACCAAACCAGGCCTTTTTTCGCATATCTTTTCCTGTAGTTGGTCTAGAAGATTTGCGTAGCATTGCCCCGTAATTGTTTGTCCAGTAGGAAGATAATCTATCAGCAGAATGCCTTTTTCAGACCGAACGTACTGCCTTTGCTTTCTTTGGTGGTGTTGACTCAGCATGTTTCCACTGCTTTGACTGCTGATTTGTCTCTGGGGTATAGTAGTGGACCCAAGCTTCATCTGTTGTCACAAACTGGCGCAAAAAATCTTGTTGGTTTGACTGAAAACGGGCCAGATTTTGTTAGGACATTCCAATCTGGTGCGTTTATGGTCCAATTATTTGGTTGAAATATGATATACCCGTTCAGATGACATCCCTACAGCGTCAGCAATCTCTTGCACTTTCAGTCAACGATCCATGACCTTTGTATGCACTTTTGCGATAAATTCTGGGGTCCACTTCGCGGCTCATCATCTAAGCTCTCCCGACCAAATTTAAACTCGCTGGCCCACTTGGCAACAGTTGAATATGAAGGAGCAAAGTCCCCCAGTGTGTTCTGAAAGTCGGCATGAATATCCTTTGCTTCCATACCTCTCTTTATTAAGTCGAGAGAGGAGTGGAGTGTCTCGTGGATTCGGGCGGTTTAAGCACTGTGATTTGTCGGAGCATGGTGAAGGCCCTGTGTACAGGAGAAAGGATACAGGAATGCGATTGTAAGTTTGTCACTCTGAGTGGTCCCTGTAAAGTAGAAGGGGTGGCCGTGATTGAACTTGGGACATGGGGTTCCGAGGGGCGCATAACCGTTCATGTGGTGGAAAATATGCCTCGAGAGTATGGGGGTATAATTGGATGCGATTTAATGGGGCAAGTGGGAGCCAGAATAAGGTGTAAAAAAGGGCGGTGGACAGTGAAAATAGGGGAAATGGCGTATAAAGGCTTAAGGGTACTGAAGAACGGCCAGGGAAATAACGGGGCGATTAATCAAAGGGAAGATTGGCGCCACGCCATTGGAAGGAATTCGGAGATATATTTTTTTAATGAAGGGGAAATCCTCAGTGTTACAGGGCAGACGGTACACGAAATCCCATTAAAATAAGACCGCGTGACATATGTTAAAGAACGTCGGTACCAGCAAGCACTACGGCAACACATTCGGGAAGAGTTACATAACCTTAAAATGCAAGGGATCATTGTGGACAGTACAATAGCCCCCTATGGGATCTTGTATCTACTTATATTCTATATAAGGTTAAAGAGTGCGGGCGGCGAGAAGTAACGGGTCCTAGTGGATTTCCGGAAGCTTAATGAGAACACTTTGGACGAACGCTATTCCATTCCGAGATTCGATGACATTTTAGACCCACTTGGGGTCTAAAACTATTTTTAGTACCCTTGATCTGAAAGCAGGATACCATCAAATGCGGATGCACCCACGAGACCAGCACAAGACAGCGTTCACCGTTGAGCGGGGTCATTTCGAATTTATACGGATGCCCTTCAGTCTGAAAACCGCGCTGATCGCCTTCCAAAAACTCATGGATGAGTTTTCGCGTGGACTGGACGAATCGTTTTGCCAGGTATACATGGATGATTTACTCGTATTTAACAAATCAGAAGAATGCCATGTTGAAGATCTTCGTTAGGTGTTTACGAGGCTCCACCAGTTCGGGTTAAAATTATCCAGAGAAAAATCTGTTATGGGCCAGGGTCAGCTAAATTTTTTGGGCCATACTTTATCCAAGGAGGGAGTGCGACCAGATATGCGGAAGGTTGAGGCGATAAGACAAATGGCGATTCCTACAGGTGTCAAAGGAATAAGGATGTTATTAGGAACATTCAACTATTATCGCCGATTCATGCCGGAAATGGCGGAGTGTCTTGTGCCGCTCAACAACATGCTGAGAATTCATCTACATCCACCGTTTTTCGATCAGAAAAATATGCTTTCAGTTTTTTAATAATTCCGCCACAGCTTTCTTCTCCCTTGAGCAATTATAATAAAATTGTTTTATCGTATTATCAATTATAAATAAGAATTATTTATAATAATAATTAGTAAATTATTAAAATAATTATCTGATAAAATAACACACGATAACAAGTTTAACATCCTGCGAAATCTTTTTCTTCGTCCGATTAGCCATTGCAGCAAAAAGTGAGGTTAAATGAACAAATAAACAAAAAACATCTTGCGAAATTACCTTATCACACTGTTTTACAAAACCCTGATCGTTTTGTAGAATTTTATTTAAATTTATGACATCTTTATTTTAATTTAATGAAAAGTATTAATAATAATAGATTCATCTGTAATAACCTGCCTAATTATAACAATTAAGTTATTGTCTAACCTTTGTTATGGTTTGGGAAGGTTATACTATATTGACTGTTAACTGAAATGGCAAGTTAGATATTGGTAGTTAATATTAGGAATTTCGAAAGATTTATTTATCGAGTTCGAAACTATTATAAAACATGACAACAGCTGCTCGGCCAACTTTTGAACCTGCTAGAGGTGGGCAAGGGAGAGGAGAAAAGGACCTTAGTGCTATTTCTAAACAATACTCAAGTAGGGACCTTCCAAGTCACACGAAGTTAAAATTTAGGTAGGTTCTTCATTAATAAGAAAAGTTTTAAAGCAAAATTCATTAAATTGTACATATTTGTGTGAAATTATCTATATGATATTTCTATTTAGTTAATTGCATTAATAATGAATTCATTTATAAAAGGTATTACTGTAGGTGCAGCTTCATATTATTTTGTTAAACATTATCTTAAATAATGAAAAATGGTGATTATCAAGATACATGAAGAAACCATGTAGATAGTTAAAAGGGTATTAATCCAATTTTGCTACCCTAACATAGCAATCAGCATAAGCCTTAGATCATAGAACCTACATGTATTTACCAAAACTAGGCATGTATCTAATCCATTACTAATTATTTATTATGATGTAGGGTAGTTCTGGGTTGAAACCGCATTTAAATTCTTGGGGTAACATTTAGTATTTATATATATTGAAATATTTTCTTGCGATTCTAATTATTACTGCTTTGATTGTCTTAAACTATTTTAAGGAACTTTCATGTTTGATTATATTTTTTCATTTATAGAGAACATGGTCAGGGTACTTCTGAAGAACTCCGAAGCCGAGATTTCAGGAGGGAATTGGATGAGAGGGAGAGAGAGAAAAATATTAGAAACAGAGCTTCTGATCAACAGTAAGTAATACAAAATGATTAACTTATTCTGATTTCAATTTTAATATTAATTTTGACTTCCTTGTATACAGTTTTGTAATCCTGAATATTTTCAGATTTAAACAAAAGAATCTATTTTTGCTAGTATTTGTTGTGACATCTGTAAGCTTATTTGAACCTTCCTCATTATTTTAACTCATTTTATTTAGCCATAGAAAGTTGAAATTTCAGATTTGGAATTATAAAATGTGCCACCTCCTTGTTGGTTCACTACGTAAGCTCCACAAGTGATAGTATCATACAAATTTTGTTCCAAAATTATATTTAAGTAAAATAATATAATTTAAATTTAAATTTAGCATTCAGCAGTTTAATAAATGGAAAAAACACATTAAATTATATATATGTGTAAAGGAGATAGTTGGGGGGTGCAGTAAAAAAAAACACTGAATAAGTAATAAACTTATAATTATGTGCCGACGTTTCGACCTACAGTGTAGGTCATCTTCAGGGCTATGAGAGAGAAACAAACAGAACAAAAAATATAAAAATGTACAGTAACAATAATATGGTGACAAGTAATGTAGAAAATTAAAATAGTGGCAGATATGAAGATGAAAGATAACGAATATTAAAAAAGTGACAGAATATAATAAAATTAATATATAGACAGATTTAAAAAAATTAATGATAATGAAAAGAAATTAAAATAGTGACAGATATAATAAAATTAAGATAAAGACAGATATAACAAAATTAATGATAATGAAAAGAAAATGAAAATAATGACAGATATAATAAATTAAGACAGATTTAATAAAATTAAAGAAAATGAGCAGAAATGATAAATTATAAATAACGTATATAAAATAAAATACAGAAAATAAATGTACAGAAAGGATAGTAAAGTAAAAGTAATATAAAGGAAAATCAAAAAGGAGGAGGTAAACCAAAGATACAAAATGAGAATATTTACATATACAAAAAAGGTTGGAACATGAAGAAAAAGAAAAACTAGTAAAATAAAGATATAAAATGTATGATAACGGACTTAAAGATGTTACATGTTATAGAAAAGTATGGAACTGTATGTACAATAACTAATGTGAATAATAGAAATACTATTGTACAGTAACAATAGTGTACAATGACTGTTTGAAAAATAGTAGGTAGGATTAATGAATTTGAAAAATTAAAATTAGTGCTTAAAAATATGAACTCTTGATTACCAACATTTGATGGATGCCAAAATGATAAGGGGGAAAAATAGGAAAAAAAGGTAGTGTGAAGAATGGAGAAAGGATAAAGAGAAAAGGATATAATAAATAAAAAATAAAGAAAAGACGTACCGTACGTATCTTCTTTTCTCACCATATTATTGTTACTGTACATTTTTATATTTTTTGTTCTGTTTGTTTCTCTCTCATAGCCCTGAAGATGACCTACACTGTAGGTCGAAACGTCGGCACATAATTATAAGTTTATTACTTATTCAGTGTTTTTTTTTTACTGCACCCCCCCAACTATCTCCTTTACATTAGATCATCCAGTCAACTATTTTCACCTCATAAATTATATATAATTTATTTTATTTTTTATAATTATAACTTTTTATAAATTATTTAAAATTCCAAAATTTAAATAATTTTATAATTATAATCGGTTAAGAGAAAGGATTTGTCTTACTGAGGTATGTGCCAGAATAGCTCAAGTGGCAGAGCACTGCAACAGAAATGCAGACGACCCGGGTTCAAATCCCAGTCCTGGAAAAATCTTTTCTCTTCAAAATAAAAATATTTAAATATTAAATTATAGTATGGTTGATGAACCAGAAGTGATTCTATACTTGTAATTTCCATTGCTTTTCATTTCAAACATAAGGGAAGTATAGAAACGCTCTAACTCACCTATCAAGATTTTGCCTCTAGTAATCGTACCTGTATTTTGCATATGTAAATGATAAGTTATTTAAATAGTGTTTTATATGCTGTACATACAGCTTTTAATTTTACTTTGATTTAGGATCATTTTTTGAGCAACCAATTTATTGTTTAAAAGAGTACAAGGAAGTTATGTGGTGTAAGATTAGGGTTAGTTGCAGCTATCAGAAATATTTTTTATTGATAAAAACATTTACTTTTTTTATTAAATTTTAGAAGTAAACGACTGAAGATAGATCAAGCACCAGCTGCAAGTTTAGATGCTGATGATCCTTTAGATGATGATGAATCAGATGACCCAGATTCTGAAGATGATACTGCAGCACTTTTAGCAGAACTTAGTCGTATTAGGAAAGAAAGGGCTGCAGAACAGCTCAAAAAGGTAATTACTTTCATATGTAGTTATTTCTTGTTTGGACGTATTGAAATTTTTGCTTATAATTATTTCATATTCTATACTTACATAGTGAGTTGAGCTTTTCTTTTAAGTTAAGATTTCTTTTTGGCAGGAGTTTTCCTTAATTGAATTATTTGTCAAGCCTCTCTCTCCTGTTTTCTTCTCAATTGTCTCCCCATCTGTCAATCCTTTAGTTTACTTTATTTTTCTATTTCATTCAAATGTTAATTAGCTCCTAGAATTCTCATTGCTTTTTTTTTCGATATTACATCTTACAATATCTATTTTTAAAACTTAATTTTGCTAGTTATTTTTTTCTAAAATTATCAGAATTCTTTATTTTTCCTCTCACTTTTTTTTTGTATTAATGTGGAAATAACTATTATTCATTTGAACACTACTAAGAAGATTGAGGGAGAATCTTTTTTTTTCCTCAACAGAATTATACATATTAATATTTTCAGATTGTTCTGTGGAATCGGATAGTAAAAGATAAAAAACTCGAATTGCAGATTTTTGATTTATTAGGTTTTGAAGAATATCTAGTCAATGGACTGAAGAAAATAGGACCTCAATTTTTAAAATTTTCTATGAATTACAAAATTCTTAATGGGTGATTTCCTTCTTTCTTTGACATTCTGTATGCGGTCAATATGGGTTCTTGAAACACATTGACAAATATACTATTACCTGTTTTAATATTTCCAGGAACAAGAAAAAAGGGCTGAAGAAGAACGTATCCGAATGGAAAATATTTTAAGTGGTAATCCTCTGCTGAATTATTCTTCGCAAGCCACAAAAACCGATCTGAAAGTAAGCATATATTATATTGTTTTTACTTCACTTTTTTTTTGTTGTAAATTTATTTGTTTTTACTTCCTCAATTGACTAACATGGAGAATATCTTTATTTGGAGAATACTCAAGAAAAATATTAAAATATTTCATGAAATATTGTAATTTAAATTACAATTCTTTTTATAAAAATAAAATAAAAACATAAAAATGCACCACATTTTAAGATAGAAACAAATAGGAATGATGTTTTTTCTTTGACTAGGGTGGCTGTTTCACGATGATGTGCATCGTTTTACTTTGTCAAGAAACACCATATTTTTAATTTGTTGATCATATCTAATCCTCTTATCACTGATGCATTTAATATATTTTTTGTATACTGTTAAAATATTTTTTACCTTAAGGGTAATAAAATAAAAGATTATTTTATCGTTAGCTTTTGTTTGCTTGTTTATGTATCATCTGAAACATCCTTATACTTCTTGTGTTATATGTATAATTATCTGAGAACACTGCTTGAAGCTAAGGGAAACCTTAACTTTTTTTCCTAGCCAAAGTGATAAAAATTTCATTTTTATTCTGTACTGAATAAAATTTGATGTATTTTTTATGTTATTATTTCAATGTATAGAAAGTATTCTCAAAGTACTTGTCAGTTTGTAAACCAATAAATTATTATTTGTTTTATTGGTATTACATGATTTTTTATCATGGATAAGAACAAAGAAAAACATAGATTTTTAAAACTTAATTTTTATATTTTTTTTTTCAGGTGAAAAGAAGGTGGGATGATGACGTGGTTTTCAAGAACTGTGCTCGTTCTGAGCCTGAAAAGAAGACAAGTCAATTTATAAATGATTCATTGAGATCAGAGTTTCACAGAAAGTTTATGGAGAAATACATAAAATAAAGTATTGTTGTCTTCTCGAGTTCTGTAAAAATTAATTATGTATAAGATGGATGACCTTGATTTAATGTTTTTCTGTATATAGATATATAGAATTATTAGATTTGTTATTTTTTTCACTTATATCCAATATTTTTATGTCATTTTTTGGTGGTTTTATTATTTTTTAAATTAATAATTTATTGTTGAGGACAATACAACAATTAGTCTGTAAGGAATTTCACAAATGTGGTGCAAGTAGTAAGAATGCTATTTGTGGACAAACTCATTTTTTAGGGGTTGCATTCAGGGGTACAATTAGTTAAAAGGGAAAAATATCGTTTTATTATCCAAAGCTAGATAAATTTGAATGTCTGTAAAATTGGGTTTTAATTTAAATGGGTTCATAAAATCCTCAAAAATGGCTTTCTTGCACTTCAGAAGTGAGCAGTACACGATTTTGAGGTTGATCCTTAAAAACTGAGAGATTATTTATTAGCAGATATTACAATATAATCATTGTACATAATGAACATATTCATTGATTCACATTCATTTATTTTCCAAATTTAGTTATCTTAAATTTTTTAACATATAATTAAAAATACATTTTCTTTTACCTAAGTAGAATGTAAAAAATAGGCAAAAAGATGAAAATAATAATAATTTGTAAACATAAACATAAAACCATGTAAAGAATATAATACAGTAAAGAATGTCTTCTATTAAATTAGGGAGATGTAAAAAAAAAAATTAAATGCCCAGGATTTAAATACTTTGACAAAATTCACATATTCTGTGAAAATAACAGATAAAATAAAGTCTATCTTAATGTAACCATTCTCTTCTTTTTCCAATTTATTATTTTAAATAATATAAATTTGACCCATACTTCCAAGCAGCTATAGAAATTACTTATGCAGCTTAAGAATATCTATGAGGATGTATATAAAGTGCAATTTTAAACTAGCCAGGTTAGGATGGACTGTTCATACTAAAATGAATGATATTCACTCAGCAAACACATAAAACCAAAAGAGTTGGTTGTTGAAATTTGTGATGGGAGGACTTGATAGCTTATGACACCTGGACACTATTCTATACCAAAAATTGGAAGGTACATCACCTGGTCACGAAAACTATCGGTCAATACTGGAACAGGGCCAAGTCACAACTCTAGATGTAGCACCACAAATAATAATATTTTATTTTGTAACAAATATGTTACATAAACACAGTGTCCAGGTGTCATAAGCTATCAAGTCCTCCCATCACAGCTTTCAACAACCTACTCTTTTGGTTTTATGTGTTCGCTGACTGAATATCATTCATTTTACCTGTCATATACTAAGAGACCTGAAGTAGTAAGTCTATGTGAACAGAGTAAATGAAGACATACCAAGTCAAGAAAACATTGTATGTAGAAAAAATGTTTGCCATAAAAGTAAATGATGATTTGCCTTAAGGGAAAGGGAAGATGGGGTATAGTAGCAGATGTTGAAGAAGGCCTCCAGAAGAAAATTGTATATAAAATTGCGAAGTTAAAACTACAGAATATTGTTATGATTGGCTGAATCAATGCTCTTCACTGTAATTCTTGTGACCAGTGAAGAATTACAAAATAAAATATTATTATTTGTGGTGCTACATCTAGAGTTGACTTGGCCCTGTTCCAGTATCAACCGATAGTTTTCGTGACCAGGTGATGTACCTTTCAATTTTTGGTATAGAGTGAAGTCTAGACTCTTTATCTCTAAACAGTCAATTTGTGCACCTAATCCTAAAGCTTTATGTCCAATTAAACTGAACTAAATCAGATCGAGTCAAATCTGTCCTGGTTGCTTTTATTTTTTACAATCAGACAAGTAATTAACACAATAACCTTCAGGAGCAATAGATTTGAACTAAAAATAAAATTAATTGTCTCTCTAGTAAGTAGAAATAAAAATAAACTTCTGTTGTAACTAAAACATACATTTAAAAAGTGAAGGATTTATATTTAACTGAATAAATAACAAATACACAATTAATCTTTTATTTATTGATCACATTTGTTTTAAATATAAATATTCTGACAGCTAGTTGATCCATAGTTTATAAAACAATTGCAACAGTACTATTGTTTTCAATAATTAATAAATATGTATATCAGAATTATATAAAAACAGAGAGAAACAAAGTGAGGCAAAAAAAAAAAATTAAACGTATTTACAATATATTAACATCTTTAAAATTTTTTTAGCAACAAATCAATTATTTGCCAAATATTATGATTAGAATATATATATATATATATATATATATATATAAAGAGAGTGGTGCTTTAATATGTGTGTACATATAACATATATCGTCTAGTATGTATATAATTATAATTTACAATAAACAATTTTAATGAAAGCGTATAATCGTTACTGGGACAGTAACACAAGCAAAAGCTTTGACCATAATCACAACCTAATGACTTGTTTAATAACAAAACTTAAATTTAAAAAAAAAAAGAAAAGCAAATTGGCACAGCATTCATATGTGGTAATATCAATTGAAATCAATTTCAACTTATTTTGGTTTAAGGAAAATACATCTAGATGGTCAGAACCCTTGTCTATTCTCTCAGACTAATATGCAAGCAAGCCAATATGGCAGCTTAGGTAAAGTAACCTAATCCTAATTTGATTCTAAATGTGATGCAATTTTTTTATTATTTTTTTGTTTAACTTAGTTGGATTAATAGTTTGTAATAATGACCTTCAAAAACCGCAGAGTCTTTCATCATAATTAAAATAAAATTTCAAAAATCAATAAATTTATAATATACTGATTTCTATAAAAATATCCTATTAGCGTTTTAGTAACTATTAATTTAATTTTTTTATTTTTAGTAATTTTAAACTGAATTACATTTAAAACACATACATACACAATTATATATATCAGCATGTATGGATATAAATAGAATATAAATTTGCAGTTAATAAATAGTAATTTAATTACAAGTCCAAATATAAATAATGAATCATTAAAAAAAAAAAAAAATGAAAAGTAAATATTGATACAAAACAAAACAAATATATCTAGACCATTCATATAATAATTTATACTGGTATTAAGTACCCAGTTAATACAACTTAAAAGCTATCTTAAGGTTATAAAGATCAATTACATTATATACAAGAAAATATTAATTAGCTATTTATACAACAATTAGTCATCTGTTAACATATAAATATATATATATATATAACTAAAATGACTAAATTACAAGAGTCATGTCCCTCTTATTAGGTAAGTTGACTTTTTTTCCCTGCCAAAGACTATTATGTATGGTAAAAGCATCTATTGTGACTGTCAGGTGTTTGGTATGTACTTGAGAAAAACATTTACCGCCTGAATTGTATCTGAAACAAATAATATTAATTAAATAACTCTTCATCGCCAAAACCAGTTTTACTCACCTACTTCATTCATAATTGTTTATGACACCATTTAAAAATAATTTGAAAAGAAAGTTCTTAGATGCTATTTTTTAAATAGAAGTCAGCAGTTAAAGCGTTGATTAAATGGCAATGATAGCATAAGAACATAAATTGCCCAGACATCCTTTTATCCATTTTTTAAGAAGTCCTCAGCAATTGTTTTAAATTAATGGTGATCAATATGTTTTCTAATCATTATACAATATTTTAAATAAAATTTCTACATCCTTAGATCTATTTTTTGTTTTTCTACTTCACTTCATGCCATCATTCCTTGATATTCTTTATAATTAAGAAAAATAATAAGATTAAGTTCCAAGTCCACCCCAAAAGTCTTGTAGTTAATAAAAAATTAAAAATATTTAAGAGGAGAAGATATTTTAAAATCATAAAAAACCCAAGAGAGCATGAGAGAAAAAAGACTCTATTTTGGGGAAATACACATTACAAATAAACACTATTTGCAATGTGTATTTCCCCAAAATAGAGTCTTTTTTCTCTCATGCTATATTCAATATTTTTTATATACTATTTTCAGTAGTATATAAAAAATATGTTTATTTAGAGGGGTTCTAGAGCAGGTACTGCCAACTTTTTTTGCACCCCCATTTATCAATTGAAAGTCTTCCATGTCCCCTTGCATAATACATTTTATGGGCAAATTGAAAAAACAAAACAAATTAAATTTAAAACAAAACATTTAGTTTTATTATCACAAGATACAACCTTATAGGTAAGTATTAATTTAAGGTAAAGAAAAGTAACTAAGAACTAATAAGAAATATTATAAGTGGTAAAGAAAAATAACTAAAATTAAGTAAGAAATTTTTTTGTCTTTAGAATTTATTTTGCCCCCTCTGACTTGTCTTCACACCCCCCGGGTAGGGAACTATTGTTCTAGAGGTATGCAAAACCTTAGAAATAAACCACAGAGACAGAAGAAAAGTTGAGATCCTAAAAAAACAATTTCTTGACTGAAACAAAATCTTTTTATTCACAGGTCATTTTCAGTAATTTTTCCATACACTAAGCATTTGTAGTCAAAGCTCAAAATTTATCAAATTCAGTATTTGTTATCTTAATATCAAAGGAGAAGATAATCAAAATAATATATAATAATAATATTACTTACTTGAAAAATTTGTCAAACATTCTATCAGTGACCTGCTTTGGTCCTGTTCCATACAATTTTATAACATCTTCTGTATCAGGCCAATAAGCATACAAAGCTCTAAACTGACAGCCAGAATCCCTGAAAAGAACTAGGAAATGTTTAGCATCAGAACGATTCATTTCTTCAATTACTCTTTGTTTCGCTTCTCGGTTTACAGCACCAGGGAAGACACAATATTCAACAGCATTAAGGACTATACCCTGTAAAAATAAGAAAGCATTTACATTTTTTAAAAATAAAATCACAGTAGAAAAGTTTATCAGAAAAAAAATTAAAAAGTGTTGAGGGGAGAATTATCTTCCTCTATAAGAAAGCATTACTCTCTTCCATGCACAGCACTACTATTGCACGATTTCACATTAACAATTATAAAAAGAATAAATGAATATACAACCAGCACAGCCGTCAGCAACATTTTATCAAAAGAAGATCATTATAACATTTACATGATTCAAAAATTAATATAAAAGATTATAACAACCTAAAAAGCAAAACTTTCCAAACTGCCACTTATTAATTAAACAATTAATTATATTGTCTACGAATATAATTTCTTTTATCTTTATAACAAACACTACAAGTTTAGGATAAAATTATAGTAAAATAACTACAGAAACCCCTAAAAATTTAAAGAAGACCATTGAGTAAATTTGTAAAGGACTGCTTTTCTTAAGGTTACAAATTTCTTTCTTATTTGTAAGGTATAGATGATTTAAACTAAACATGCCACTTTAATCAATGGATTTTCATTCAAGATTACTCTTGTTTAATTCTATACCATGTGCATTTATTTTTTATTTTTATAACATTCTGATTATGAGCCACTCTTACTACCTTGCCAACCACACTTACAGTACCCACTCCTAAGAAATAAGTCATTTATTCTATAAGCCAGTCCACTTTGAATGTAATTGACTAAACAACTCTGTAATTATAGTTAATAATATCTCAGTTCATCTGAAAAATAAAGTTTTTTTCTGTCAAGAAAGTCTGACACTGACAAATCTATTATGTGTTAATTTAGTGGGGATGGCAACATAATTGAAAAAGAAAAATACTTTAAGTTTCTATTTATAAATTAGTAATAGTGATATAAATCGGTCTAATCACAAGCTATGCAGAACTATAAAAAAATATTGTAAACAAAGATAAAAGTACAGACATGGTTAGCCATCACTCCAACCTTTACAATTTTACCATTAAATGAGACTTCGACTAAGTTAAAGGGAAAAAGCTAACCTTATTGCTCTTAGTTGCAGGCTGTCGATAAAGCCTGGGACCATTATAGTCAGAACCAGCATCAGAAAGACTATCATCAGGTCTTCGCCTGCCTGCTGGCAATGATCCAGGACCGGAAGGTGAAGGAACTCTCCTGGGTGGAGTTGCCCTTCCAAGACCGGAATCAGTATCTGTATAGCGATATGCTAGGCTATCCTGGTCACAGCTTGAACCTGTATTGATTAAAGCAGGACATATATTTGTAGACGCTATTCAAATATTTTTAATAATACTAAACCAGGAAAAAGTCATTTGATACAGAAAAAAAAACTAAGATCAATAATATAGATCTAGTGATAAATTATAATTCACGAAGTAGAAGTTCATGCTTTATATTTAAAGTGTTTAATCTTTTCTTCAAATCAATTAAAATATAGTTACCGATTTGTTTCATGTAGCACAGCTATTAAATCATTTGTCTGTTTCATTGTTAATATTGATCATGCCTCATGAATATCATTAGAAAAGATTATTAATTAATAAAGAATAGTTTATTAAACACCAACATTATTGAAATGTGGAAGACTTCTTTAAGATTATTTACATATTTTTCCAGTATTGAACAAAATGAAATACTGCTTTACTATTTGAATAGGACTTAACAGATTTCTATCCCGCATAGTAAACATAGATCTTCTCTCAAAACGATCCATTAGAAATCATTTACATCTTAATTGAATGAAGAGAGCATGAGAAAAAAACTCATCAACCATACAATATTGATCAAAATAATCATTTATATCTAAATAAATAGTGTAAAATTTGCAGCTGTGTCTGAAGTAAAAACAAAAACTGAAGTTAACCTAATAAAAGTTTTCTAAGTAAGCTTAGAGAATAAAAAATTAACAGCCTTTTCTACATCACATATCCATTTAACTATTTTTTTTTTACTTATGTTTTTCACCAATCATTAAACATTAACACAATCTGAACAAACAAATCAACTACATAAACTCATTGACGATTGATGAAAACACTGCAAACATAGATAAGAAGTTCTCATGTCGTTAAGTCTTGATAGGTGAAGCATATCAGTACCCTAATTTACAAATGCAAAAGAACTGCTAACACATGATCTAAAATAACAAGAAATATTCAAGCCAATTTCTCTACTACATGGTAAATAGACCTATTGCAAACAGACTTAAGCATTATATTATTGACATTATTACAATAAGTTGAGGATTAAAATAAATGAGATACACAGTGTTAAAAAGTTATAGAAATACTAAAGCTTCACAAGATATTTTGTATGAATTTCTAGTATTATGTAACATAATAAATTTAAGAACTGCTTTACTCTACTTTACTCACTCCCATTATATTAACCAAGTGCAAGCTCTATAGTTCTACCTTGTATTATCTCCTAAATTCTACAATAGGCTAATCCTTTTTCCGACCATGTCTATATTCTATGCAATACCTTAAGAAGTTAAAGGTAAAGAACAGTTGGAAGGATGGTATTTTTATAAAATCTAATTTTTAAAGTAAAATTACATAACGACATAAGGTATGAGCGGGCTTAGTAATTTCGAACCAAAAAATATAATTTCCTGCTTTTAATCATGCCTTTATTTCTTCTTCAATTTTTTTTCTCAGCTATCATTGACAATAAGTGTTTAAATGGGACTTTCAGCTCATTAACTTATTGTTCTACACTTAGAGCTACTCCGCTCCCACTTAGAGATTAAAACTTAGCAAAAATAGAAAGTGTAGATAAAATGTATATAATCTGAGAATCACCTGTATTCATAATCACACATGTATAAATTAATACTGAAGATGCAAACATAGTAAAATTCCTAATTAAAGTAAATTAAGTCTGTAAAATATTAATAATTTTAAATATGAAAACAAAATCATTAGCAAAGCTAATTTGACAATTAACACAAGGGAACAACATTTTTGTTGCATGAAATATTTTGACTAATATTCTACTTCCTCGAGGTGCTGATTTAAGATCTGAAGTCAGTTTGTTTGTATCAGCTTTACTTTTGGGGTTATAATTATAAACTGTTTTTTAAGATGAAAATATTTTTTATTAAGAAAACTATTAAAAAAATTACCACTACATATCAAAAAATTTTCTTTTGTAAGATTTTCTGGCTTGATTCGGTTCACGGGGGCTGTTTTTAATGCTCCAACAATAGTCCGTCATCATGTGAGCATTCCAGTGACCTTGGTAACGTTCCTCCATAGTTCGAATGTCCTGATGGAACCGTTCCCCTTGTTCTTCACTCAGATCACCAAGATTTTCAGGGAAACGGTCCAAATGGCTGTGGAGGAAGTGTACTTTGATGCTCATATTACAACCAAGCTGCTGGAAGTGTAACAACATTAGTTCAATATGCATAGCTTTCTTCCTTTTTGTTTCCCAGAAAATTTTGAGCAGTCCAAACGAATTCATTCCAGGCATTTTTTTCAATATCAGTCATGTAACTAATAAAGTTTTCATCCTTTATCAACCTTCTTATTTGGGGACCATCAAAAATTCCATTTTTAATTTTTTCTTGGCTCAAATTAAAGAACTTCTTAGAGATGTATTTATAGCAATCACCACCCTTGTTCAAAGCTTTGACAAATTGTTTCATGAGCCCTAGTTTGATATGCAAAGGTGGCAGTATTATTCGATCCGTGGGCACAAGGGGCTCATTTATTACATTCAGTTGTCCCGGAACCATAGATTGCCTGGAAGGCCAATCTTTTCTAATCCAGTGCTCAGACCTAGCTCTGCTGTCCCATAAACAAATAAAACATGGATATTTTGTATATCCACCTTGTTGTCCAAGAAGAAAATTCACCATTTTTAGATCAACACTTATCAACCACTTTTGTTTGTTGTATTTGATTCTATCCATTACAGAAGCTACAGTAGCATATTCTTCTTTGACTGTAGTTGAATGTGCAATCGGTATCGAACCCAGCTTATTGCCGTTATGCATAAGTACACATTTCAGGCTACGTTTAGAGGAGTCAATAAATAAACGCCATTCATTTGGATCATACTTCTGTACTCCCATTGCTTTCAATAAACCAGGAACATCTGAACAAAAAGCAAAGTCGTCATCTTTAGAAAAGAATGACAGCAATTCTGCCTCTCGGTTACGATAGTATGAAATTCTTGTTTCTGGGGTTAAAAGATTTCTTTGCTTTAATCGAGAAGCTAGAATCTCCGATGTCTTTTTAGAAAGACCAAGATCTCTGATTAATGCATTGAGGTCTTCCTGATTAAAGAGCTGGGGCTCAGAAGTAAAATCAGGGTAAGAATCACTTGTCCGACTTTCATCACTTGAAGAATAGTTTTGTTTTTCTATATCATGATCATTTTGTACAGATGAAGAAGCTTGGGGTACTGGTGCATCGCCAGAGAACAAGACTGGTCGAGTAACAGATAACAAGTTTGGATAAGACCATTTCGACCGGTTATTTTTATTAATTCCATTAATATCAATCACACAAAAATAACAATCATCTTGATGATTATTAGGTTCCCGCCAAATCATTGGTGTTTGATACTTAAAATGGGGTCTTTTCTTATTTGCCCATAATCTCAAAGACTCAACACATGTTTTACATACCATATGAGGGATCCAGTACTTGTCACGGATGTCCAAAGCGAATCCAAAGTAATCAAAATATACCTGTGTTATAAACTCTGACACACTTAGCCTACAATTTTTGAATGTATATTCACCACAAATGTTACAGAAATAGTTTGGATCGTTTCTACAGATATTTCTTAACTTGGACATTGTTATTTAACACAAGAGCACAAACTTTTTCACTAAACAACTCAGTTGAATTGAAGTTTGAATGTGACTAGTACAAATATATGTCTATCAGCTGTTTGCCAAAAACAAAAGGTGCTAGAGAAAAACTGAGGCTAGATTTGTAATCACCAACCTCTAGTTAGTAAACAACAGGCCTAAAACTCCATGCAACAAAAAATTAATAAAAATTTGTTCCCTTGTGTAATAGACACTTTGATTGAAGCATGTAATAAAATACATAAGAAAAAATCCTGCTCCATAAACATAAAAAAAGCGATCAAAATGGGCAGTTAGTATGTTTCAAATAATTGTAATTTCATTTAAAATATACATAGAGTACCTACCAGACATTAACAGAAAAAAAACCCATTGCACTGGGGTAATGAATCCAGGAGGAATAGAAAGTGACTGACCCCCATATCCACATTACAAACAGATTTATTTACTGGAGGACCCCGGAATCCCTCTTCCTTTTGAGTAATAGTTCATACCTTCAAACCAACCTTTTTAATAGTTAACATGTACAGTGCTCTTTGTTAAATTGAAAATATTTTCTTGTACACAAGATAATTACAAAACTTTAATTTATTACTATATTCTAATTTAATTACAAAGGTTAAGGATTTTAAAACATATAATCAAACAAAACAAAATAAGACTACCGATGTTTTCCTAAATTTGTTTGTTAGGCCTTTATTTTGTACCATTCTTTCATATCTTATTATAAGTTAAACTACTGGTTTACATTGGAGAATTTTTGTTTGAAGACAAGAAAGATGCATCCTAAATTGAATTGAAAGACAGAATCTAACTCCAATTATCGGTTATTTCCAGATTTAGAAGGTGTTAAATTTAAAGTACCCCTTAATCAGGAAAATATTATTTAACTATAAATAATTCTATACAAGGCCTTCCCTGAATACCTATTGCATTTTGATGCTGAGTAAGTAATCATTTGTCTTATTTAATTACATTTCTTCTTACGATCCAAATCTAAGGGAGGCATCTTTTAACCCACAATTTATTTTTTTTATTTTGCAAATCTAATGTGAATCCTAAAGGAATCCAATTGTTTGATTCCTAAAAAAAAAAATCTCATATACGCTAAGATTTTTTCCCACATAAAACTTAAATATTTTTGGAAGGAACTTTAATAATCCTTATCTTATCCTCAGCTACCAGGAAATCACAACCTTGCAAGAAATCAGCAATTATGGACATAAAGCAAAAGAAGGACATGAAATAACCAAACCAATAAATTAAATTTTTATAATTAATTATAGATAAAGTGTAGGTATATTTTAAATATACTTCTTATCACACAAGTATGTTTTATATATATATCCCCCCCTTTGATGGCACAGGCATCCCTATCATGGGCTGATTTTAATTCCTGATGACATCCATTTCATAGGCCCGTTGAACTAGTGAGATATTCAAATTTTTAAAGAAATGGTTAATTTAAATAATTAAAGATAACTAAAATCATGTTTACACACTTTGGTTGCGATTCAGCTTTTCTAATCTAAATTACTATAAAAAAAAAAAGCAGTTCTAAAAAGTAACTAAAAGAATTATAGACATCAATGTATTAAATTAGCAAAGAATATGAACAATAAATGATGACCAATTAAGTATTTATAAATCATGAAATGTATTTTTATTCTGTTTTTACTTATGTTACTGTATAAATAACTCATTAAATTGTATATATATATACACACACACACACACACACACACATATACACATACACATGCATACAATTATATAATCTCTCACTCATACATACATAAGCAAGCACAAGTATGAATTGTTAGTATCAAATTCTCCCAACTATGCTTATCTATGAAAAATCAGGATGCCTTCCTTTCGTTATTTGCCTTTAGAACTAGTTTACCTAACAATCTCAACTTTTCGTTTTCAATTTATAGAAAAAAAAAAATTATTTTTGAAAGATTTTATGTACACATTCAGAAAAACAAACCTTTTGGTGGAAAAATCAAGTCTACACCATTTTCCAAATTTTAAATATAAAATAAAACATTTTCATCCCCCCCCTCTTCATTCCTGGGGTAAAGTAGAAAGAATGTTGAGACTCATATTTTTGGATGCCGAATCTCAATAAATTATTTTGTTAAAGTCTATACAGGACCAATTGATTATCTTCCCACCTTTCAAGTTTGTTTCCAACAGTACTTAGTGAAATATTCAATGGTTTTAATGTCATTTATATCCCATGCATGGTAAAAAGGGATAAGACAAAAAAAATCCAAGTTCAATTGATCTCCAGCAGGATAGGATTTCAAGGTGATAATCAATGTGAAATTGATTCATCTCTTCAATTTAAAACAATATTGGAACCACAAAATGCTTAATTAGGTTGATTTGTGATAAAATGTATAATTTTAGTCTCGATAACAAATTCCAATAGTATTAAACGTCAAATCTCTATTTGATAATTAAACACTCAACACACTTTTTCATATTGCAATACAAAAATAAAAGCGAGCCAGGATAGCTCAAGTGGAAGAGTACCAGGACGGAAACTTGGGAGACCCGGGTTCAAATTCTGGTCCTGGACCTATCTTTCCTCTTCAAAATAAAAATATTTGAAAATTATAATAATTATAAAAAAATAACATAAAATAATTTAAAAATAAAAACAATTTGAAAATATAGCAAAGAAACAATAATTTCTGCAATATACCACAAAAAATAAAAACAATTTGAAAATTCAGCAACTTATTATAGTATATCTTTTAATGATTATTAACAGATGCCACTACCATTGGAATTAGAATGCTCGAATAACTTCAAATGAATCCCATATAATTACTTGCATTTACTAATACCACAACAGTTATGATGAGATTTGGATGGATCCATGAGTTTGTTAAATTTTAGTTACTTTTGTGATTTGTTTTCAAATATCTCCAGTTCTCTTTGCCTTATCTGACAATAATGATACTTATCAGAAAGGTTAAATTCTGCTCTTTGAAACTGGTGTGTTTGGTTTCATTGGGATTAGTTTTGTTTGTACTACAGCATAGGGAATATACATTAAAAAAAAGTGCATTTTCAACATATTTTGCTTCTTTATTTAAAAAAAAGGCAAGTGAGCTTCAGAGACCTAACGAAAGATATGAAAGTATATGGGGGACACTGCCTTAACTGATCATACTTCTCTTGACCTAATGAATCGCAAAGGTGTTTTATTCCACCATAACACCAGACCACACCCTGCAATAATCACATAGCCATATTTAGTGCAACTTGGCTGAGATGTTATTACACCCACCATATGCTCCAGACCTTAGACCAACTACTACTTTTTTGGTCTCTCCAAAACTTCCTTAAAGAGAAATTGTTCACTCATGAGAGAAATGTGAAAACTTATCTTGATCAATTTTTTCACTTCTAAGCCCCAGATATTTCACAAGAGCAAGAGAACTTTAAAAAAACTTGTTTTATTTCACCCTTAAAAAACCGAATGAACTTATGGATCCACTCAGTTTTTACCATTAAGCAGCAATGAGTTAATTATTAGGAAAACAACTGACTGAAGTATTTACAACAAATTTAAAGTGATTTGTTATAAGAGTAGAAACGTTTCCAGTAATTAATATAATCACATTAATCTTAAAAATTACTTTTTAAAAAATTAAATGGATACTTAAGCACATATATGTCCATTCTAAAGATATACATATATAATTCTTGATTTAAATAAAACAATCACTGTTCCTAATAAGCGATTTTTAATGTGGCCTAACTGGATCTCTATTTGATTTTTTAAAAAAGTATTTGGTTATATTTCAAGTGAATTATATCATTACACAAGTAAAATATAAGAAGGAAAACATCCTGTTAAATTAAATTCCATCACCGATGCCCAAAGCCGACACCTTTTATTGGTCTTACCGGCGAGGTTCATGAGGGAGTTGGACTTGCGTCTTGTTGCTGGGACAACCCTTGGCCGTGTCATCGTCCGTACCTCTGGTGAACCATCTGTAACCAACCATATCACTTCCGAACCCTATTTCGACTTTTTTTCTTTAAATATTTTTTTAAGCTTTTTAAATCATAACTTTGTCTTTTTCCCAAATGGCATTATTTTAAGCTGTAAGAACCAAGATCAATACTTGGATCTAAAACTGTTTAAAAAAATAAAGTTTATAGGATTTGTTATTAAAATAAACTGTATAATTACATGCCACTATATTGTGTTTTGATAGAATGTATGTTATATTGTACACTACAGCAAGTTAAAGCATAAAAGTTTCTAAACAAAAAGAAAATAACTAGTACCAACCCCTTGAAGTTTTATAAGAAGACCTCCTTCCAAGTGATCTTCCAGGAGAGGTGCCACGGCTTTCATCCCCTACTTCTGTAATGAAATAAAAAACAAAATAAAAAATTACAAACCAAAGCCATACAAACTACTTACAATAAAAATAAACTAAGCAAGATAAATGACTTAAAATACACAAAAAAAAAACTAATCAAAAGAATCTACCAATTAACAAAGATAATTACAATTTAACCCTCCTAATACCAGGTGAGCCATCAGCTACGATATCATCCATCTAAGAGTCATTGCTTATAATTTTGATAGAATGGGGCTGTAGAAAAGCAATATCAATCATTTGTGAACTATCAAAATGTATAATTTTATTTATTTTGAAAATAACTCTTGTTGGAACAACAAACATGTTCCAAGAAAACCTAAATTACCTACTTACAATAAATGCATAAATATGCTGTGGTTCTGTGTTCATTACAAATATATTTATTGCAAACATTACAAACAAGGTTAACTTTAGTGTCATTTTTTCTTGAGCATAAGTGATACCTTGCCCTCTTTTCACGCAACCTTTTCTGAATCATGGGAGCAGCATATTTTTTTCCGAGTTCAAGAATCAATCCAAAAAGGAATGCATTTACTGCAAAAATATCTATCAGAGTCATAAAAAATGCGAAAGGCCACCTTTTAGTTTAGCCGCTGACAGGTGTACTCACTTATCATTCCGTCAAGATTTTCCACTCCTCATTTGGTGTCATTCATAATAGCAAACTGACACTATAAATGCAAATATTCTTCTAGGAAATTATATAAAGAGCCTGAAAAGGCACAGTCTGTGACTTTGGTGATCTGAAATAATGCTAACAGTAACTACCAGATGGGGTCGTTCCGGGACCACATCTTCATTTTTTGGAAAAAAATATTCCAGTGATTTATTTTGAGCATGAAATTCGTTAGGGCTCTACACTTTGTTTTACATATAGTTTAAGGATAAATGTCCTAGACCCACGTGAGCATGACTTTGTTTTTGTCTTAAGGAGAGTCAAAAATATGAGCTTGGGGTCGTTAGCGACCCCACCTGGTTTTAGGAGGGTTAAAAAATAGGTGGGTTGTAATGTAATTGGATGTCATCCATACCCAAATAAGAATCAAGACTCTTCTAAACTTAGTACACTAATTTGCTTTCTACATGTTTACATACAAAGAAGCAAGGAGCTTTCACTGTATTTTTTCTTGCATAGATGCATTGGCCATCTATTGCAGGTACATACTAATATGAAGTCTTAAAAACTGCCATTATAGAAGTCACCTGAATATTAAACCATGTTTCAAATTCATAGACTTCAATTTTATTGGCAACTCACCAATGAGATCACAAGAAGTAGTTGGACCCATCTACTAGAAGATCTGTTGATGATGTGAGCTACTCTCACAAAAAATTGTTGCATACTACGTTTCTTTTCTTTTTAAGCTCAAATGTTTAGAAGATCTACATAGTATCTCAACAAATAATTTAAACTGTCAAACTTGAAAATAGGTTGAGCCTTAGCTTAAAAAATAGTTATATACTTATCAACTGATGCTAAACATATTACTTTTCTGTTCTGTAATGGTAATGGATAACAGTAACAATGAGGTTACTTATATTGTCACTTTTTATGCAGTTAAATTTTAAGCATTTTTATACCATCTTAATAATGCAAATTAGTAAGATGGTTTAACAGAAAACAAATAATATAAAATATAAATATGTTAAGTGTGGAGCTAAGTTGAATATACTACTTAACCAAACAGGTATTTAAATATTTATCATGCTGTTAGGTATGAGATAGTTTACTTACCAGTTTGATCAATGGACATGTTGAAGAAGCTGAAGAATGAACAAATATTTACATAAACCTTATCAACTAAGAAGCTAATCGAATTCAGGAACATAAAGCAAAACAGATAAGATCAAATATTTACTAGATATTAATGTTAACAAAGATGGTGGATTGAAAAGAGGTTAAAAATAAAGGGATTTAAAAAAAATAAAGAAAAAAGGTAATATCCAAGCTCTCATTCTGTTTAAAGAAGTGAATCAAAAGCAGCTGTGAATCTAGTGTGAACAAAGAAAACAGCTGTCTAAATGGAAAGTGCAGACTTTCGAAAATATAGTCCGCTAGTTGCAAATGTTCCTGTGCTTTGTAAATATTAGGGTCATTGTAAATGTGAAACCACCAGAAACAATGATTAACATTCAATGGAATCATATAGTATGCAAGATAACTGTACATCTTAAAAGCAATTGCTTGATTATCAATGAAAAAAATACTGGATTTCAATCAATTTTAAAAATTCTTATAGTATCTAAAATCTTTAGTAAAATAATTTTCAAATGGTTTCTTCTTTTGGTGCAATAGCCCCTAGGCTATCAATAAAACCATCAATATTCTACACAATAATTAATATCTTCTCTCCCTTTCTCTCTCTTTTTTTTTTTATTCTTTTAAATTTTAGATGTTTGGGTTGAAATGATGACCAAATTGAAGCACTGACCAATGCTTTAGCTTTCAACAACTGATTTAGTTTTTAACAGAGATTAAGCTAAGGTAAAACAAATTAATATTTACCTGGAAAGTGGTGTGGCTTTCTAGTTTCAGTAAGACAGTCCTGAGAACCTCGGTAATAGTCCCTCCTCATTGTAGAGTTAAGTGCTATTTCAAACCAAATGTCACAACATTCACTACATTTATTTAAGCAATAAACAACATAATACAATGCATAAAATAATTGGTTACTTTTAAATCAACAAAAATATAAAATTCAAACTGATAAAGCACATAATAAAAAAAAAATCTAAATTATAAATTGCATATAATATATATATAAACAAATAAATTAAGAGCAAAAATAATTTTAAAATAACATGCAGAAAATTGGTTTTAAAGGAAATAAAAAGAAACTAAAAATATCTCAAATAAAGGAAAATGTATTCATACATGCATGGACAAGGGTGCATAATATACATAATACATTAGTGAATATTTGCGGTGTAAATTAAAAAATCATGAAACATATCACTTATAAACAGGGTAATGAGTTGAAAGGAACATTACAAAAATATTTATTTTGCACCATTTGTTTTCCATTCAATGACTTTGGTTTGTAACTTAAAAGTTTATTTCTTCAATGTTTAATATTAACTTTAATGTTATAAATGACTTATTTAACCATGAATAATCTCACTGCATCTATTAACTCGGTCCTCTGATTTTCTGGCTTAAGTATTAAAAGTTCCCCAAATTTTCTAAGTTTTCCTGTTCATCATGCTTCTGTATCATACTATCATTTAATAAATATCAGCACAAAAAATAAGAAATAATTAATGTGTAAAATTATTGAAACTGAAATTTTTATGTCTGAATAAGTATTTTTAATTTTCAATCTATCAACATTGACTCAACAACCCAGTCAAGGCCTCCGCTCTTCCCTGTCCTGTGACAAAGACCTCCAACTCCAAGCTCTGCATCTAACAATGCTCTGTCCATATACTATTTTTAATTTTCAAGTAAAAAAAATAGTAATTCTCAACTATAACAGTTCTGAATAAATTCAAAGCATGCTGTGTTACATTAAAAATAAAAATATTTATACCACTAGTCTCTTCTATCAGTCCAGCTAAGACTAAGTTACGTGATCAGGATTTCAAAATATAATTTACAATAACCACATGAATAACTTATGGTGCAATACAAATACAAACACAATGGCAATTTTGTTCATATTTATATGGGTTAAAATAAGTATATAGATAATTTAATTTAAGTAAGCAACTGAAGTAGGCGGAAAATCAAATAAAAATATGCAAGAAAATCAAAAACATTCGTAACACTAGCTGCAGATTGAATAATTAATTGGGTGTACCAATGCTATAAGCTCATTCTAGTGAGCATTGAGTTGGTATATTAACAGAACAATGGATGATACACAAGTTAAATCTTACATACATATATTGTATTTATAGAATACATTCTTGTATACAACACTATATTTTATTGTAGCTTTACCAACAGACTCTTGATATCTATGTGCTTTAACTCTCTTATATGTTATCTATATCTATGTTTGTATTTTTCATAAAAATATACAAAAATTCAATAAATAAAAATATTTCCACATTAGCATTGCACATAATATAGTAGTTTAGGAATCTTCACAGAAAAACATGACTTTCTTGAGAATCACACACACATTGAATAAGTATAACTTACCATTATAAATTTATTTGTATTAGGTACTTATTTCATATATAAATAATGTGCTTTTATTCTTGAAATAGGAAAGTGTTTTTTTTTAAACCATTTTGGAGTAATTTATGAGGGAATATGCGGTGATAAAAAGAATTGAGTTGTTTTATTCAAATAAACTGTTGATAGTCTAAAACTCGACATTTTCATTTTTGTCATTGAGTCCGAAAAATAAATAAGCATAATGGCTATCCAAAAATTAATTGTTTTAGCAATCAATAATAAGTAAACTTTACTATTAGAATACTTACTATCCATTATTATTATTACTACTTAGTATCTAATTTTAATTATTTAGAAACTAAAGTTAGATCAAAATAATCTATTAAAATTTCTTTTGCAAACACTATTAGAATAAAAACATAAAATCTAAAATACCAGAAAGATTAGATGAAGATCCTTTCTTTCCCCTTGAGGGTGTCATCATTCCAGTTTCTTCAGCTCCTGAATCAATGTGAATTGTCTTTGGTCTTGGTCTACCCCCTCCACTCGCTTTTTGCCTTAATCTGGGAGCTGAAGTATTATTAGCGGCTGGTAATGAAGCTTTTAAGGAGTTCAGAAGATCCTTATCCACCTGTTTTCCCTAAATACAACAAATAAATTTCAGAAGTGGAATATTTTTTTCAGAAGTTTGTTACATTTTTAAGTAAACTTTGGCCCACTTTCTTAGGAGTGGGCTCATAAACAAGTAATTAAGAGTAGCTAGAAAGCAAAAGGATTATCATAAAATTATTTTAAGAGAAAAAGTAGTCCGTCACATTTTTTTTTCCTACAACTTAAAATTTTGAAAAATTATTTTAACCTCTATATTCATTTATAAAAATTGTGATTATTATTTAGAAAAAAAAGTAATTGGAGATCAAATTATATTCTTTTCAACACTAGTGTACAGCACAGAATAAACATTTTTTTGATGAATCTCAATGCTAACCAGCTCTCTTAGAATACAAGGTAGATATTAAATGTATTGGTTATTGGTTTACCAATAAACAGTTCTCCCCACATTGAGAATTTTCAAGACCACCACCCCCAGGACCATTTTCTCCCTTACATTAATTATCATGCCGTATGAATTTTTTCAAGTGATTTTTTTTTTTAAACTACTGGGTGCAAAGTACTTTACAGCTAAGGCCAGGGCATAAACTTTTTTTGTGATCAAATAAAGTGTTGGTTTTTAATTTAAAGGAGCATCAGACACACAACTCACTGAAAAACAAATTATTCTAAAGCAGTAACCTACCTCCCTTTCTGCTTCCTCGATAGCTTTCTTGACCTTGTGACGTTCTAATATGGCAGCTCTCCTTCGTTTTTCTTCTTCTTTTTTTCTTAGTTTTTCCTCTTCTTTCATCTTTTCTAAATCCCTTCTTCTAGCAGCTTCGGCTTCTTTCAGATTTCGTGCTTCTTCAGCTGCTTGCCGCCTTTGCAGTGACATCATCAAAATGCGTTCTTTCTTTTTTTCCATTTCATCTAATTCAGTCTGGAATATAATTAATATTTTTAAAACAGGGATAATACCAAAAAATGAACATTAGTTTAAGGCTGAGTTAACATGAAGATTAAAATGTGATACTATTGATTGCTGTTTAAAATTCTCCATCCACGAATTATTACCCAAACCCAAATTTCCTGTAATACAATATTATCACCTACACTCTACCTCCTGGACTTTTACCAGTCGGACATCCTTATTAGACTTATCAACTTCTTTAGTATAACAGTTCAATGCTATAGATCATTTGGAGGGAGATGAAATCATAAGCTTTTTTAAAATCAATATAATGCTGATGAACTACCCTGATTGTATTCTAATTTTTTCTCTAGCATTTGGAGTAAGGAAAATGTATTCCATCAATAGTTGAACAGTTTCTTTCTTCTAAAACCACATCAATAATCTCCGATAAATTCCTCAATCTATTCTTAATCTGTATACCAGTACCTGAACAATAGTTATTGCTTCCTCTAAACCCAATAATGTAATCCTTCCCATCTGTTAATGAACCTCTTCCAGTGCCACCATATTCTGAATTATAACTCTTATTTACTTACTTAATTAGAAGAAAAAAAAAACATTAAAGAAGTTGATACTTAATAATTCACCTGAAATTTGCCTTAAATTAACCAGGAATAGTACAAACTTCCCAACAATAATATAAATAATTGACTCAACTGAATAAGAAAAACAAAAGGAGTAAAACATTATTTAAAATATTAAAAAAATTAAAGTAAACTTATAACTTAGAATGCATATTTCACAGCTGTAAAGTTATTACAACTGTGTAAATTTGAATGTTTCGGGAAGTTAAAGAAAAATACATTAGAAACAAATTAATATTACCGGATCAGGGTTAGCACCAATTACTATAGCTTCTTCATGGGGAGCAGGAACTCTTTCTTCTCTTCCTGGAGGAGAATGAACAACTCTGGGCCTTAGAGGAGTTTCATCAACTGAATTTATAGTATCCACTGCAGTACTCAGCAATTTAGGTTCAACTGTCTGAGTCAAATTTCGTTCCTAAAAATATTACTGTTCTGAAAAATATCCTTTAAAAAAACTTAAATTTATGTTAATTTTAAGTATTATTTACTCACTAATTTAATTAATAAGATATATTTCATTCTATCTTGCAAAAGAAAGTACTTAGTTTTAATGAAAAAAAAAATTAAAAATTAAAATAAATGGACAGAAAAAAATGACCATTGTAGCTATCAAAATAATTGTAATTGTTAAAATTTTATTAGGAGTGCATGAAAATTTAGTTATACTAACAACCAACAGACTAGTTGTCATATACAACAATGAAGTAAAAATTGCCAAAATTCAAGAGGATTTGAGAAAATTAAATCATTATAAGGGACAAGAAATAACCTCGGAGAATTTATATAGATATAGAGAATCGCATATAATAAACTTCAATTAACTATAGTTGTAAGGATAAATGAATGTACTTATATTTATTCAAGAGACTACTTAATCACTTTGGATTAACATATAATTGTTTTTAAGACAGGTTAAAGTAATTTTCTTATATGTGTGTATATACATTTAATACTTATACATAAACTGTATTATTTATAGAATAATACAAATTTTTAATGCTATTTTCTCTAATTGAAATGTAACTTAGCTCTTTTGTTTCTATTTTATCCTCTCCCCTTATTTTCCCCTTACCATTTTTTTCAGACATTGTTATTGCAATAAATTACAATAAAAATGTAACTATTAAATATCATGACTTTATATATGAAAAGAATCCACCAACGGACATACCAGTAAGAACATATATTTTTGCAAAAAGAAATATATCACACTAAAAACCACACTACCATAGGCACTGAACTACACCACCACTAGAACCCATGAAGGGTCTTAGATTCAGTGCATTCTAGAGACAGTACTGTTTCTAGAACAAAGATTGTGGAAGGAGGTGACTTTTTTTAATAATATGCTTCCAACAGAAAAATCCTTCCTATCCTCCTCACATACATAATAGCATAATAAAATCTCAAATTTAATCTTTACACTTAATTATATGATGCAAAATTGATCTAAGGGACTATAACAAAATTTGAAAGGAATCAAAACTATTTAGGATTGATTTTTGAAAAAAAAAATTTCTATATAAAATTCCTATATAAAAAACTCGAAATCTTTTAAGATTATTAAGAAAACATTTTACAGAATTATTGATTTACTTTGATTTTACCAGGAACATTTTTGTTCAAAACACCATATTTTAAAAGAAAAATCCTGTTTTTTGATGCTTCTATTCTCTTCTCACAAAAATTGACCCTCAAACCTCTAACACTTAGCGAGAAAAATTGTGAGACTATAACACCTTTTTTGTTTTGAATGTCTAGTATTACCATTTTTTCGCCAATTGCCACTTTTTTTTAATGATTCATACTTATGTAATGGATTGGACTTTAGAACTTAGAATATGAAAGATCAAATTTGTAAAAATTCCTTAGTTTCGAATAACTCAAGCTATTAAACCATGGAATAAACTTCAAAAGTCTATTAATGAGGAAACGTGTTTAAAAATCTATTGATGAGAAAATTTGCTTAAGACTGTATGAATATGAAAATGAAAATAAAGACTATATAAATAATAATATGTGTCAACAATTTTCAAATGATGGATGGGGTTTCTATACATACCTTTTTAGGAGAACCTCTCTTCGCACGGAGAGGAGGTTTAGGCCTTTTGGGTGCAGATTCTTCATCAAAAGAAATATAAAATCCTTGTTCTTGTTTTTCACTTTGATTTTTCTGAAAAGAATTTCGAGCTGTTCGAGTAGGCGATGGTATTCGATAAGTTCGATTACCGGAAGTGATATTTAATTTGCTTAGTCCACTGCTTAACTGCTCACTATCTTCACCTGAGCCTGACACAATAAATTTTACATTAATAAATGCAAATAATTTTAAGCTTAATGTTTCCTCAGCATCAATAAACTACTAACCAATAAATGATATACTCTGAGGTTCCATATCATCAACTGGTGGTGTTGGAAGAGGTGCATGGTTAAGTCGTGGAGGTGGAATTGGTAATTCCCCACCATTTTGTTTTGGAGAGCTATCCAGAGAAACCGGTTCTCGTCTAAAAAATAAAACACATAAAAAATATTAACAAGTCGAATTTGTTAATTAAATCATGTATGAAGTTAATGGAGAAGTTTTATTCAGGAAATTACCAACTATCTCCTTACAGTACTACTATAAAATAATTAAGATCTTAGTAAGTCTTATAAAATAAATAAATAACAGATGATTCATCCCCTTGATTTTTAGCTTTTAGTATTTGAATAAGTTATAAAATGTTTTTCTTAATCTTTTCTATGGAATCATTATTTGTTATGCTTGAATATAGGATATTGTAATCTAACCGTCTTTGTATATAATGAGGTTTTGATCCATATCTCTAGAAAATTTTAAATGTTGGGTAATTTTAAAATCAGCTTATGTTATGGATCCTTGTTGAAACAATTCTCGTCTGTAACAACCATATGAATCTACCTAGCATTAACTTTGTTCATTTTAACTTCACGAGAACAGACTAAACATGAATCGCTAACTGCCAAAAGGCAACTAGTCAACTACTCTAAATTTTACAGGAGTGGCAAAAAAACTGATTAAAAGTTTATATAACCACTTGAACATTTCATTTTTATTGCAAAGTATCTTGACCTGGGCTAGTTCCCTATCTGCAATAAACAAAATATTGATAACTTCCTCTGAAATTGGTTCGACTTATCAAGATGACAATGAATGATACGTGGTGTACAATACAGATCCAGCCAGATCTCTCTCCACAGTTTGTATCAACTAGAGATGATAGGCAGGGCAATGGCCTCGCCTGTTAACTCTAGCATTGGAGATCTTGTGTGATTAGCGTTTATAGACCTTTAACACCATCTTCAATAGGCTTGCCCAGATACTCGGCTTTGCTGATGACCTGGATATAGTCGCAAGTCCTTTGAATCCCTGAAAATCGCTTTTCTCGGGTTGGTGGAAGCTGCAAAGGAAATGGGGATGTCCGTTAACCAGGAGAAGACGAAGTATATGAGAGCTGGACCAGCAGGAGAGGCACCAGACCAAAGACCCGTAGTTATGTGCCTATTCACTTTCCAGAATGTCAACCAATTTGTGCACCTGGAGTCAGTAGTGAGTTCTGGAAATAGGATCTTCAGGGAGACCAGTCAGCGACTCATCAAAGTTAATGGTGGATTTATTTTTCTTTTAATGTGATAACTGACTAAAAATCCGTGAATAATAATGTGCAAATTTTCAAAACTCACTTTCTTTATATAACCTAAAATAAAAATTACAATAGATAATAAAATTCTCATTATATACCTTCCCCATGTTGTTGGATCTGGAGTAAAGGGTTGTCCCCAAGTTCGCCGTCCAGATGAAGATTGCGGTTCATGAAGATAAAATTCAGCTTGACTCTCACGTCTTCCATTATAACTGTCGTCAAAATTATCGTGTAGAGTAAAACCTTGATTATACCTAAAAATCATAAAATAAATATTTATTTTTTAAAACACTTAATATTACAGATGATTATATGCATGATGACAAAAAAGCTATTGTCACTCCTACACCTTCCTAAAATTTCCAACAGTCCCAAATTCATCAAGTGGAGGTCAACCTCACGCAGCTGCAGAAGAGGAGGCTGGCGACGATCCAGAGATTGGCCCTGCTGAGAGTCACGAAGACCTATCGAACGGTGTTGCACGAGGTGGTGCAGGTGCTGGCGGGAGCGATGCCCCTGAACCTCATCCTCAAGGAGGATAGCTTGATCTATGAGGTGAAGAGGCAGGGGCTGACGGCGCTCCCGGAGACCCCCAATAGATGGAAGAAGATGGTGAGGGAGGATACCATAGGAGAGTGGAATGGACGGTGGGTGGGAAGCCAGAGGGCCCCACCTTGAGGAAGTTTTTCCCCACCGTCCAGTCAAGATTGTCTGCGACATGGGTCCTCCCGGACTACTGGGTCTCGCAGATGCTGACAGGCCATGGCGGGTTCCAGGGGAAGCTCTTTGAGCATAAGATAGTGGTCGACCCCCTCTGCTCCGCCTGTGGAGTCCCCGAAACAGCGGAACATCTGATCGTTTCCTGCATCGCGATGGACAGACACCGTTCCAGGTTGTCGACAAAAACCGGTATTTTCACCCTCGCCGAGGACGACTTCCCCCGGTTGATGGAAGAAGCGAATTATCCCTTCTTCAGGGAGTTCGTCTACGGGTGGAAGGACGTGGTTGGGCCAGCACACTTCACCCTTGGCAGGACCCGGCCTCTCGGCGAGCCACCAGAGCAGGAGTCACCAGTGCATTCGCTGGAGGATGAGCCCCCAGGAGGACAGGACTGAGGGAGTGGACTGGCCGGACGCGGACCGGACGGATGCGGCGGACCAGGAGGGCTGGACGGCAACCGGACGGATGCAGACCGGCCAGGAGGCCAAAAAGGTGCTGCCCCATCACCGGGCAGCACCACAGATTTTATTTTGTTTATTTAATTGTACCCTAAGATTAAATGGTACCCCCCAGACATTTGTAAAATAAGAAATTTTTATCAATAAAGAGTATTTTTTTGGCAGTGGTGGGCGTGCGTAAACCTAACGTATCAACCCGCCACTGCCGAACCCCGTATGCCAGTGATGGCAGGTAGGGAAAAAAAAAAAAGAAAAAAAAAAAGATATCCGAGAAGATAATAGAGAAGGATAAAGAAGTCTATACCTGCTTCGTGGACTTAATTAAAGCCTTTGATAGAATCAAAAAGCAACACCTAATATATGCATTAGAGGAAAAAGAAATTGGAATGGGTCTAAGAAAGGCAATTTTGAGTCTCTATAGGAAACAGAGGAATGTCGTCAAGACATGCAATCACACGTCAAAGGAATTTCTGACCACTCAAGGTATTAGACAGGGGTGCAGTCTCAGCCCATTGTTTTTCATCATAGTATTGGATTCCACTCTTAGAAGGGCACAACTGAAAATGAGGCCTTACCATCTGGGTTATAGAAACTAAAGACCCACATCCTTCACACTGCTCGCTTTTGCCGATGATTTGGTAGTATCATTATGGCCTGGATGGTAGGATCATATGCCATCGTAATATCAACCTACAGTTCAACCTCCGAGTCCTTCAGGAGGAACTAAGAAAAATCAACATGAAGATAAATGTTGATAAAACCAAGATAATGAGAATAGGAAGGAGAGCAGAGAGAGGAGACAGAATAGTCCGCTTAGACGGTGTCCCTGTGGAACAAGTCGCAGACTTTAAATATCTAGGCGCCCATCTAAATGAGTATGGTTGGATTGATATAGAGGTACAAGAGAGAATAAAATAAAGGATCGAGACTTATGGATCAAGCTCTATAAGCAGGCTCCTCACATTGCTTGAAGCGGTAGAGAGGAAGAGATTCAGTCAGTCAATTAATAAATTAACACCAACACCATCCCAAGTATGGTGGCAGAAAATATTGCAATGAAGAGTGATTCTAACTAGCAACATTAATGTTAGGTTAGTGTTCGTTATAACAAAGAAAATTGGTGAACCCCAATAATCTTCATTAATTTATTCATTTTACAAATTAACCCTTTAGCAACCGTGAAATACTATAATAGTCCGAGCGCACCGTGCCGTGGGGACCATGGACTAGTATAATAGTCCGGTGTCAGGTGGGCTCCACGGACCATGGACTATTATAATAGTTTTGCTTCTCCGGCGTTTCTAGACCGTGAGCTACAATAGTAGTTCAGTTCCTAGAGCCATCTAGGTATCCGCATGACAAGCTGAAATACTTTTTCTTGACAATAGATGTCGTACGAATTCACTTTTGGCTATATTATTTTTCGTAAAGTGTGTCTGTCGTTTTTTGGCATTTATCACACTCAAAAGAATTTTTAATTGTATAAATTTGTATATAGACATTAAAAAAAAATAAAGTATATAATTGTATAATTTTTTAAATAATTAAAATTAATTTACAGTAATTTAAAAAAATATTATTAAAAAATATGTTTTTAAATTCACCAGTGCCAGTCCATTCACCATTCCAAGTCCGGATCAAAAAGGATGATGGGAAACTATCAGGAATTAAATAAAAAAAACATGATTTCAGAGTCAAAAAGTAATCGGTTCAGCGGGCATGGTTGACTTTTCTACCACTTAGTCCAGCCAGCTCTGACCCGGCCGTATTCGGTCGCTAAAGGGTTAAATAATATTGAGGTAAATTGTGCCATGGAAAATCTAGGACAATTAAAAACTTAATTTATTACATACCAGAGAATCAGTTAATATCAACCAGTAACACCATTAGGTAAATAGTGAATAGTCCCAAATATGTACTAAACTCATTATATTTTTTACAATAAATGTTATTTGAAATTAAAATATAAAATAGAATCTAAAATGTTTCAAAATCAGGTATTGCTAGGTAGCAGGCATAGGTCAAAGATTCATCAGCATCAGAATACAACTGTCGCTCAATTTATTAAAAACAATGTAACAGTAAGTATAGAGCTTTGAATTGACATTTCATGAATTGTAGTGGTGGAGGTTATTATTTTTTTAAATTTTAAAATAACAAAAGCATGAATTAAGTTATTAATTAAGTAACATTTGTTCCTAAATGAATTGGAGAATGCAATTCATCGATTACAGTACTATAAAATAAGACTATATTACATGATTTCATTGCTCCTGTAAGGCTAAATCTGACTAACTGGATTAAAAAAATGGTGGAATGCATTTGATCATCCTTTAAGGAGTTGGATTAAAGTGGTCTGATTCAGTCATATGAAAAGAGCAGTTTTGTCTGATTACTGCAAATATATGATGGATGTAGTTAAACCAAAAAAAAAATAAATATAAAGATAATAAATAAGATATAAAATATAAATATTTATATAAATACCTGGAAGAATAAGTGTTGTAGTTTGACTGAGGAGGAGTTTGTTGACTTAGACTGTGCCATTGTTGGTTATTGCTGTAAGTTGTTTGGCTATTATTTGCACCTGTCATCAGACTATGCATTTGTTGCATTTGGCTTTGATGTTGCTGTTGAGGACCACTAAACGATCTTCCATTATAATATTCATGTTCATTGTTTTGTGGTTGGTTATTATAAGTGAAAGTTCCAGGTTGGTTGCCATAATTGATAGGTTGTTGTTGAGAGGTATTGAAAGTCATTTGAGATGGCTGTTGATGTGTAAACGTACTATGCTGTTGAAGCTGAGACTGGTTTGCATTATGAGTTGGTGTTGTGTGTTGACTGCTAAAGTTGATATGCTGACTTGTATAATTTGCTTGTTGATGATGGAGGGAGGCAAAACTCTGCATTTGAGGAGGCGGTGAAGGTTGAACAGGAGGCTGGGGTTGAATATTGGCTTGATTATTTTGCAACTGGTTCTGTTGATTTGCGAGTCGTTGTAAATCTACTTGAATTTCATGTAAACTTGAATTCATTCTAAAAATAAAATAAAAAATTAACAGATATTTTTTAAAATATAGTAAAAATTAAAAGTAAGTAATACTTACTGTGCAATTGATTTCTGATAAGTTTCTAAATCAATATTTTCCATATCAGGAGTTTTTTGCTCTTCGATAAAACCATCACCAGATAACCATTTTTGTTCAACCTCAGATATATCCTGTATCACAATGATAGTAAATGATTTGATAACAAGGTCCAAAGACTTTAATCAACTGATCAGTTTAGAAAAATAGTTATTCCCAAAATAAGAGCTTCCAGTTTTAAACAGCCAGTCCATAAAATATCAATTATAAACAGGAACTTTTTAAAAGAATTGACTTTTAAAACTGAATTAAGTTATTAAGAATTATGCAAAAGACTTTCTACAAGCATAGGTCTTAGAAGAATTCTTATTAACATTTGTTTCTTAATGCAATTCATTGATAACAGCATTATAAAATAAAATTAATAATTTGTCTTTATTTAGTATTACTCAATCCCCTAAAAATAACAAATATGAACATTTAAACTGATTAGTCTGTCTTTTTATTTACAACTAACTAAATTAAGAAAATGGGCAATAATTATTTAAATAAATAAAACAGAAAAAATATAAATGAAAACTGAAAATAGATGAATATTTTTACAAATCTACATTAGTAGTATTCTCTAACATTTGCATGAATGACTGATGGTGGAGAAGGAAAATAAATGATGTTTAGATGAAGTTAGGGAAGAAGCTTTACAAACGGAGAAAAGAAGGTAAATTCCAGAAAGAAGTTTCAGGAATAAGAATGATTTTTCAAAGGAAGTTCTTTGAGAACAGATGAGATTGTGTACTCAAAAGGTGGATGGATAACACATAGTGAGGTCAAGAATATTAAGAGAGTTTTTGATTCAAAAGGTTTGGAATAGGAAAACACCTAGAAGGTATTTTGGTATGTACCTGTAAGGAAATGATAATGATCAAGTACATCTTAAATTAAAAAGTCATGTACACCATACCATGGCAATCATTATAATTATCATTTCCATTGACTGCTAAATAAGCCACAAAATTAAAAATGTGAAACATTGTGTCGAACTATCTCCACCTTTATATTAATATAGCAAGATTCATAATGTAATAACTCATGCACTAAAAAGAAACTAGTAATAATAATAAAGTGATGCTTTAAAATAAATGAGCACAAACAAAACACATGTTATTTTAAATACTCTTTTAAGTTTCCACAGCCACTATTTTTATAAAAGGCTTTAGTGATTTCTTCTGGTTTAGACTGTGTAGCTAAATTTTCTGCCAACGTTTCGCCAGACATGCTGCTGGCTTCCTCAAGGATTTTTTGAGACTGAAGATGTTCCGCTAACCCGTGACGTTTTATATATATATATATATATATATATATATATATATATATATATATATATATATATATATATATGTGTGTGTAAAAGTGAATTATTCCCTTTTACTTTTGTAACTGAGGTATAACCATGCTGTAATCTCAGGAACATATGTTTTTATATTTAAGAAGCGTCAGTCAGACATACTGTGATTGCTACATTGTGTTCTGTTATAAAGATTGTTTATAGAAGTTGATTATATTAACTTTAAAAACCGATTTGTAATGTGGTAATGTAGAGTTAGGTTAAAATAACTTTAAGCCGTATTGATTCCTAAAAAACAATTATATTTGGTATTATTCACAGCACTGTTTACAACAAAATAAAAGTAAAACAACTGTAAATAAGAATCTTACCTAAAAAACAATCGGTTTTTCTGAAGGTAAATTATGGATCCAGTAAAGGTTTGCATTAGATTTGAAAGTGAAAGGAAGAAGAATAGTAATTTGGTAACAAGGGTTATTTCAATGAAATTAATGACCTGCGAAACTACATATGTCTTTCCTAACCAATATCAAGATTCTGAACTACATTCTAGTTTATTTAAAATTAGTATTATCAAACATGTCTGCAAATCTTTTACCAAAGCAGGTCAGTATCGTAATATTAAGGTTACTTTACCATCTGAAATAGTTCCTGTATATTTTGATGAAAATTTAAACTGTGATTTCCAAAATTATTATTTAGAAGAATTACAGGAATGTCCTCAGCCTTCTATAGCTAAAGATAAATCAATAGGAGAAACTGGAAATCTGTCGGAACTCATCAAGGTAATTGAGAAGCTGACTGAAAGGTTAGAAGCACAAACAAGCTGGTAAGTCTGTAGAAATTAATAATGCACAGAAACAGTTTGTTTTAGACAAATTTCGTGGTAAAGGAAATACTATTGAATGGATTGATATATTTGAAAAAGAGTGCGAAAGACATAAAATGAACTCGGATGAAAATAAGATCCAAATATTGCAACTATTTTTAGAACATAATGCTTTAGACTGGTACAGCTCAACTTTATGCAAGCTTACGGTGCAAGGTAAATGGAATGAATGGAGAGCATCATTTATAGAGACATATAGCGGACAAAAGTTGGCGTAATGTACATTATGCTTACAATTTTCATTTTAAGAATGGGTCATTGATGGATTATGCTTTGAAAAAGGAAAGATTATTATTAGAAACAGAACCAACTATGTCTGATAGGTCACACATTAATCATATAGTTGCAGGTCTTCCATTTCCCATTCAGGACCGCCTTGATAAGGAAGAAATCCATACTACAGAGCAGTTGATGAATCAACTTCGAAGATACAGTGTAGCATACCCTAAAGAAAAAGATGAAGAAATTCGAAAATCATATGGTGCTACAAAGAGTAATGCTGGTCCTTCAGAGAAGAAACAAATAACTGGAAAAAGGCTATGCACAATATGTGAATCTAAGGGTTTCTCAGGGCGTTATCACCCTCCTGAATTATGTCGGAATAAAGGTTATTCTGAAGGAAGACATGTTAACATCCATGAAGCAGATGAGGTCAATTTTCAAGAAGAGCCAAAAAACGTAGGCACACACCACTAATTAGATTAAATATAACAGTCGATAAAAAAAAAGTTACTGGGATCTATGACAGCGGATCAAATGTAACACTTATAAATTATAAGACTGTAGAAGGTATTAAGGATAAAATGTTAGAAAATAAACAGATATTTAAAACAATTAGTGGTGTTGAAAAGAGTTTTAGCAAGATAAAGTTACCAATGAAAATACATAAAATAAAAGAAGAAATAGAAGCTCATGTGATTAAAAATGACAATTTCTCATATGATGTATTGTTGGGTATGGATGCTATACAGAAATTTCAGTTGATACAAGATGAAAATTTAAATATTTTACAACGTGTCGACGACAATACAATAGAAAAAATTAAAGAGAATTATTTATGTGAAATAAATTACAATGGAAAGAAAATAGATATCATTGATAAATTGAAACATTTAGATAATGATTTGAAGAAAAAACTTTCTCAAGTAATTCATAAAAATTTATCTATATTTGCTAAACATGCATATGATGTTGGTGAAATAAAAAATCATGAAAATCATCATACCAACGATGCTCAATACCAGATAATTTGGAAATAGAAAATCAAATAACTAAGTTACTGGAAGCAGGTTTGATAGAAGAGTCTCAATCTCCGTTTGCAGCACCCGTAACATTAGCATACACGAAAGCAGACAATAGAAGAACAAGATTGTGTATTGATTTTCGTGAATTAAACAAAATTCTAGTTCCCGAATCTCAACCATTTCCAATGATTGAGGATATAATTGTAAAAGCTCGAAACTGTCAATGGTATTCAGTTTTTTATATAAATTCAGCATTCTGGTCTATACCAATCAGAGAAAAAGATAGGCATAAGACTGCATTTGTTACACAGAATGGACATTACCAATGGAAAAGATTACCTTTAGGTCTAAAAATTTCACCATCAATTTTCCAACGTATTCTCGCTAATGCAATTCGACGTTATGGACTTCAAGATTTTTGCATTAACTACATTGATGACATCTTGATATTTTCCAAGGATTTCAATGATCTCATCTGTCACATTGAAAAACTTATGACAGCAATTAGATTAGAAGGTTTTCGATTGAAATTATCAAAATGTAATCTTGCACAGCCCTCTGTCAAATATTTGGGTCATATTATTGGTTATAAATAGGGCCCGGATTTATATGCAATAAAAATCCTTTAATATGTACATATAATATGCATTTATTTTGGGGAAATATGCAGGAGAAACCAAATAAAAATGCAAAATAAAAAATGCATTACGTACTTTTTAATTTCTAATATTACACCCTTATATTATAAAACATAGTTACAATACGCTTATTCCTCTTACAAATTAATATTTGAAATTGTGTACATCCTTAGATTATCGAATGTGAAGCTCTGACGATCAGGTCGCAATGTTTTTTGTACCTACTAAATGATCTTTCCACGTCGACTGATGTAGCGGGAGCTCTTTTAAAACATGATGCTTCACTAAGGCTGAATGGCATATCTTTTTATCCAAAGTTTCCTGCTAGAATATCGCAAATGGATCTTAACTGTTTTAGCCCAGAGCTGTTTTCGAAAACGCGTTGTTTTTTTTCCATTAATTTCTTTGCTCTTGATATTGCCGACGCTGTATCATCTAATTTGGAAAGAGCGTGTTTGATCTTATCAAAATGTTGATAGCTGTAGTGGGATGCATCTAGCCAGGTTCCCTATTTTGTGATTATTGGTTCCGGTGGTAAATTTAATTATGGGTGATGTTAACGGTGCGATATTTCGAGTCTAACTAACACAATTTTTAGTTATAGAAGAGCAGCAGAACCAAAAGTGGAAATGGATTCTAAGAATTTTAACATAGAAAGGGGAAGGGCCAATCTTCCTAGAAAAAGAAATATTATAATTAATTGTTTCCTGTTATTGAATTAAATTTTTTTATTGATTCATCGTTTTTAAAAATTACCTGAAAACTTCTGACAACACATAAAACCTAAAATAGAACAAAATGCATTCAAAATATGCAAACATGATTAAATATGCAAAAATATGCATTTTCCTTCAAATATGCACAAATATGCAAAATAAAAGTTGTCCCAATCGAATGCTTTTGGCCCAAAACACGTTTTAAAAACTTCAAACGTCATGTACAAAGCATAAAAAAAAATATGCAAAAACATAAAAATCCGGGCCTTAGTTATAACAATGTCAGACCACATCATGATAACCTGAAATCAATCAAAGATTTTCCTAGACCTCAAAACAAGAAAAATATTCACCAATTTTTAGGAAAAATAAATTGTTATCATAAATATATTCCTGACTACACAAGAAAACTTGAACCAATGCATAACCTTCTACGAAATAATACTGAATTTCGATGGACAGATGAATGTGATGAAATTTTTACAGAACTAAAAGAATACTTATGTCATAGCCCCATCTTATCAATTTTTGATCCAAAAAAAATGACGTTTATTTTTACAGATGCTAGTTCTCTTGGGGTTGGAGCAGATTTAAAGCAGATTCAGGATAATGGCGAATTACACCCAGTTGCATACTTCTCCAAAAAGTTCACACCAGCTCAGGCAAAGAAAAAAAGCAATATATCTGGAATGCTTAGCTATAAAAGAAGCAGTACGTTATTGGCAGCATTGGTTAATTGGATTTGTCAAGTTTGTAGTAATTTCTGATCACAAACCGCTTGAAAATTTAAAAATCAAAGCAAGAACTGACGAGGAGTTGGGAGACTTAGTTTACTATTTATCACAGTACGATTTCACTTTAAGATACTCCCCAGGTAAGTCAAATCAAGAAGCAGATGCTCTATCCAGAAACCCAGTGCTAGGAAGTTTTGAAAACTGTGAAGAAATACTTCAAATTGTCAATTTAGTTACTAATGAGGAACTGAAGCGTGAGCAAGAAGACAACCAGAATAAACTCACTTTAGACAGAAAGCTGTATAAAAAGGGGGATTTTATTTTTAAGAAGATAAGAGGCAGAGAACGTTTATTTGTCTCGAAAGATTTTGGTTTACTATTAATAAAGAAAATTCACATTTATTATGGACACATTGGATCAGGTCATATGGCAGCCAAGATAAGACCTTTCTATTATTTCAAAAATATGGACAAACTCATTACAGAATTTTGTAACCAGTGTGAAACTTGTAGAAAGAACAAATCAAGAAGAGCTAGAGAAATTGGCCTATTGTCTCACTTAGGTCCAGGAAAAGAACTGTTTGAGATTATGTCTTTGGATACGATTGGTGATTTTCCAGGAAATCGATCACCTAAACATTTTCTTCATCTTTTGGTAGACCACTTCATGCGGTTTGCTTATACTTACTCTTCGAGAGGTCAAACATCCAATAATCTTATCCGTTGCAAGATTAGTGAACAACCACGTTGTCCATGGTCCAAGATTGCTTTAGAATGTACGGAAGAGTACAACAGAACAACTCGCAGTGTGACCAAGTTCTCTTCACTTTATTTACTTACCGGACAACAATCATTAATAAGACCTCCATCTCTTAACACACCAACAGATTTAGAAGCAGATAGGATCCAAGCATTTCAAAATTCATGAAACCATCACCTATTGAATAAAACCAGAGTAGACAGAAAAAAAAGGAGTATGAATTTCAAGTTGGCAATTTGTTTTTTGTAGAAACAGGCAATCGTTTAAATCGTAAAAAATTGGATCCTTTGCGCACAGGACCATTCAAGGTAACATGTCGAGTATCTTCAAACATTTATGAAATTAATTATGGACAGTGACGGTCGAACAATTATGAACATAGTAGTAAGCTTTTACCATTTCAAGGGGGGGAGATGTAAAAGTGAATTATTCCCTTTTACTTTTGTAACTACAACCATGTAAGGTATAACCATGCTGCAATCTCAGGAACATATGTTTTTGTATTTAAGAAGCGTCAGTCAGACATATTGTGATTGCTACATTGTGTTCAGTTATAAAGATTGTTTATAGAAGTTGATTATATTTACTTTAAAAACCGATTGTTTTTTAGGAATCAATACGGCTTAAAGTTATTTTAACCTAACTCTACATTACCACATTACATATATATAAATAGATATAAGTCTTTTTTATTATTATTATTATTATTATAAAATTTTTTTTTTGCAAAAAATTATAATTGACCATTTTTATAATTTGTTTTGGTGATTAGCATTTAATAATTCCTAATACAGTAAAACCTCGAATTAACGGACAGCCTATTTTTGTCCGTTATTTAGAGGTGTCCTTTAAAGGGAGGTTTTATTTTTTTATAAATATGTATTTGTACAAATTAATTCTCTCTTATTCAATTTCCCATGTGTTTAAAAGGTCAGTAGAATAAAAAAAAACATCGCACGGTTTTCGAGGGTTCCCGAAACTTGTGTCTTACCGATATTGAGTCTTTCCGCTAGCGCACGTACCCTTAACTTTTCAAGGTCATAAAAGTCGATTACATTTATTTTTTGTTCTAAAGTGAGTCTCTTACGTGAGGGAGACATTTTCAGCCGCCTACCACGAGGGCTAGTACAGAACTAAATTTTAATAAAGCAAGTCCGAGAATAAAAAAAAAAGTATTTATGTGGAAAACCTTTACTCAAAAGTAAACACAACTGTCCCTGTTTCCTTAGACCGGAAACAACTAATTGTTTCCGAGAAACGGGAAAGGGATAAAGTCATACTGTCCGTCTTTTAGAGGTTTTTTTAATCGATTTCTAACCAACACAGCCTGTCCGTGACCGTTAATGAGAGGTTTCGTTAAATAGAGGTTAAAATGCCTTAAAAATTGTATGAAAACGTTGGTGCAAAAAAAAATCGTCCGGTAATGGGGAGTGACCGCTATTTAGGGGTGTCCGTTAGTAGAGGTTTTACTGTATACCTAATTTTTCTTAAGATATTACTTAGTTGCATATTGTCAATAGTGTGTTTTTTTAAAACTTAATTTTGGAAAATATTAGACATACAGATGTCAATTATCACTCTCAATTGAGCTAGTAATATGACCCATAAAGTAGTTTATTACTTTTATATAATAATGGGTGAGGTGGCTAAGCACCACGACGGAAACGTGGGAGACCCGGTTTGAATCCCGGTCCTGGCCATATCTTTTCTTTTCAAATAAAATATTTAAAAATAGTTTATTATTAATTCATTCTTCTTATCCAATTTAGTTAAAGCCTACAAATCATTAAATGGTATAGTTATTAGGGCATTCGAAGCTTTAATTAAGGCTTATTTTGTTCAACTTATGTTATCTTTTTATGTCTATGTTTTGGAGATGTTCACCCATTACAAGCACATTTTTGTGTATTTTTTTCTAGTTTCCTTTCTAGCTATGGACTAGATGCCATTTACATTGAGGTTACTATAAAATTATCAACTCATAACTGAATTAACTAATGCTGTAGGATTTAAATTAGAATAAAGGCATTTGAGAGCTGATAATTATGAAGCCGTTTCAGACAAAATAATACCTGATGGATAATAAGAAAAAAAAACTAAATAAAAAATGTCCTGATGACGAGGGAACATTCCCTAAATGTAAGGCATAATTTGGAGTTAATGTAAGGTTAATAACCTTGGAAGGTCTAAATTGATATATCAATTGACTCAATAGACGGATAAGTTTCCATGATCTTCATCAAAATAAATTTTAAAAACTGTTCATCATATTATTGGAAACATTTTTATTAAATTTAAAAAGCTCTATAAGAGATCAACAGACAAGCATAATTAAATTATTATTTTAATATATTACATATTATAACAGATAACATATTATTTGAAAAATGACTTTTACATTTTTTTCTGCCATTTTTATTGACAAAGGTTTCACTACATCTTGGATGTTGAGGGTCCAATTTTTTGGAGGTATACATTTTACTTCTTGATGTAAGAAAGTCCTTAAAAAAGGATAAAGAAGAATTAAAATAGAATTTATTCTTTTTTTTCTGTTTACTTGCTTTTAAGCACAACACATTTTGTGTTGTAAAAACTCACTTTATATTCAAGATGTTGCATTTTAGTGTATAATCAAGCAATGAGTGAAAGATATTAATAATTTTTAGATTTTTTCTTGAAGGAAAAAACTTGCTATTTATTACTGAAACAGTTTAAAATCTCATTTCAAGCACTATAATTGTGTGATAGTCTAGGGAAAATAATATTATTTTTTAATGTTAAAAATCAAATAAATAAATGAGTTTAAAATTATTAAATGTTTAAAAAAATAAGAGAAAAGAGGAAACTTTTAATGGGTAGGTAAAGTTTTCACTTCTTGATGATACAAACTCAAAAAGAAATCACAATTGTAATCAGAGTTCTTTTTTTTTCCTCCATTTATCATGCTTTAATTCATTATTATGCCTTAATATTGCACGTAATGTGATATGATATAAAAAAATGCATGCATTATGTAAACAAAATTAATATCATGCTTTGCCCTATCCCAACATGAGGAAAGAAAGAGAAAATAAATACACAAACAGTAATCATAACATTGATCAAATGGAAACATTATTCATTATAAATTATAATAACAGTGCATTATAAAAATATTTTAAAAAAATTAATAATTTAAAGAATATTTGTTTCATGAAAACTATTTATGTTAATAACCAATTTAAATATATATATATATATATATATATATATATATATATATATATATATATATATATATATAATATATATATATATATATATATATATATATATATATATATATATATATATATATATATATATATATATATATTATATATGATCATAAAAGTAGAAGCATTGAAAGTTTTTTTAACTATAGTTATTTAGTAGTAGTAGTAGTAATTTAGTAGAATAAAATTACGTAGATATGATTGAGAAGGGGTGAGGGGAGCAATAAAAATAGAACACAATAACTGCTCAATTAGTTAATGTTCACCAACATCCAGCTTTCTTAAAATTAACTTTCACTTTCATTATCTTTCAATTAACACTCACTGGTATTACCCACTGCAGTGGTTGTCTGTGCAATTTAATACTGTTTTAAATGAATAAAATTCTGTATAGTTCATTGGCAGTGGTCGGGAGTATAAGTACAATATCATAACCCATACCATACTGTTGCTGTACTTACTTCTTGAGCTGCCATGTATTTTAGTTTCTGCTAATTATACACAATAAGTTGTATATAATGTTATATGTAATTTGAATATAATATATTTGTAATACATAGTAAGTACAATTTAATAAAGGATGAAAAATAAAACCTAAGTTATATATTTATATTAGAAATTTACAAATTAATTTCTCTAACAGATGAATGGTTAAAATTAAATTATAAAAAACTCTTAATTTATGAAATAAATTGAATACTTTAATTTGATTTATTTATGGCATGAAAGAATATAAGATATAACACTTAAAGCTAACTTTTTCCTTTTCAAAATTGACAAGTTATTTAATTCATGTATCTCAGAAACCATACAAGATAGGAAAAAATTAATGAAGTAAGTCTTAAAGCAAATTTTGAATAGAGTAGACTCATTGCTTCCTGAGATATAAGCAAAAAACCTAAAGAACAGACCTTCATCAAACTGTTTTCTCTCATCCTCTCCTCACCAATGCACATAAGTGACTTTTTTTTCAACAAGCTGGATTTAGACCCAAAAGCAGACGCAGGACTATATATTTATCCTCAGAAAAGTATTGGAAGAACCATGGGACCAGGGGAAAACGGCATTTTCCTAGCCTTTCTCAACCTGAAGGCTTATTTTAACTCCATACCACATCGGAGATGCAATAAAATCATCTTAACCTTAGCCCTTTGCTATTTATATGTTTTATGGATAAGATACATAAAATATGTGAGAGGAGAATGTCACTAAAATTAATTGGAAGATGGAATATAGGACTCATGGTACCTCAGAGCAATCTTTATGCTGATGATATCGTCTTTTTGAAAGACTCTAAGAAGAAAATGCAACAAGCCCTTGTAGAATGGTCAGAAAAGCTTCATTATATGGGAATGAAAATAAAGATTTCTAAAATTAAAGTGCTTATTGTGTCCAGGTATTAACATGAAAATGTGCCTTTGTTTTGCAATAGTGAGACTTTCCAAGATCGAGCAATTACAGTAACAAAGGAAGATAATGGAAGCCCGAACATTAGACAGAAGGTGCCAAGAACCTTATATTATATTAAGAGCATATTGAAAGAATAGAAGCAACTGCCAACTGTTATAGTGGGTAGTACCAGCAATAGTCTGCCTCTATCAGTCTCTTGATTTTAATGTTATTTTAAGTGTTAGCTGCCCTGAAAGCTAACATTTAAAATCAAAAGGAATTGTTGCAAAAAGATAATATTTGGAAAATATTTATATATGAACAAAAATAATAAATCAAGTGAACAAAGAAAAAATCAAAACATAAGATAAAAGAGTGATGTGCATCACATGAATATATAGACAAAATGCAATAAATAAAAGTAAATTGATATTTACAAAGGAACACCAGTAATGACATTTCAGTTAACATCAGGTGAAACTTGTTGAATAAAAATGTTATAAATTTTAATTCTGATAACTCCTTCTCACAATCATCTTATAGATATTGAATTAATATCAATATATTCATATTGCTCACTGACAACTATAAATCTTCCATTTCTGAATTAGGACTAGAGCCAAAATGAGATGCATGGCCTAAAACGAAATCCTCACCTTTAGGCCACTAAAGAAAGTTAAGGGTCACAAAAAAAAAAAAAAAATAACGATCTTAGTGTATTGCATTAAGAAGTTATTCTAGCATACCATATTTTTTCTAGAGAATTGAATCTTAAAGTTCCATCAAAAAACAATTCTAGTTTCAATTTCTTAGATCAAACTTCAAAATGAGTTTATATTATAACTTAGTATAATAGAAACTACTCAATAATACCCAGGATCTTTTATATCGTAGTATAATCCAAGTCGGCATGATATTCTTTTATTATGTTGTATATTTTTATGTACAAAATAAGGTAATTTAATTCATTGTAATATATTTGCTATTTTATTAACCCTCCTAATACTGGGTGAAAAAAGATACACGTAAGACCAAGTGGGATCCCTGGAGGACCCCATTTTTTTCTGCCATTAGCTACGATGATATCATCCATCTAAGAGTCATTGCTTATAATTCTGATTGAATGGGACTGTAGAAAAGTAATAGCAATCATTTTTGAACTATCAAAATGTATAATTTTATTTATTTTGAAAATAACTCATTTTAGTGAACAACAAACATGTTCCAAGAGAAACTAAGTCTCCAGCTTACAATGAATGCATGAATGTGTAGTGGTTCTGTGCTCTTTCATCATCATGATCATCACAGGCACTACAACCCGGTACGGGTCTTCGCCGCATCAATACGTCGCCTCCATTCCTCTTTGTCTTGTGCAAGGGTCTGCCAAGCTCTGGTGTCCAGAAACTTCACTGCATCGGCTTCGACCTCATCCGCCCATCTCAGTCGTGGCCGTCCTCTCCTTCTTCTGCCATCCACGTACCCAAACAATAGCCGCTTGATTGGCCCTTCCCTATCCATCCTTGCGATGTGCCCAGCCCATCTTAGCCTAGAGAGTCGTATAAATTGCACCACATTCGGTTCCCGGTAAATTTGGTACAACTCTGCAGTGGCCTTAGTCTGTACTGGTCATTGACTTTAACTGGGCCAAACATCCTTCTCAGAATCTTTCTCTCAAAGACTTGTAACCTAATGGCGTCTGTTCGTGATAATGGCCATGTCTCCGAGCCATAAGTCAGAACAGGTCTAATAAGAGATTTGTACAGGATGATCTTGGTGGATCTAGCCAGCAAATGCCCTCTCAATATTTTAGCCAGGCCAAAACAACACCTATTAGCTGAAGTGATCCTTCTCTGTACTTCTTGACTAGGCATATTTTCTGCACAAACTAAGGACCCTAGGTACACGAAATTATTTACACTTTCAAACGTGCAATCTCCAAATGTAACTGTAGGTGGTGGTGGCCTTGTTGAGTTGGCAATCATGTATTTGGTCTTCGTTTGGTTAATACTTAGGCCCATTACCCGTCCAGCTGCCTCTATGGCTAAGAAGGTCCTTTCCAAGTCCCTCTGCGATCTAGCTATAATATCTATGTCATCTGCATAGGCTAATATTTGGGTTGACTTGGTGAGAATCGTCCCACTTCTTTGGACTTCGGAATCCCTTATCACCTTTTCTAGTGCGAGATTAAAAAGTAGGCATGATAGGCCGTCTCCTTGTCTTAGCCCCCTTGTGGTCGTGAATGCCTCTGATAGGTCTCCTTGTATTCTAACCTGACATTTCGATCCTATCATCAGCAGCTCTGTTAGATGGATCAATTCAAGGGGAATATTCATTGTTTCCATCGCCTGGTACAACCTCTCTCTAATGACACTGTTGTATGCACTGCTAAAATCTATGAAAAGGTGGTGTGTGATGATATTGTATTCTCTTGTTCTTTCGAGCAGGGTCCAAATATATTTGTGGCAAACATTACAAACACGGTTTACTTTAGTGTCATTTTGTCTTGAGCATAAGTAATTCCGTGCCCTCTTTTCACGTAACCTTTTCTGAATCATTGGTGCAGTGAATTTTTTTCCGAGTTCCAGTAAAAAAAATCGTTGTTGATCAGCCTTTTATTCATTTCCAGATTTAGATCAATCCAAAATCGAATGCATTTACTGCAACAATATCTATCAGATTCATAAAAAGTGCGAAAGGCCGCTTTTTAGTTTGCCCCTGATGGTATACTCACTTATTCTGTCAAGATTGTCCACTTCTCATTTCATGTCATTGTAATGGGCAATGTCAGGCTTTTTCTCAATATCATTTTTGAGGATGTTTCCGCTGTGATAATAAGCCAATGACAGAAATTCTGCAAGTAGAGTTCTTAAAAATCTAGCTCCTTCCCACCCTTTCTCTCTTTCGTTTAATAGGTACCTAATTCATCTGAGAAATATCAAGGAACTGACACACCTCAAAGAATTCATAGCTTCTGAACAAAGGATGCAAAAGAGAAAGAAAGAGAGAGAATTCCAACGAAAGAACACCAAAGCTTGAACGATATCCAGAAAATATTTACTTAAAAATTACAATAAGTATTTAGGCGGTAATTGGAACTCACACCGGTAAACTGATACTGTAACTGCAAATAGTCAGTGACTTCGGCGATCTGAAATAAGGCTAACAGTAACTACTAGGTTGGGTTGTTCCGGGACCACATCCTCGTTTTTTGGGAAAAAAAATAATCCACAGTGATTTGTTTTGTGCATGAAATTCGTTGGGACTCTACTATTTGTGTTACCTATAGTCTAAGGATAAATGTCCTAGACCCTCATGAGCATAACTTTGTTTTTGACTCAAGGAGATTAAAAAATATGAGCTTGGGGTCATTGGCGACTCCACTTGGTATTAGGAGGGTTAAGATAATTTTGTTTTTTTGTCTTCAACCTTCCACCTTACTTTCAGTATTTATGACCAATTTTCCAGACACTTATATTGGTGGTTGAGTGTTTTTTTGATTATTTAAATATAGAATGGTACAATACTACAGCCAATTCTTTAAATGCTGTATTGTTTAAAGAATAACAAAAGACTAAAGTGAAGATTATAAATTTTCACATTTATGTGAAAATGCTTGACTGTAGATGAGATAAACATGTAGAATCTGGGCAGTGAGTGGTCAATGAATTTTTATACACTAAACAGTCAACATGTTAGCCTAACTTTTAAGCTATTATCAGGGCACAGGAATGAAGAATCTAATGCTAGCTCAACTGATTATGAATAAGTTGTAGTTACCACAATCAATTTCTACTGATTAATTTAAATTCTGGGAAGATTATCATGTTGAACTTGCCAACAATGACAGTGGTGACTCCTAAACATTTTCTAAAGCAATGCAACCAATTTCTGCATGGTATTTAGCCAGTATATTTAGTTTAACATGAAGAAAAACTTTGAATATATTTTCTAAAAACAGACATGTTTTCCAAGACAGTGAGCAATATTTTAAATAAGTTAGATAAATAATTTATTGAAAATGAAAATTTGTTTACCTGAAGTGAGAAGGGCCTTGCTGGTTTTTCATTAACTTCAATAGTCCCCCGTCCTGGATCTGAATCGGGTGATTTCACCACCTTACCCTACACCATAAATAAATTGCAAACATCCTCCACCAATAAATTGGAAATATCTGGTGAGTATCAGTGAGTAAAAAAGAAAATATACACCATGCTCAATATTATCATTACTACCTTTACCAAAAAAAAAAAAAATATATATAATTCACAGTTCGATCTGATAGATAATGTTTTTTAATTAACTTATACTCCTCATAAACTTTTGAACAGGACGTCTGTCAGGTCTACTATATCTTTATATATATATAATTCTTCTGTTCGGGTGTATATTACTGAACTTTCGACCTACTTTAATAAAAAATTTGTATATTTAAGTGGGTTCAAGAATGGTTTAAATTTACTATTTGATCTGATGGATAACATTTTTTAAATAATTGTATTCTCCTTCTAAACGTTAGAACAGGACAACAAAAACATTATCATCATATTTTTGCCTACTAAAGCACTAATTCACAGGGGCCGTAGATATGTAATATTATATTATAATCATAAAAAGTTTTATAATATATACCCAATATTAGATTCAGACTCACTATATACATTATTTTGAAGTAAAAATGAAAACTAAAAAAAATGAGTTATTATGATTTTACTATTATTCTTACATGTAATAACAAACCAACTCTCACTAAATGTACATTGAAATTATTATGACTATAATTTTTTAACCCATAATTTCAATAGTTAATTTTAGAATATATATATATATACATATGGACATTTCTCTACTAAATGGAAAATCGTTGCCCTAAGCAAATCTGATATAATAAATTTTAATATTTCTCATTTTTTGTATGAATAATGACAGAGTGTTAGGTATTCTTGTCACGCCACAGCTTATTTAGTAATTTAATAATGTAATATTTATTTAAATCAACGTCCAACACCCAAAAACACAGTCCCCTGGTATGTCCCTTTTTCCCAAATTACAAGTCTTGTGACCAATATTATTATTTTGCTGTTGATACTAAATAAAATTTATTGAAATACTTTTTAAAAAAACAGTAAGCATCTTTATAGATCACAATTATATACTTACTATAAAAATTTAATCAAAAAATGAATGCTGTCCTCAAATTTTTTAAATAGTCCCCTGATAAAATTTGAAAACCGCGCTTAAGTCAAATTTTGTATTGGCGCCAAAAGTTAACATCGTGAAATAGAGCGCAATCAGTGTGAAGTTCGTTCGGGTGTATAGATGGGTGAGCAGTTGCTATTTTCTTAGTGCCACCACAGTCTGCTGGTGAACTACGAGCCTCGGCCGTTGGATAAAACAGTCCCCTGGTTAGCCATTTTTTCCCTATATTAAGAGTTTTAATTACAGATATTTGTTTAAAAGAATTGATTATTAAGTATGTAGCCGCATTTGTTTGCTTAATGTTATAAGTTTAGATGATTTTGTTTTACTCAATTTACATGTAAAAATGACAGTACCCTGTCATAACGCAGGAGACTGTTTTCTTTAGGTTTTTCAAGTCTGACATGCTAGATTGCGCATCTATGATCAAAATCATTAACAATATTGTCTCTTTCTTAGGTAGTATCTCAAAATGCCACCCAAAAAGAAGCCAGTCAAAACAAGAGAAGAAATATTAGAATAAAAACGTATAGCTGAACGTTTAAGATATCAACGACTTAAAAATGACCCACAAAAAAAGAAGAAATGAAACAAAAAGAAAGACAGAAATACCAAAAGAAAAAAGAAAAAGGCACAAGAAAATTAGTTAAGGATATGAGTCGTCGCGAGCATAAGGCAGTAAAAAAATCTTGGAAAGAGTATTGTACTAAGTATCGCTCAAAGAAAAAAAACTTGAAAGAAATAGCAAATACTTTTATAAGGGAAAATACACCTGATTCAATTGATCCCCCAGTGGAATGTCGGGCACCTTTAAGATCATCAGTCGCAGGAAGAAAGGAAGAGGCTAAGAAAAACGTGAGGAGATACTGAAAAAAAAAGACCATAAGATTCAGGAATACAAACTGAAATTTGATTACTCTCATACAACAGTCCCATGTCACGATTTTGGATAAAATCGTCTATAACTCAAAAACCAGGACGAAAATAACTGGGCTTTTCAAAGAGATATATTTAATTTAATATTGTCCTTCATTTTATTAACAATCATTCTCAACATTTCATAAAATTATAATTATTATATAAAGGACAGTCTTGTATGGGCAAGTTTCCAGATAGCAGAGAAACACCCATATAAACATACATATATATATATATATATATATATATATATATATATATATATATATATATATATATATATATATATATATATTGTTGAGGTTCAAAATATATTAGAAATAAATAAAAAAATTATCGATAGTTATTATCAATCGGACGACCGTAAAGTTGATATCGATTACTGAGCAATTTGTTTGAGTAAATAAAAATAATTCCAAAAACTTATATAATAAATTTTTATTAAATTAATATTTGATTTTTTAAATGAAAAACACAATTTTTTTAAGTAAAGTTAATTTTCATAATGATTCAAATGGCATTTCTGCTCCCTACCGGCGTCTTTCCGCCATATTTCTCTCTCTCTGGTTCAGCGCCTCCTAAAGACAGGACTTCTCCATTCAACTCACTCTGGTTCGGCGCGTCCTACGGAGAGTACCTCTCCATTTATAACTCTGGTTCGGCGCGTCCTAGGGACGGCACCTCTACATTTATGACTCTGGTTCGGTGCGTCTTAAGGACAGGACATCTCCATTTATGTCACGCTGGTGAGAAGAGCGTCCAGGGAAGAAGACCTTCTAGTTTCTCATCATTGTTCGAGTACAGAGTGTCCAGAAGACAGCATCTTCAAGTTATTAAGAAGAACGTTATATCATGTGTTGATTCGGAGGGAGCTTCAAGACGAAGATTGGTACATACATCTGTGGGTTTTACTTTATTTGAATCGTTTTACTATAAGAATTGTGTTTGTAAATTAAAATTTGTTCTAATTATCCCGACGTTTAAATTAATTATCATTGAACCACGGAGATCAAATATTGTATTATTTTGTTTTGTTTTCTTTATGATAATTTAAATTTTGTAATAAAATAAAATTAACGTTGATTTTTAATTAACTAGCTATCCATAATATCACATTATATATCTTCAATTTTATTAAAATATTATATTCTTAACATTATATATATATATATATATATATATATATATATATATATGTAATGAATTTCATTAATAAATTGGTTTTCACTGCTTTGGCCATTAAAAATAAATATATTTTGTAAAAGTTAGATAAATCTCACGGGCCAGAAAAATATTCAAAGCGACCCACAGGCTCTGGGTTGGCTAGTGCTGGATTAGGCTGTAAATTAAACAATTTTAACTTATTTTGTTAAAATCGTTCATGCCGGGGCCGATTTTTATGTTTTTCACTGTGAGGCGGTTGAATTCAAGCCGCACTTCATCTGGCGGCGTGCGATATTTGCATGTTCAGACCTGTTTTATACCTTTTCATACGCGTTGTTTGTTTGCTCCGTATTACAGTGAGTGCTTATTTTGCAAGTTGTATAACTCGTGACATTTTTTCATCTTGATGACAGATTTCTGCCGGTTAGTAGTGGAGCATCGATTATCCAAACGCCAGTTATCCGACTATTCAATTAACGGAACTGTTTTTTTTTCAAATTTAAATTTAATTTATGTGATCAGATCATCCAGTTACTTATTTGCATTGTAAAAGCTATTGTTATTTTAACAAATTTTATTATATAAAATTTGACGAAAAATAAAATGATTTTTTCCATGATTGAAGCCCTAATCATTTCTTTTGTTTGTTCATTTAATGTCACTTTTTGCTGCTATGGCTAATTGGACGATGCTACATTGGAAGCTCAAATTTTGCCTATCCAGGTTTAATTAGGATAGGGATTTTTAACGACAGGCCAGGGATTTGACATCGTACAGGCTCGGGACCCCCGTTTAACATCCCTTCCGATGGACGGCGTAACTAAGGATTTTTTACTCCCTTTAAAAAATCCTAGGGCCACCTGCCAGGCTACGAAACCGCGATCTTGAACTTAGTAGTGTGTTACGCTAACCACTAGACCACAGGTCGCCCCAAATCATTTCTCGGAAACTTCTAAAAAATGAACTTAAGACTTCAATAGGTATTTGTTTAATAAGTAAACCTAATTAGGTAATTTCATTTGTTTCTCAGAATCCCTTCCTATTCATTTGATTGGTATTTATTTTTTAGTGAATTTCGATTATCCGAATTTTTTATTATCCGAACCACCCCTGACAATATTACTTCGGATAATCGACGTTCCACCATACTTTCTAGTTAGAAAGGTGGTAAGCCTGTTTTTTTTAATTTTTGCCCTTATAAACAATAGATAACATGGATATGGAAATAAGTGATTCATTTGATAGATCTATAAATAGAAACAGGAGAAAAACATCAAGATTACGGACACTTTCATCCTCTTCAGAGGAGGATTTTGTCAATGTAAACAGTGAAGCCAAAGAATGTTCCACGGAGGAAGAAGATTTTGTGTCTAAATCAGAGAACGAGGATCATGATGAAGAATGGAAGGAAGTAAAAGGAAGAACTTGAGTAATAAATGAGTATTCGGAAGAAGAGGAATTTTTATTTGAAAACATTGACTGTAATGGCCCTTTTTCTTTGTACAAACTATTCTTCATGGATCACATACTAGAAAAGATAGTGAAAGAAACAAATAAATATGCTATACAATGCATAAATAATTCTTCATCTAGCAGTAGAATGCACCAATAGGCCTGGCAGTCTGTTAGAAGAGATGAAGTGAATACTTTTATTGGCATATTCCTTATTATGGGAGTAGTCCAACTACCAGAAATTAGATTATATTGATGTAACAACGACATGTATGCGAACACACCCAGAAAAAATGGAATTAAACGTGACTGTTTTTTATCCATTCTTAAGTTTTTACTGATCAGACGATACCACAGCCAGAACTGAAGATCGGTTGAACATAATTCGAAACATTGTTGAAGCAATTGTGAATACCTTTAAAAGTTCTGGATATGTAGCAAAAATATTTTTATTGATGAAAGTATGGTTCCATGGAGAGGACGTCTAGGTTTTCGTCAACATATCCCAGGCAAGCGATATAAGTATGGCGTAAAATTATACAAATTGTGTATGCCTGAAGGTTACGCTTATAATATTGAAATTTATGCCGGAAAAAATGAAACAATCATCAAAAAATCACATTCTCATGATGTAGTAATGAGATTACTAAATGTCTTATTATTTGAGGGCCGAATACTATTTATTGATAGTTATTATAAGAGTGTCCCTTTGGGTGAAGATCTTTTAGAAAAAAATACAGTAAAGCCCGATGCTGTGTTTGATCATAATATTGCAAAAAAAGTTGTTGATTTATCAGATCAACTATCGGGTTATTAGAGTTGTTTACGAAAAAACATTAAATGGTACCGAAAAGTAATAATACAATTAATATGCAGAACTTCCCTCGTAAATGCCTGGTCAATGAAGAAACATATACATGCTCTTCAACCATAAGAGGGGACTGCAAGAGAGTCCCGTAAAAGATGCAAGGAATGCTATTTTTTGTCCAAGAAAAAGGGCAGAGATTATGCCATTAACAAAACTACAAGAGTTATGACGTATTGTGGGCATTCCTAGGGCCAGCCAGCACTGTGCTTGACATTTTTCAACAAACAATAAATGCACACAAAACAATAAATAATGAAGTTATAAATAAAATATTATTGAATTATTATGGTAATTTCTTCGAATAAAAGTTATATTTACAGTACTGAATTATTATGTTTATGTTTTTGAACAAAAGTTATGTTTATAATACGTTATTAATTATAATTGTTATTAAAAATAAATGTTTTAATGAATATAAGTTAAATTTTTATTATTTTAATTTTCAGCAATTATTTCTTTGATTTTTGAAAGTTCGATGCCGTGCTTTTCGACTCAGGGCCACCTTATGTGCTAAGAAAAACCGCCAACGGTTGGCTTTAAAGAAATCCTTGAACAAAGAGACGCCGCAGTTTCTCGAACTTTCTTATTTAACTAAAAATATAATGCTACAATATTAGATGGAACGCAGTGCCCGATGAGACAGTCTGGTGCGGGTCACCGGTGGTACAAGCAGACCAATGAGACAATCTATTGCGGGTCACCGATGGTACGCGCCCCCCGATGAGACAGTCTAGTGCGGGCCACCGGTGGTACGCACCGCCCAATGAGACAGTCTAGTGCGGGCCACCGGTGGTACGCGCCGGCGTGAACGTGTTAATCTGCAGACATTACTTGGGGTATAATTTTATTTTATACTTTTAAATGTTTTAACTATTAAAAAACTTATATGTTTTATTTTACAAAGAAAATTGTGTCATCTCAAAATACTTCTTTTTGAAGAAAACTATTAATTTAAATTTAAAAATTTATTGACAATTAATAAAAAAACAGCACTTTTTTGCAAATCATGAACTAAATCTCAAAAAATTGCATTAATTTATTTCAAACAAAAACATAATACAGTAGGAAGTTTTCTAGAAGTGGGGTGTCTTTAGCCCAGCAGGAGGCTTTGATGAACATTCATAGATATTGTGTGATTTAAAAAAAAAAAAAAATATTCAACTTTCAGCTATTTGCCCACCAGCCTCTTACAATGTTGTACATCACCCACCACTAGTTAAGTCAAACTTAATTGCTTTGAATATTATAGAGTGTCCCTTCCTATATGACAAAAAAGTGACTAACTTCAGAAAAACACAGAACTTATATTTTCCACTTTTCTTAGGTGAATCTGATTAGGGTATAGTTAACTGTTTCCTTTTTAAACATTACCTGTCATTTACATGGATGTGCATTTTTTTTTTATGAACAAAATAATAGTGTGCATATTTGTTATTCATGTATATTTATTACTATACTTTTTTTAAGGTGTTTATTGGATATTGTAAACAGAAGAACATATTAAATATTTTTTTAAAGGTATCTATGTTATATAATCTAGAAACAAAAATAACAGTAGAATAAACATGAGTTTCCAATGATTTAAAATTTTGAGCTGTTACTTTGCACTGTCGCAGGTGCAACAAGTAAAAATATAAATAAATATATATAATAACTAAAAAATTATAATTATTGGGAGTAGATAGGAATCGAAAATTCATCTTAGAAGTGAGAGCCAAACCATTGTTTGATACATTATTCAAAATATAAGTAAAAGAGGCTGATTTTGTTGTTTACACTGGCAATATAAACATTATACATAAGTATGCAGTCTTATTAGGCAACTTACCTTGGAAACAGCTTGTAAGAATGCAGCTTTTCCAACTTTTTGGCGTTGCCTGTTCATCTGGGCTTCCATCCTCCTTTTTTCACTTTCAATTCTTCTTCTTTTTTCTTCAAGTTTCAGTCTTATATTGAGTAACTGAGAGCCCATGACACCATTATCAACCGTGTCACCCAAGCCTATTTCAAATTGCAAAAGAAATTCACATAATACTTTGAAAAATACTTTTAAAATGTTAATTTTATAAATTCCAAACAAGGAAAAATTTGAATTAACATTGAAAGTGATATATTTTTAATTATAACAGTATATTTGACTAAATTTAAAGATCTCATTAGTGGGTCTATCTACTAAATTAACTCACCATTTACTACCTCAACTACTTACTTCAGGACCTTTTCAAATTAAATAACCCAAATGTTTCTTAATATATGAGTTAATAATTGTTGACATACATTTAGAAGCTTAAATAGCTCAAATTAAAAATAGAGTGGCATGATCACAATGATATAAAAGTTGAAGAATTTTAGTGAAGTTACCATTATCAATATGATCTGAAGACTGATGGGCAAGTGACTGTTGCTGCCAAGTGGTTGTGTTACTTGGTAATGCTGCAAAAGTAGTAACTTTCTTTTCACGCTCTTGCTGCTTTAGTTCTACAATAAAAATTTACTTTGAAAATACAAAAAATAAACAAAATAGGGAAATGTAAATTATATAAATAATGTAAAGAAACACATAATTGTAACTTTTTAACTGCTGCTACTAATATTTAATCCAACTTATTGAATTGTTCTTAACAGTTCTCTCCCCTCTTCTTCTCCCCTTCATATGTATAACTTGGATTTGACAATAAATTTGAATACTGGTAATCATAAAAATTCTAATTTATGGAAAACTGCTTTGCAAGTTCAAATTTAAATAAATAGTCAAGTTGACTAAGGGGTTCAATTTCAGAATGAAACGGAATAAGCTGAAAATGTGTATAAAAATTATTATTGGCATGAAAAAAAAACGTCAAAACATTCAATTCATTACGAAATGTCATCGCCACCGCCAAACATGTCAACCAATTTGCACTCCGTTTGCTCTACCCACAGCAGCTGTGGGATTCGCTCAGTTTTCTGATTTCTTACTTTACATAATGAATAATGAGTGTTTCACTACACTCCTGAGCCAAAAAGGCAGTCTCTACAGTGGCCCCTACCCATTCACCATCAATCAAAAATACAAAATTCAGTTTTCTGAGAGAAAGATCATGGCATCTGTCTTTTAGGGTTGGAAAGGGATCTTGTTAGTCGATTTTATGCCCCAAGGATCCGCTCTCAATACTCTGAAACATTGAAAAGTTTAAAAAAAATTAAAGACAAAAGAAAGAGAATGCCCAGTCCTTCATGACAATGCCAGACTCCAAACCGGCTCATCACTCAGGACCTGCTTGTCTCATTTGGATGGATCAAGAAAATGAAGGTGTTTTTGGGTGGATGATTAGCAAATGACAAGGAAGCCCAAGAAGGAAGTCGAAAAAATGGTTTCCAAGAGGTGGAGCAGAATGTATACAAGGAGGGTAAACAAAAACTTATTTTGACTTAAAATATGTATTCACTTTAATGGCAATTGGGTAGAGAAATAAGGACATGTTTTTACTCATATGCTGTAAATTTCATTTAACATGTTCCGTGTGTTGCGGGGTCAATTGACCCCGTGTGGAACTTTCCACTAGTGCTGAGCCTGTAAGAGGTAAACTTTCAAAAATGCTCGAACCTGTTTCAGCTTTTGATTTTTTCAAAGGGTTGAAACTAATATGGCTATATGTTATAAACTTCAATAATCTCTCAAAATTCGATAAAAAATAGAACGGGATTAAATGACCCCGGGCCGCACTGAGGTTTAAAATTAGACCTCTAGTGCGGCACGGGGTCAAAAGACCCAATGCTACTTTTCTCGAAAAATGACGAGTCACTCACTCCCCTCTACTTTTGAGACGGCCCTTTATTGTGCTTTCCCCTCGTGCTACTTTTCTCGGAAATGATGAGTCATTCGCTCCCTTCCCCTTTTTGTCCCTCGTAATGATCCCTTTTTGGCTCGCTTTTCGCATTTAACTGAAGGAAATATAACCTAAAGATTATAACCTTGTTAATAGAAGAGTTATAAAAATTCGGTTATATCTATTATAACTCCCAAATATAATCGGTTTTCAAAACCGAATCTAAGTTAAAAGCACACTATGACCGTGAGTTATAAAGAACGAATGGGGCTAATGTCCTGCTGCTGTGATATACTGACCTAAACCTATGAAGTGGGAAAACAATTGATTTTTCCTAAATTAATCAATTTTCAGCAAGCTGAATAAATTTAAACTAAGGAAAGAACACGGGGCTGATCGACCCCGTGACGCACTTGTGGATAGTTACTGCACGGGGTTAATTGACCCCGTGTCGCACTTGTGGATGATTACGAATTTTTCTATTAGCACTGAACGTGTTAATTATATGAATTTTTTTCTATTTTAACATGTTCTGTAACCATAGTTTCTGGACGTCCCCTGTAACATCTGTTGAGTATAAAATTATCTACAAATTTTTATCTTAAATAGTTTTATACACTTAACCATTTTTGAAATAAAGCACAAAGGGTCCAGAGTACTCAACCATACAGACCATAATGCAAGGTCAATCGCAAATCCCAGTTTATAGTATGGATTTTTAACTTAATTATTTGTTAAATATTAGTTGATTAGCTATTTAACACATTATATTTATATTTATAAATATTACTTATAAATCGAATAAATATTTAATATTATTTACATTTACATATTAGATATTACTAAAGTTTTGATAAATATCTCCATATTAAAGAACACATTTTATTCTTATATGTGTTAAATGTCTGTGACACAATTTCTGCTCTTTTTAGGAAAGGAAAAAAAAATCTGTCATCAAAACATAGGAGAAACTACCCAATTAGGATAGACTGGATCAAGTATTTCAGCAAGAAAATTGTCCTGTACAAACATTATTTGAAAATGGAACACACATTTTTTTCGGCAGTATATAATGCTCCGAAATCTGAGGGAAGTATCGATCATCTTCGTTAAATACATATATTGAGTGGAAAATAGTTGACTGGATAATTCAAATGATGGATTGAATTGGTCAAGGGGTGCAGTCAATGATAACACAAAAAATAAGGACAACACAAAAAGGCCAAAACGTTGGCACAATGTTAATAAAAACTAAGTTTTGCTTATTTTTTGTGTTATCATTGACTGCACCCCCTGCCAACCATTCAATTCAAACCATCGTCAAATATAGTTCATTAAGTCAACAAACAGTAGATTAACCTGTGCAGTTATCAACTCTTCCACCAATGAGTGCAGCAGGTCAACATATCAACCGTGTCTACTACCTAATTCGAGTTTGGCTAGCCAATGATTTAGAGCACTAGGAATAGGGTTGGGTGCAGCAAGATGAATCCTTGGAACCGATAACAACATTATAACCACTTGCACCAGATGAACAGATCAGTACGATATCCTGCAACTGCAAGAACAATCGTGGTTCACTCTGTGGATACTGTAGATCAGGATTGCAATGTTTGTTAGATTGTGGCCAATGTAATGAACATGCTTGTCTTAACGCTTCCTTGTGTTAACATGATCTACATGAAGAAATTATATATCACCCTGAAGTTTTTGGAGATTTTAAATTGGATGCCATTGATAACGAGGAGGATAATAATAATGACTCTGAAATTGTTGAGCTACTGGAAGAAGAAGAAAAGTAACTCCCATACTGGCTAACTAATAACTGAAGTAAAAAAAATTCTTACAAAACTTTAACTTGGATTGGACAAATTTGATAATAAATGAAATAATATAATTAAAAAGTATTTTCTTAATTTCTTTTCACCTTAAAATACAATTATCCTTAGTATGAATATTATTAAGACATATTTAAAATAAATCATTTAAATACTTTGTTATTTATATGCAAAATTTAAATAATATTAAATAATTATTTGATTTATAAGTAATATCTGTAATATATTTTGTAAATAGTTAATTAACTAATATTTAATGAATGATGAAGTTAAAAAACCTGTACTATCAACTGTAATTAGTGACTGACCTGGCACAATTGCATGTATGACTGACCACTCCTTTCTCTTCGTGCTCTATCTCAAAAACTGTTAAGCAGATAAAAATTGTTTATGACCAAATTTGTAGATAATTTTATACCCTACAACTTTTATAATAAATTCAAATACGATTTAAAGCAAAGGAATTAAGTTATTAAAAAAAAAATAATTTTCACGACCTTTGACCTTGGATTTCTAAAGACAGTCATACGTGACCATATATGACTTTTGAAACAATATTTAAAATGCCAATTAAGGTTTATACATATTTTCGGCTTATTCCCTTTCTTTTTAAGGATGACTCTTTTTTTAGCTTAAGTGGCTGGGCTAAAATGAAATTGACGCATTGGAATAAATTTTATCACAATTTTTTTCAAAAGTTACTTTACAAAACAAACAAAATAATTTATAGGAACATAAAAAATTAATTATAAATATAGAAATACAATTAATTCTGACAACCCACAATTGAGCTGATTCCACTAATTATGCCAATGATTCTTCTTGTTGGCCACCTCTAGGATGAGGGGGAGGGAAATTAACAAATATAGGAAGATTGCAAATTTGTTGAATTAAAAACTTGGAGCTGTATGGAACTGATAATGTTACTTTATAGTCCCTAGGCTCACTAAGCGATGTGCAAGAAGAGGCTAAACATAGAATGAGTTAGTTATGCATATTCGTATGTCAGATTTTGTTGATTTCCAACCTATTTTTACATATTTATAATATATCACTATTTCAGAAAGGAGGCTTTTTCTAGGTTTCATGAAATTAGAATGGTAATGGGAATAACCATTTAGTCTCAATATTTCATATACATTTGTGTTAATCAGTGTTGTTAGCAATAGTGGAAAAATAGAATTATTTGACGAAAAATTCTTGATAACTGGCCATTTTCAAGCATAATTCCTTATAAAAAAGAAAAGCACTTCTGATTAGTAGTCAAGTCGGGAGAAGATAAGTTTTGGGGCAACAAGAACCTTATATCTTCCAGCATGCAATTTATAAGGCATTAAAATATTATTAATAAAAAATCAATGTTACCAACCTTTACTACTAGGTTGAGGTTCTAAAAGTGTTTGCTGAATGCCTGCACTACTTCTTGTTTCCTCTGCTCGTTTCTGAGATTCAATAAAGCTATTATTTCTTGATAGTGACATTCTAGGTGGAGGTTCTGGGGCTGGAAAAATTAATTTAATTTTTTCTATAAAGAAAATTGCTTAGACTCGTTGAAAATGGGTGAAGTAGATTTAATAAATATGCACATAAAATAAATAATAACTTATATTAGCTAGTCTAATAAAAGTCGTAGACAGCCAACCAATTTATATATATTTATGGAATATCACATGTTATATATATTCATAAATAAAATATTATTGCTAAGATTACATTTCTTCAGCTACTATGGAGAGTATAATATTTTAGAATGAAAGATATTTTATTATATGGATCAATTAAAAACAATAATTGTCAATAAATATATTATTACATAAATCTGAGGAGATTGTTGGAAAAGTAAATTTTAGTAACTAAAATATGAAAAATGCTCAATCAATATACAAGTAGAATAGAGTAAATACAACACAAAATAAACCTTACAATGAACTGAAATTTAAGAAAAATAAGAAAACTGGAAGTTGATAAAAGAACTCCTCAATAATGCTTAATGTTGAAATAACCCAAACCAATAGTAGATATTGATAAAAAAAAATATATATAATATGAGTTGTTTTTGATTAACCACTAAAATTTTAATGTTTCATCATTAAACCCTACACTGATCTAATGTTTGCTCAAGCTTAATAATTGGCTTCACATTTTGGACGATCAGTTTTTTACTTCCAGTCTATAGTATTAGATGAAACTGAAAAGTTTAAATTTGACCTCAATAATTTTAGAAACTACCAAAACATTTGAAAATTATTTTTATATTTAATAGACCGCTTACCAAGCCATAAGAAAGGAAAAATACCCATAAATAATCGCTAAGAGAACAATTATCCAACTTGTTTACGTGCTGTCTTGAAAACTTTCTACTTGCAGTAATTTGAAAACGCAAACTTTTTAATAAGTGAGAAATTATTGTTTCGAAATATTAATTTGTGAATAAAATAAATGAGTTTGAAATAGAAGTATGAAATTTTGAAGCCTCATCGCCAGTTAAAAAAGACTATTGTTATTTTGATCCTGTTTCTTGATAATATCTACATATACTAGGTATTTTAAGGGTTTATAAAAATGTATCACAGATAAATCTGCAGGGCATAACTAGTTTGAATAAAGCTAAAACTACCAAAATATTAATAATAAAAAGTAATGATCAAAAAATAATAAATAGATACAAAGAGCTAAGGTTTATTTACACATGATATAAATGAGGGATATTTAAATATTAGAATAGCCAACGTTAACCAATAATAAGCATAATCAAGAAATTTCACAGAAATCATTAAAAATAAAAAAGAACCTTGTTTTGAACTATATCCTTCCTGAAGGGCGTGGTGAAGGGCATCACTATTATTATCAAGAACACTTGACCTAGCAGAAGACTCCCGCCTACCACTATGAACAGCAGGTTCTTTGTCTGGATTACGGCCTAAAAGATGAAGATTTTCTTCTGAACCCCCAAAATTTTCCAATGTTAACTGTAACAAAAATTGAGGTTTTCATGAGACAACTTACATCAACTTTCAAAGATGAATTATTAATATACAAAAATAACCATAAATACAATTTAAAAAAGTATATTATTAGTAAACAGACCTCGTAAACATTTGATAAACAAAGGCTTCTATAAATATCTCATATCTATGTAATAATATCTTTAGGCCCTCCTAATCAGAACAGATAAATGAGATTTCTACACTTTCTAGAATAATTATACCTGTCTATGGTTGCAGCAATCTATTTTGTTGCCTCTTTTATGAACTTAGATTGATACTATTGTACTCCCAATAACTCAGAGTGCTTTTTTCATTGGTGGTTTTCTGAAATAGACCATGGACCAGTCTTATCATTTTATGTCCTCCTTTGGCAGATAGTGTCTCCTTCAGGTGTTTTTATTCTACCCATTTAATGCAGTCTTATTCTGTGCTCCTTTCTGGTCTTCTTTTATTTCCCTATCATTAAGGAACATCAGTGTATAGTGCTGTCTCCTTAAGCCATCATTTTCATATATAAGTATGTATAGGGTATATTTCACATTTCTTATAAATTTTCACTTCTTGTCTTTCCGAGTTTTATCTTCCTCCTAAAAATATTCATTCATTCATTACTGGGCTCAACAGTCTTTGAAGAACTAAGGCCTCTGCTGACTTCTTCCACCATTTCCCTCTGTCCACCACAAAGGGCCTCTAGCAGATTATACCCATCGCTTTTAGCTCACCTTCCACATTGTTGAGCCACCTGAGATGGGGCCTTCCTCTCAATCTTAAACCATCATTCGGTATTCTCTATATCATCATTTTTGGCATTCTCGTAGGATCCATTCTCTCCACATGGCCCAACAATTGTAATCTTGTAAAAGGCTTCAGGATATGAATACCACTGTGTGGTTAGGTCAGTCATATGTTTTCGATATCTTTGAAAAGCTTTGTAACCCTTTACTTTACAGGAAGTAGAAATAATATTGTTGGTGTAAAGGAGATAGTTGGGGGTGCAGTCAATAAGAACACAGAATAAGTAATGAACTTATATTATGTGCCGACGTTTCGACCTACAGGTGTAGGTCGAAACGTCGGCACATAATATAAGTTCATTACTTATTCTGTGTTCTTATTGACTGCACCCCCCAACTATCTCCTTTACATTAGATCATCCAGTCAACTATTTTCATCTCATAATATTGTTGGTATTTCTTTCATGAGACTGTAACGTAATCTTGAGGTCTGTATGGTGAGGAAGTAGAAAGCTATCAATTCAATTAAACTGAATTAAAAATCCTTTGAGTAACTAATGTTAATGTCATTACTAACTTATTCCTAAAATATCATTACTAACTAAAATACTAGTCCTAATGGACAAATTTATTGATTTAGTTATGGATGTAATAATCTTAGAGCTATTTCTTAAAAATCAATAATTAAATTTAAAAAATATGATAACAATTATTATTATTTACCTGTGATTCATCTGATAGTGAATTCCTTCTAGAACGTCTTCCTGCATATGAAGGTTTTCTAGGTTCCCAATTTGTAGGTTTTCCTGCTGGTTCAGTTGATTTATTTCCACTGTCTCCACCAATAACAGAACTTAAAGTTGGAACTCCTCGACCACGATGAACCACAAATTCATCATTACCATTTTCTAACCTAAAAAAGTAAGCAAATAATTAAAGGAGACAAGATTAAGACTGTATTCTGGAATCTTATAAAAACTATTTTTACAAATATCTCGTCTCCTAACATTATTAATGGAATACTCTGATATATAACGAAGTTGTCAATGTATGTCAAACTAACATCTGATAATCTTATGATAAGATAATTTTATTCAGATATTCTAATTCAATAATTTTCAGGTGGGGGTGTTTGTACATATTAAAGATATTACAATATCTTTTTAATGTTTATCAAAATTAAGATGAATTACATAAAAGCCTTTTTGACATACTTATTTTCAGTAGAGTTCTGTTCAAGCTGAAGATTGCCAACTTTTTTAAGACCACTACTGGAGAGAATTGGAGAACCTGCAATAAATAGTTATTGTAAACTAAAAAATGCAAAATTAACAGATAAATAAACACAAAACTTCTTAGAGAGAAATAGCATGAAATAGGTATGAAAAAGTCAATTGAACATAAGTTCAAATATTTATATCACCTATGAATAAAATCGTCATAAGGAAAGTGTGTAATAATGATAGCTATTTCAGTCATTTAATAGAATACAACTAAAACCTCTTGCTGAAGAAATAATAGATTTACAAGGTTTTATTTATTTATATATGTATGTTTGTATGCAGCTGCCTAATGCCTCCTCGAAACCCAGCCAACATCAGAAAATTTTTAAGCTGATGAGAGATGTGAAGACCTATCTTCATCAGTTTTTTCCTTCTATGTCCCAAATGTTTTACAAAATCAGTGTTAATGCTCATTAAACTAATTTCATTACTGTTAATCAGATGTTCATGTAGGCTTCCTTGGTCTATTCATGTTTAATTCTTTAGTTTATAATTAGTTTTGTTTGATAATGAACGAGAGAAAGTATTAAAATAATTCTATATAAAACTTCATTTTATAATTAAAATTTAGTATATTATAGTTTATAGATAAATTGACCCATGCATTAATTCATATGTTGACAATACACGACTGCTGATTGTTTTTGTGATGGCGGCCAGTCGCTTACCAACAGTGTTGGCTTGGACTTCAATCAGTGAACATTACTCATTACCAGTACTTTTTGGTAGTTGCAATCCATCAGTGTTGAATTGTGGATCACTCTTTACGAGTTCCTGTTTCTGGGTTTCTCTAGTCACCATCCTTCTACTCATTGGAAGTATTGAGTGCATTGACGATCGCCAATCATATTGAATTATCAAATGTCGCCAATCATATGCCGCCAGCTGCTCCGACGTAGTGCTCCATAATATCAGGGCGCTGAGGAGCAAAGAGATTGAGCCTGTTGTCTGCAGGTGGATTAATTCCATGCTGGAGCAGAGAGCTCTTACATCTGAACTAGGTGCCACCAAACTGTGGATCAAGCCAAGAGGAGGCTGCCCGCAGGGAGGTGTACTTTCACCACTGCTCTGGTGTTTGGTGGCGGACTCACTTCTGTCAGCAATCAATGGAGCAGGCTTCTATGCACAGGGGTACGCGGATGATGTGGCCATTCTGGTAGGAGGCAGACATCACTGTGTAATCTCTGATCTGCTTAAGACAGTAACAAATATTCTGTCGGGCTGGTGCTTGGATAATGGTCTGAGCATCAACCCGCGTAAGATAAACGTTCTGGCTTTGGCTGAGATGGTGCTTGGGCTCAGGCCACTGGCACTGGAACTTGAGTACCAAGCCTTGGTCTCCACCTACAGGCTGCTTAAACAGAACATAATCCCTGGAGTATCTGATCTGAGTAGCTCGAGGGAACTGTTCACTAAAATTGAGGCAGATCGCATCTTAGCAATGCGGTCTGATCTTCAGGTTGGCGTCGCGATGCCGCCTAAGTATATGGTCAATATTGACACAACGAAAAGGCACAGGCCCTGCAACGGCACCAATTGCTACACGGATGGCTCGCTCACGGCTTCTGGTGAGGGAGCAGGGTTCTGGAGGAGGGAAAAACCTAGGGAAGGAACTTGGATCTCCCTGGGGAGGTACTCCTCAGTATTTTAATCTGAAGTACTGGCCATTAATTACTGTGCACAGACACTGCTGGATGAGCGGATGTCAGGTAGAAGGATTACTTTCTTCACTGACAGCCAAGCTGCCATAGGTGCGATAAGTGGACACAGTACCAACTCACGGATTGTGTGGGACTGCTATGCAGCTCTTAACAAACTGGCTGAGAGTAACAGGGTTAGCATCAAGTGGGTTCCTGGACACCATGGTATCCCTGGCAATGAAGAGGCTGATAGGCTGACTAGACTAGGGTCGGATAGAGTTCCCTGCAGTCCTGAACCGGTTTGCGGCATTGGTCACAGCTATGCAAAGCGCAGAATAAAGGACATCTACCTTCGGAAAATGAACCAGCATTGGTGCAGACTAGGTGGCTTAAAACACTCTAAATTATTCCTTGACAGCTTCAATGAGAAGTTGAGCAAAGCCGCTCTGGAGCTGGGCAGGGAAGCATTAAAGACAATCATAGCGGTGATTACGGGGCATAGCAGGCTCAACGCCCACATGTTTAGGCTGGGACTGGCGGGTGTCCCCTCTTGCCGCTTTTGTCATGCAGCGGACGAATCACCCTACCACATTGTCTGCCTATGTGATAGGTTTGCCGACCTAAGATTTGAGACCTTTGGTCTGGATAGAGTCACCGATCCCAGGCAGCACGAAACTATCAACCCAGCAAGCATACTGAAATTTGTGGGTTCGACTAACCTAAGATTTTAATAAATCGCATATAGATGGGGCGCACAATAGATCAGGCATGGTCGCAGTGCAGATAATGCCCACTTTAAAAAAAAAAAAAAAGGTCTTGATCTTGAGGAGAAGACATCAGAGAGAATTTCTTTGCCATCATTTATGGACATTTAAGACAATTTTTATTTGTATTAAATTTAAATTAATAGTTTATATATTTCTTATTTTCAATTATCAATGCTAAATTCTATTTTAGTAAATATCAGGCCTGCATAGTAATAGTTTATTATTAAGTTGTACATTACATTGTACTATATTGTTATAAATTTATATCGAGGCTTAATCAACTGTTGGCCCCACATTGGGCACCAAATGTAGTGAATTGAAATTTGATGCTTAAATAAAAATGATGTTAACTATCACACATAAAAGTTTATTAATCTTAAAATATTTTATTGAACATGAAACTTTAATCTCCGTGGGGGGTTCAATGAAAACTATATTTAATTTGGGATAATAAAAAACAAATTCAAACAATAAACACAACTTTTATATCACGAAGATTCAAATAAACATTTAGATGTATTATTACCAAACTTCTGTACCGAACCTCCTTCTTCTTCATTAAAAAAAACTTCTGAGTCACAACATAATACTAATTCCTCTTGAGAACTGGAAACAGGTCCATCAACTAATACATAAATACATTCAAAGAGAGTCTTTGCCTGGGAGCTCCTCGCACCTCGGCCCACGTTCATAGAGAGAGTGAAATAACTTAGGAGATGCTTTCACACAGACTCCCACTCGTAGAGTCGAGTAAAATATGGCGGGATTTGCGGGTAGCAAGCAGGAATGCCATTTGTATTACATTCAAATCAATTATGCAAAACAAAAATTGTGTTGTCTTTGAATTAGCCCATATATGAAATTGATAAATAATTATTTAATAAGTTTTAGAATATTTTTCAATTGTTAAATAAATTCCTCTTCATTCATACAAGTGAGTAAAAAACCTTTTTCCAGTCAAAAATTTGTTTCTTTATTTAAAAATACGTTTCGACTTATTCAGTCATTTTCAATTTTCTTTTCTTATAAGTCTATTTTTATTTAATTTAAATATTTTTACTCATAAATTTGTACATTATTAACCTTTTAATAGATTGTCAATTAATTAAATTTTTTTTTTATAATACTTGGAGTTTTTAATGTACTCCATGGTCATTTTTAACATATATGTTAAATTCCTCATAAATTTATGTTAACTTTATGGTGGTCCGCTTTCGATATGCCAAACATCGATAATTATTTTGATTTATGCCTCGACCCATTTTGACCCTCGACAATATATTTCATTGTTCTGTATATTTCATTACCAATAATTTTTGTTTGTTTTATCTTTCATGTAATTCTCTCGTTCATTAAATTTCATTTTTTAAAATTACAATATTTCTTGTTTAGTATTCTTTTTTTTAAATACCATTTTCAATTATTCTTTTCAAATCCATAATTTTATTTACATCATAAGTGGTAAAAATAGCCGGCATTATTGAAACGGGGTCGGAGATTTACACCTGTTTGTAATTTTTCCTTTATGGTGTCGCTCTCCCCAACAATCAGTATAATCAAATTGTTAGAAAATTACAAATAATTAATCTAACATAGGCATCATCCCAAACAGTCATAAGCCCATAGCTCAAGATATAATAAAATTTCTGAAAGTGAATCCATTGAGGTTCATTTATTTATTTAATTAATAAAAGATAAGATCATTTATTTTCAACAAAACAAGTATAGAAAAAACATAAAAATTTTTATTACATTTTTAGCAATAATATATTGGTACCATGGCCTCCTGGATATGTTCTTATATAAATCTATTGTCCGACCCTTTTTTTTTTTTTTTTTTTTTAAAGTGGGCATCATCTGCACTGCGACCATGACTGATCTATTGTGCGCCCCATCTATATGCGATTTATTAAAATCTTAGGTTAGTCGAACCCACAAATTTCAGTATGCTTGCTAGGTTGATAACTTCGTGCTGCCTGGAATCGGTGACTCTATCCAAACCAAAGGTCTCAAATCTTAGGTCGGCAAACCTATCACATAGGCAGACAATGTGGTAGGGTGATTCGTCCGCTGCATGACAAAAGCGGCAAGCGGGGACACCCGCCAGTCCCAGCCTAAACATGTGGGCGTTGAGCCTGCTATGCCCCTAATCACCGCTATAATTGTCTTTAATGCTTCCCTGCCCAGCTCCAGAGCGGCTTTGCTCAACTTCTCATTGAAGCTGTCAAGGAATAGTTTAGAGTGTTTTAAGCCACCTAGTCTGCACCAATGCTGGTTCATTTTCCGAAGGTAGATGTCCTTTATTCTGCGCTTAGTATAGCTGAGACCAATGCCGCAAACCGGTTCAGGACTGTACGGAACTCTATCCGACCCTAGTCTAGCCAGCCTATCAGCCTGTCCGACCCTTACTCCTGATTATTTACAATTTACTTCTGCATGATTTATAATGAAATTAAAATTCTTTTATTTAAATTCTTATGAAAAAAAAAACAGTTTAAATATAATTAAAAATTAAGCTATTAAAATTAGCCTATGAGTAACACCGATAGGTAAACGCACTGACTGAAGTATTTAGTATTCGAAGTGACCAAGGGTAAGCCTCAGCTATTAGTGGGATCACAGGAGAATAGTGAAATCCCATTAGAAAAGGCAGCAGTGAACAAGAACACCAAATAAGCTCGACCAAGGCGGCAGTGTGCTGCTAGTGGATCTCAGATAAACACCATCGAAATTTTATAACAATATTGTACCATGAAAGATCAGTGCCGCCCACCATCCTACTTCATCCTGACTGGCATGAGATTGGAACCCTATAACTGAAGAAAAATACTCTGAAAATAAAACTATGGACAGACCAAGCTTATAGAACTGTAGTGAAAGTAATTGGCCAAAGGGAGGGAAACCCTGATGTCTATGACCTGATCCTGGAGTTGGGCGCAGGGTTCACAGTTCTACCTTAGAAAAATTTATTATTACAAATACAAATGAAAGCCAGACATTTGATTAAGGGTCAATGGTCAATGGAATTGGGATATGGTATCTATGTAAGTAGTTAAAATAGCAGAGCAGATGTTTAACAAAAACTGACTTCTTAACATTTCATGAGAACTCCACCTAGTAAAGGGCTGAGTAGATAAAAAGGAATATATCGTGCTATATTTTGGAATCAATGAGAGAAATGGAAAAAATGGAACTGGTTTTATGATTACTAGAAAAAATAGAAAAAGTTTCCTTCTATTTCAACAAATAAATAAAAGGATATGCAAAATGAGATTAAATTACTATATATAATCACTTATAAACTTCTGTTTGTAACAATTAAAGAAATTATATTGATTTTCAAATTATTAAAACATTTGCTTATTGACGACTCTTGTCAATAAATTATTTTTCAGCCTTTAATATTATAATTAAATTTAGTATTTAGCATGCAAACATACATTCATACACACAAATTCAGTAATAGATCAATGTAATATGTATTAGAATTACATGAGGCATTAAGTATATATAATTATATATAGTACAGTAATAATGTATGGTATCATCTATAATACAAACAACTTTTTAACAACTACAAAAATTATATAAAATTGTAAAAATCAAAACTTTGTACTTAAATTAAAATATAAGATTGAAAAAAATAAACTACAAAACTGTAATTTTGAATTTTTGATAATCTTTAACATACAATAAGCACAGAAGACAACTAAACCACATAAAGTAAGAGTTGAAAACATGCAACATGTAGACACTATTATTAAGGTTATGATGAAGTGCATGACAAACAAAAAGCACTTTTCACAAAAAGACATGCCTTAAATTAAAACAAAAACACAAAAAATAAATCGTGCAAGTTAAAAAACAGAAACAAAAACACAATATTCAGCAAAAATCAAGGTATCAGCTATCACTACATAAAACACATCATCTAGAGAATATATCCTTCCTGGCCCATTCTTTCCCTTGATTAAAGTGGTGATTATATTGTGTGTGTATGTATGTGAGTGTTTAGACCCCCTCACCCCAAAAAATAAATAGATAGCTAAACCAACATGGAATCCAAGAGAAAACTGTGAATATATTGTGTCAGAAAACCCTTTAACAAAAACAATAAGAGCATTATGCTTTTCTGTTACTAACAGTTTAAAGACTCCTTCATGTAACCTTAAACTGATCAATATAAATTTAGTTTATGAACCTATTAAATGATCTTTTTTTCCGTGATGTTTATAAAAATTGACTAAACCCATTTTGAATTCTATTCTTGTAACCTTAAACTGATCAATATTAATTTAGTTTATGAACCTATTTAATGATCTTTTTTTCCGTGATGTTTATCAAAATTTACTAAACCCATTTTGAATTCTATTCTTGTATATACTTTGTGTATAATACTTCATTTAAGCTTTTGGATAATTAATACATATCAATGAAGAAGTCAGTTTGAGGGTGGAAGTTTAATAATATTATCCTTTTATGTACACTGGCCCACAAAATATATATATGCAATTGATGACCTAAGGTAGAAATTTGTTTAACAATAAAGAAAGTTAAATTTAATTATGATAATAATTATATAAAATTTTCCATTCTCCAATTTTCCTCTCTATATAAAAATTTCCATACAAACAAACAAATATTACAGTTTTAAAGAGAAACAAACATTTACCCAACCTCGCTAAATATTTTTCAGCATTATTCAATTTTTGGAAAATTTATTTCAATGATACATCAAAAACTAAGGATGCATAAACAATGTATATTTTTTATCACTTCGTTGATAAATCTTAAAATATACATAAAGCAGCGAAAGGTGAGCCAGTGAGGAAATCTACCTGAAAAAGAAGATCTGGAGTCTAATCCTGAACGAAGGTCAGGAATTGCAGAAACTGCCTGAGGTAGGCTCCGCTTATGCGCAACTCCCTGGTTGTTTCGACCTTCCACTACATAATATAATCTTACTCTTAGATATAAAAAATATTATTTTTACTATTTAGTGACATACTCTTTTAACTTTAAAATTTTCAAAATTTTTTACAATCAGGATATTAAAACATAAACCTCTATGGAAGTTTTAAAATGCAATAGGTGAAGATTTAAGTATATGAACTATATCCCAAAAAATAAGTCATTTTTGAAGAAATCTACATTAAACGTTCATTCATTACCTCACAATAAAAAACAACTATTTAATTCCCTTGTTAATCAAAATCTTTTTTTATTGATAAAATAGTTATAATTTTTTTTTTAAAATCCCACCTTAATCATAAATCGTGTTTTAATTAAATTTATTATTCTAATGAACTTCAAAACAAAAGATACACCTTGTTGAACAAAAGAATAATTTAAAAGTAATTATAGTACTAATGTTAAATTTCTAATATGCAGCTAATATAACAGCTACCAGTTTATGTTTTGGATAAAGCCTTAAAGTTGATTTTATTAACAATGTAGTCTAAAATTAAGTATCCCATTATTTAATCCTAGTTCATCACAGTCAAAGTTTGGGCTCAGTAGCTTTAAGTAATTTTTAACCTGAATTAAATAACAAGATTACCCTTTTATATCACCTTTTTTATGACATATTTTAGTAAAAACTGCTCACACTCAGTTAGTTCAATTATAAAACATTTCGCCCACTTTAAGCATAGCTAAGTTTGATGCTTACAGTTGTTGAGATAGACTTTTGATCTGTTGTTATTTTATGCTACTTTTGTTGTGAAAACACATGACAAAAATAGCATAAAATGAAAATTAATAAGACACATAATGTAAATTCAGTATTTATGTCATATCAGGTTATTTAAATGGGGGAAAGGACCTCAACGAGAGAGCTTAGGTTTGAAAGACCAACATCACTTTATTCTGCTATGGTTAATTGGACGATGCTACATTGAGAAATTTTGCCTATCCAGGTTTAATTAGGATAGGGATTTTTAACGAGTAACTGACATCGTGCATGCTCAGGACCCAAAAAGGACGGCATAACTAAGTATTTTTTACTCCCTTTATAAATAGTTAGAGCTGTTTTCAAGAAAAATTTAAATCAACAATGCATAAATAGCATTTCCATCAAAGCAGTTTCATTGTATCATTGCTGAGACGGGTCCAATCAGAATGATGTTTTTTCTATTTCGTTTTTTGAAATTAATTACTTTTGTAAGATGTCACACACAATCAACCATTAAGTACATACTTTCTCAGTTATGCACAATTAAAATTATATTTGATTCATAAATTTTTTCTCTGTTTTCTCGATGATGTGCAATATACAGGAAAAATTAACAGACTTAAAAAAACAATTAAGAAATTTTTATCAAAATTGTTACAACTTTTGTTTCTTTTTTAAAAAATTCTAAAATTAAAGAGTAAGTCAATTTCAGTGACTGTTTCACTGAGAAAGATCCTAGTCATACATCTATCACTTATCTTAAAAACGTAATTTCAGTTTTGTACCTTTTGTTTCTGGCATACTTTGAACTCAGAATATCATAAATCTGTATTTCCTTTGATAGTTCAGATAAAAGATTTTTATTTTTTTCTTACAATATTTATTTCAAAAATAAATAAGCAAAAGTAAAAACTTAATGCAATTAAGGAATACATGTTTCTAGAATTGTGATTACTCCTCCTCTTTCTAGGGTGCCATCAGGAGTTTGGTTATGCTAACTAGCAAGATGACCAATAGATTAGGCGACATTTATTATTATAAGCAATATTGGAAATGGGTTGGGTGAGGGGGTTTGGGGTCAATAAATTTTACTCATATTAAAATACTTATTTATTTGTGTAAAATTCATTCACCGCCTCCCCTCCCTAATCATTTTCAACCATTTGCTCATCAATATTTATTATTATACTTTTATATGCAACCAGTATGATAAGTGAAGATTTAAGCTAGGACTATCACAAACACATAAAGCAGTTGTAAGAAGCAGAATACAAAACTCGAATTATCATAATAAATCATCTTTAATGTGAAAGATACTTTCCTTGGCAAATTCTACTTCCAATCTCATCTTTATATCATTAAATGACTAAAAAGAGAAAAAAAATGGAATCTGTATTATAAAATTTGTATGTCCTTTAATGATATATGTAATTCTTAAAATATTTGGAGGAAGGGTGGGGAGGATTTTAAACTGCACCCCAAAGCTTTGCCTTCTGTTCAGAAGTGTTCTTAATTATCGGTCCTTTTAATACACTGCTGCTAAATTTAAAACAGAAACTTTATCTGGGCATGAGTATTTCTAATTAATTTTTAGTTGGTTAATTTCTTGAGTTAGATTTAATTTATAGGGTTTTAAAGTAAACTATTTCTAAATTACCATCACTATTTCATGTCCATTTAAATTTTTCGCAACTGCTGAATTTTCTGTGACATAAAGATTGTTTATTAAGTTTTCACGGAATCTAATTCAATTTTCTTCTCTTGGTTTAGGTGCCATTCTCCAATCCCTGGCACCCAGGAGCAATAATACTTTTAGATGGCCAATCAAATGTTTCTAACCTATTTGATTTTCATAATTTTACTTTGAATTACGTCGGCTGTAGTACCTTTCCTTCAGCTAAACATTCCATTAAGATTTAGAGTGTTCAATATATTTTTACTATAAAATATACCATTAGTTACTATGAACTCTAATAAAAAGATACTAACATATTTTATTTGTTTACGATTACTGATTGGTCGAGAAAGGATTACTACATAAATTAATATAAGGCATTGAATTAAACAGTAGCTGTTTGAATTTTTTTCTTAGATGAATTATTTGTTTATGAAAGAGATTTTCAAATGGCCAATGGTCTAATGGTTAGTAAACCAGAGGCTGAAAACATCTTATTAAAATATTGAATTAAATAAACTAAAAAATAGTAAATAAACAATATTACTTACCATTGTTGATATTATGAGTTGCTATATTTAATGTTACACATTGAGCAGGATGAATTTCCAACATATTAAACAAATCAGCTAAAAAAACGACTAGATTCTGTTTTAGAGAGCTGCAAAGTAAAAATTAATATTACTATATAATAAATGTAAGATAATCATTAAAAAATAAGGAAAAATAACAAGTAATTACTTTTTAAAAAATTACATTCATTAAAAAATTAAGGAAATTTTTACATTTTAAGCGATAACTTGGAGCATAACACTTCAGTAATCCATAAAATTCTTAACAAAGCTACATTATTATTTACAAACTCAAATTATAAATGTTTTATGATTGCGATATTTTCACTCACTATATATTTGATATCTAAGTGAGCAACAAAAAACCTACAAATTTACGAAGAAAAAAAAAATAAAACCTGAGGATGAAAGGTAACACTGAGTAAATGTTTGAAAGGAGGGTGACTACTTCAAGGTTGAAATACATCTTAATTATGAATATTTAGCAGAGGAAATAAACTTTACTACATAAAGTTTAGGAGAAGAGGAGCAGAGGAAACATTCAACTATAAACTTACCCTCTCATATAATAAAGTTCTTCAGGAGCCATATGGAATATATTAACTGGCAGCTCAGATGAACAAAAGTCAGCAACAAGAGATAGATTCCTGACACAGTCTGACACAGTTGGAACAGGTGAAAGTTTAATATCGCATGAACTGACTCGCTCAGGACAATAAAAAGCAAGAAGACCAGCCAAACAAGCTCCATCACAAAGGTCTGTTACATCCTTTGGTACAGGAAACTCATGACTTTTTTCTTGCTTATTCTGAAATATAATAAAATGCATAAAGAAAAATAATTTAATCTCAAATAATAATTCTCCATATTATCTTTATACCACAAGATATATTCAATAATTTTAACAAGTTGTTCAATGAGATGATTTAGGAAAATATTGGAGTCTACAATAACAGAATATAATAATAGGTCCTTTTAAATGTGTCAAATAAAAACAAATGATTTTTAAAATCATAAATGTTAAATAAAAGGGAAATTTATTTTCTTCTGCACATATTAAAAACTTCAGTAGAAACAAATGTTGTTATATGAAAGCTGTCATCATGAAACATGAGGTCTTCATTCCAGTCAGTTCATATCTCTGATAAAGTTATATTTTGGTTATTCCGTTAATTACATGTTACATGTAGTGCTATTTCCAAGAATACAACATTTATCCTTAAAGCAAGTCATAATACAACAAGATACAAGATTGAACAGAAAATTTGTTTTTTTATTGCATTTTCTCACAGTTTTTTCCCAATAATAACATTTATTAGTGGAATATTTAAGGAAAAACTATTGATTATTGAAAACTTCAAACAAACCTGTTTCTTTTTAACCATTCATCTATATTTTGAGCATCATTATACTTATTAATCTTGATTTACAGAGATATTCATTGTTATAATTACTAATTAATTAATAAATTATGGTAGACCAATTATTAAGAACAAATTATTGTTACAGTCACAGAGAGGAAGACGGAAGCCAGGGATTAGCGGCTTAAATCCGTCGGCAGAAGTTAAAATAGGATTAGGACCTTCTGGATCGGCTCCTTTTGTCGGAAGTGATTAAGAAGGTTCTAGGCATTCCCACAGCTTCCTCTACTTCTGTGTTCTAGAATTTACGGCCTTGCCTATTTAAATACCTCTCTCTATATTTTCTCCTCCTGCCTCGAGCGAGTCAGTCTGAGAGTAGACCATGCACGGTGATGATCTGTAATAAGTGAGTGTCAGTGTGATAAACTAGTCAGTGATGAACCGGCCCATGTAATAAGTGTATCAGTGAACTGTGACCGTCTCACGAGTGTAATAAACTGTTTCTGTTTGTTACTGTGTGTCATTTTGTCATGATTGGAGAATCTTACGGTCGGTGGACTAGTGAACTTTAAGTGACTTAACTAATTAATTACTACTAATTGTAATTAATTAGTTAAGTCATTTAGAATTAGTAAATATCTTATCTTATTGTAATAATTAAATAGGAGTTAGGCCTAGATTATAATATTTAGAATATTGTTATTGTAAATTTATATTAGTTTAATAATTTAATTGTTAATTGTATTCTTTTTATCACTTTTGTTAATAAATATTAGTATCTTTAATTTAGCAGTAGTTTAATTCATTTTAATACCCAGTAGCCCGTAACATTATGTTGGCCTATCTTTTATTTATTTCATTTACATTACATAACATAATATTGACATAAAATAATAGACAATACATTGAATACTAAAAAAATTACAGGTATGCAGCAGGTAATTTCAGTTGCCTTGTCTACCAGTAAGCAGTTGAATCAGTAAAAAAGAATCTTTAGGTATAACACAGAAGCTGGACTGAAAATCTATAATATATGCGGTATTCCTTACCAATGTGTTTTATGTATCAGACTATATTTATATTATTGAATGTGATGGTATTTAGATTATATAAACATTATGATACTTTGCAAAAATATCATATTTAAATTTTAAATAATAGAAAAATTAGACAAATAATTTTACTAACCTCTTGAGCTTGCCTTTGGCAAAGAGAAGATACTGCTTGAGTAACCCAGTAAAGCAGAGCAGATTCATGATCATTTGGAGCAGGTGGAGGTACAGCTGGACTAAACCTTTTCACAGCAGAACTAACAAGCTCTGGGGTAGCAACTTCTCTTGCATACAATGCCATTACCCCTTGCATTACAGTAACATGAGCACTCTAAAACAATACATCATAAAATTCAATGTTTTCATGTACCAACCAAGCAATTAAACTGAAAAAATCCAATCAATGGCACTTAGGTTATTAAGGAAGCCATGCTTGAGTGGCCATATGGCAGTAATGAAGGAGTCTGAATTCCAAAAAGAACTATAGTACAAGAAAAATGGGGAGACCTAGTAAACATCAATGAAGTGAGCTCAGAATCAGTGACAAGTGGTTGTGGCAAGTAATAATAATAAATTAAACTTTTAAAAAAGGCTACTATAACATTCTTCTTAAAAAACTAACAGGAATCTTTCTTCCCAGATCAACCTCAACTAGTTGCAGTCATACAGCAATATTTTTTTGTTTTAATTTTGGATTTAGTACCCTTATTAATTAAGGCAAACAGGATCAGTAATCATACAGAATCGCAACCCAACCTAGAATGAGAGGTCGAGATTTGTTTGGTGGATTACTATGAAATAGTGAATATCAATCTGCCCTGAGTGAATTCAAATCAGTGCTGCTTGGTACTGGTCGTTAGGGTCTGCCTCAACAATCTTGCCAACCATGATCTACACCAACTTTCATCTAAGACCTTGCCCCTTTAACTATGATACCTACAGGTTCCTTATTCCCCAAGCCTTTATTTTTCGGTCTAAAACTGAGAAAATTTTATTGGGCCAAAACGATTAAAAAATTTTTGATTCTTAAAAAAGAATGGTTTTTCAGTAGAAAATTTTTAAGTTCTTAACAATATTAATACATGTTGATTACACTGGTCTACATCAAATTTGCCTATTACATGAAAATGTACTATATTGATAGTATTTCACTCACTGAAAATGAAATTCATAGTTAGCTCTTATTGTTCATTTGTGCCATGTGCCATATTTAATATAATAGCAGATAGCGTGAAAGATTTATCACATTAATGATGATAATTCCATAGAGATTATTTAATTATACAGGGATTGACCGTGGAAATTTTATTATTTCTTATTTGTTTGTTGCGTCTAACGCTGACGTGTTTTGTTTACCAGTTAAAACGTGAAATTGTCATTTTATTTTTGACAGTTTTAGTGAAAAATCTAGTTTTCATTATGTTGCGTAAATGTTTTAATAGTGCAGATAATGTTTGCTGCATGTATGGTAAGGTGACCCATATTAACCAAAGATGCTCAACAACTCAACGTTTAGAAACTGCTTTCTTCCATTATTTTGGAATTAAAATTAAAAACCAAGACAAATCGTGGGTACCATATTTTAGTTGCACAACTTGCTCCACAAATTTGATGAAGTGGCTAAACAAAAGGAAACATTCATTGCTTTTTGGTGTTCCAATGATGTGACGGGACTTACCAATCATGCGAATGACTTTTACTTTTGCTTGACTCCGCCCATCCAGCATGGTATATCAAGAAAAAAGAAACGATGCGTGGTATACCCTTACGTAGCCTCTATATTGCGACCTGTACCACACGGAACCAATTTACCTATTCCTCAACCTCCCGAAGAGTACCAGCAAGATTCTGAAGAAGAGATTAATTTAATGCAAGTTGACCACAATGACCCTACATCCTCACACTTTTCGGGTGACAATATTGTTTGTGACGAACCTCATAGAATTTTGAAAGATGAACTCAATGACCTTATATGAGATTTAAATTTGCCAAAAGATAAAGCGGAACAACAGGGATCAAGACTTAAGCAATGGAATTTGCTTCAACCGGATATCAAAATCAGTTTATACAGACATTGCCTGTATCGAATAACTTGATACCCTATTTCAAATCCGAAAATCAGCTTGCATTTTGTAATAACATAAATGGCTTGATGAACGCTTTGAACATTGAATACCATCCACAAGATGGCGGCTGCTCATATACTCCTCAAAATTGAGTTTAAAAGCTGTCCTTATCCATAATGGTAACACACAACCATCGATTATGTTATGTCACGCTGTGCATACTTAAGGAACATATGAAAATATGAAATTAATTTTAGATGCTATATCATACTCAGAGCACGAATGGCAGATTTGTGGTGACCTAAAAGTCATAGCAATGGTGTTGGGTCTACAAATGGGCTATACCAAGTACTGTTGTTTTTTGTGGGAGTGGGATAGTCGGACTAGATCTTTAACTTGTATAAAAAATATTGGAATCCAAGACTAAGCCTGAATCCTGGGGAAAAGAATGTCAAGCATCTTCCTCTGGTAAATTCCAAAAAAATTCTTCTACCACCTTTGCATATTAAATTGGGACTAATGAAAAACTTTGTGAAGGCTCTCAACAAGGATGGACCAGCATTCAAATACCTGCGAAGTAAATTTCCCCGTATAAGTGACGCAAAAATAAAAGAAGGAATCTTTATCAGACCTGAAAAAGAGAAGCGTAGTAGATTAATTTGGATGTTATACAATCTTATTGTTCCCAAATCTAAAGAGCTTGGATACAGCAACATTCTCAAAACTTTGGTATCATATTGGGTTGAACAGCATGGTAAATAGACTTTTGAATAAAATTAAATCAGTGAAAAATTAATAGTGGATTCCTGCACACTAGAACTATACAGGTGAATGAGAAAAAGGACAAACTGATTAAGGGGTCTGACCAACCATCGATAGGTGCCAAACTTTACAGACCTAACTATCGATAAAACTCCCATAAGATAAAAAATATGGAATGCAAAACAACCCAAATATAAAATAAAAAAGATATATTTAGACTAAAACCAAACCATAATAATAAAAAAATTGAAAACAGGGCAAAGTTCCATGTGTGAATATGATAAAAGAGAACAATTTTTTTGTAATTTCCCTAAAGTATGGATGTAGTAGAGTACTACCCTTTTTTATATCAAACAATTCAAATAATGACATTATTTATTATATAAATTTATGAAAAAATAGTAAAACTAACAAGTTTTAATGGAGTTGTTTGAATAAGCACAGTCTCAGTTATATGAGGATCAGAAATATACACTCCTTTTCTTGCAAGTGCCTGAAGAATATTCCAATGATTCAAATTGTTGTAGTTCGGGTCTGAGTATATATTAGATAATGCCATGCAATAAAGCTCGGCATTAGCTAGATAATGGACTACAGCAGGTTTCAAATGTTCTTGATCCTGGAAGGAAAAAAAAAAAAAATTAAAATACATCAGCATATTAGGAAAGAAACATTTAAAAACATTCACATAGAGAAACAGGCTAAGAAATAAGTTCCAATAATTTATAATTTGTTAAAAAGAAAGGGTTTTATAATATATATGAAGATAAAATTAAACATACATTAAATAATCAGTAAAATGTTAACAACTCTACCTCATTTCCAAACAACTCTGTAATTGTTTACTTAATCCTATGTTCAATTATATTAATATAATAATAATCCGTTTTGATATAATTATATATTGCTGCTTATTTATTTTCCTATAAAAAAAAATTCTCAATGCTAAAGAAAGTTTTCAGTTGTATGATAGATATTTATAATAATATTTTTATTTCATAAGTGTGCCTGATATTTATTCTTACTTACACATAAGGTTGAAGTGTTAAATATGACAATTATTTAGTATGATAAGCGTATAATAAGCCAAGCTAACAAACAATTTATACAACATTTTTTTAAATTGCTTAACTATTGTTAGATATATAGATGTTTACTAATAAAATTGTCAACATTACTTGGCTTGAAGCCACAATCAACATGTTACACTTCTAATAAATTATTATTTTAATAAATAAATTATTAGAAAAAAAGTCTATGTTTTAATTTGCTGTCAACATTGACAAAACCATATGCTAAATCAGGCAAAAGCAGTCTCTGATTACAAGCCATTCAGTCCAATAACTAAGATTTTTGAAACCGTCTAATTAAGACCTTATAAACATGAAAAACACATTTTTTGGGATTATTTTAAAAATAAATTAAAAATGAAACAATCACCTGTTGTTTCAACCATACCTATTTCTTTGAAAAACAATTGCTGTAATATAATACAGCTGTGACAACATAATACAGTAATTGAAGCTGCAAAATATTTTTCGTTTATACCCCACATTGTGACCAGACACTAAGAGATGGAATTGTTATCAGTGATGTTTCCCTAATGTCTCAAAAAATTAATGTGTTATGACATAATAAGAACCTTTTTCAAACTTCATTGCACCAGTCAAATCTGGTAGATGAAATGCAGTTTCTATACAATGCCAATCAGAATTAAGTAATAAAATAGTTCATAATTATTCATACTTGTGTGGACCAGATTAGGTTTTATCGTTGATTCATGATCAGTTATTGAAAAATCATATTTAAAATGACTTATCAATATAAGCAAGTTCAAAATTTTCGATAAAAACAAGAAATTTTAGGTAATATTCACACACACACACACACACACACACACACACACGTGTGGAGTATCTAGTCTTCTATCCGGCACCTCCGCAGTAGGCAGATATGGGAATTCTCACCAGATATGGTGGGTACCGGGGAAATAAAAGACCTGGGGCGGACCAAAACTAGATAAACCCAGGCGTGACGGTTCCTACAATAGGCGGCGACCTGGTCAGCGTCTGTTCCTCAGGTTAGAGGCGGTTGTATTAAACATGGCAGGAGGTATAAAATGCATTATAAGGATAAACATTTTACGGTGCAGGGTTTCGGAGCCCCATTACCGGCGTCGGGAGGAAGTGCGGAAGCGGGCTTCCCAGCGTCGTCATCATGCGACCGCAGTACTACGATGGTGGGAGACTTGGCCATTGTAGCATCTCGGGCTACAAGATTAACTACAACGGAGGCTCAAGATTGACGAACTACTATCTTTCATTCGGTCAAAACATGATGTTCACGGGAAAATTAAAAGTTACGCTTGCGAAATTCGTCTGTATTTTGAACAACTGTTGCGTTACCTATCAGGACGGTGGATGGCGGAACAGGGGAACTTACTCCACCGGGGAACAAGAAGGATGGCATTCGAAGTAAAGGAATAAATAACACATCCCCGCTATCGAACACCAAGAGTACAACCCAGACAGTAGAAAGGAGGTCAAAACCGAAGCGAGCGGTGGAATTCCACGAAGTTAGTGAATCATCTCAAGTACTGGATTGTTCTCAAAGACCAGCTACTGAATCGAAGATATCTTCCGAAGACCCTTGGCAAATAGTGCCAAAGAGATCGAAGAAGAAACCTCGCCTCAAAACACCACTACCTGATGCAGTCATTGTATCGGAAAGTCAGTCCTATGCAGATGTGTTGAGACAAATAAGAGGTAATCCGGCAATGATGGAACTGGGCCCTTCCATAACTAGAGTCCGGAAAAATAATAACGGTGATCTTATACTACAGTTGGATCACAAAAAAGGGGAAACCCTTTCATCTATGAAGACTAGAGCGGAGAAAATACTTGGTGAAGGTGCAGAAGTGCGGACATGGACGAAGGAATCTATGTTTGAACTAAGAGACTTAGATGCTCTGAACACAAAAGAGGAGATTGTGAAAGCATTAAAGCCACTACTGGGTGAGGAGGTAGTACCCTTAACAGCAATAAGATTCATCCCTCGGGCATATGGAGATACACAAACAGCAGTCATTGCAATGCCAGTTCTCCAGGCAAGAAAGGTTATGGCTCAAGGCTCGATACGTGAGGGTCTAGTCTACGGGAGAAATTCAAAGTAAAAAAGCATCCAGACTTTTTTAAGGAGGTTTTCAATTCCTCCCTTCATGAAGGATCGTTCCCGGCTCCTTGGAAGAGACAGCGTCTCGTTCTGATTCCAAAGGGTAAAATAAGCTTTGAGGACCGTCGGCCTATCGCCCGATCTGTTTGTTGGATACTATAGGAAAGGTGTTTGAGAAGATCCTATCGCTCAGGCTTCAAGAGTTTACGGAATGTGAAAGAGGCCTATCAAAGGCTCAATACAGATTTCAAAAAGAGCGATCAATGATCAAACAGCGATGCACGATAGAAGCTATTGGACTAGTGACCGAGATTGCCCGAAAAGCGATTGCAGGAGTGAGGTGGAAGAGAGGTGCGAAGAATTATGCAGCTATCATCACCTTGGATATTAAAAACGCATTTAACATGGAGATACATACTGGGCCTGCATATTGGATGCCCTACAGACAATGGTGGTCCCATTTTATCTACTGAGGGTCATTAACGACTATTTTACAGATAGGATACTATTTTATTCTTCGGATCGTGGTTTCAGGAGGTATGAGGTCACTGGTGGCGTTCCACGGGGCTCAGTCTTAGGTCCCCCGGTGAACCCAAGTTGCAAACCATGCATTAAAGCAATGACCTTTAAATCACCACAGATATTCCATTCATATTTTCCATATTGTATTTTCTCTAAAACTAGTTTCATATTTTCATATGTCTCTTTCATATCGGCGGCATGCGCTACCGGTATTGATGGAAGTTTATTGCCAATATGTAGCAGCACAGCCTTCAAACTTACTTTAGAGGAGTCTATGAACAATCGCCACTCGTCTGGCCGGTGTTGAAACCCAAGAGTTTCCATAACTGAACAAATATTATTACAAAACACAATACCATTTTCTTCAGAGAAGTATACTTTGAAAACACTATGGCGGCTACGATATCTACTAATTCTTACATCTTTTTGGAGTAGATTCCACCCTTTGAATCTGGAAGCTAAAACTTCCGCTTGCTGTTTAGACAGATTTAAATCGCGAATCAAGTCACTAAGGTCTTGCTGATTGGGAAAGTATGGTTCTAATGAACAGCTACTGGCTTCATATGTAAGATCATTTTTATTTTCATCTGAATCATTTGAAGTTTCAGTGAGGTCAGAACCAGAGTTATCACTTAAGGTTGTATCTGCATATACTGGTACGGGGAACTCTTCACTGTGTAAGACAGGTCTCATTGCAGATTGCAAATTCGGATACTTAACTGTATATTTTGTTTTAGATGTGATTCCTTTAATATTTGTCAAACAAAAATAACAGTCAGTTAAATGATCCTTCGGTTCCCTCCAAATCATGGGAATTGCAAATGGCATATGATGTGTACCATTTTTCCACCCAGTCAGCAGTCTAACACACGAAACACAGCATGTATTTGGGGCCCAGCTCTTATCAAAATCACCAACTTGACAGCCAAAGTAAAGTTTATAACACTTCTTTACAAGTGGGGTCAAATTTCGCCTCTGAGACTTGAAGGTCAGCTCACCACAAATATAGCAGAAATTATCTGCATGATTTACACAATTTCTTGGCATGATGAAAAAATAAAGCACAGAAATACAACATGCACAACATACACAATACACTTCTAAACAGAAAGGAAGGAAATATTTCACTACTCAACAATCTCACAGTCAGCTCATTACTGACACATAACAATGCCAAAGAGGTCTGAACATGTATAAACAACAACAATGAACCTGCACAGTCATGTTTTATTGCGCTTCAGCATGACATTGCAAATAATTTCAATAATACAGCTTGAGTAAAATAGCTACATATGAGGTAACGGTTCCTATGACAGGTCAAAGAAAACGCTAAAATCATATTTTGAAAAGTAGCTTTTACAGAAAAACTATGCCTGATGGGAAAATTCTGACTACATATCTGAATTCAGGATGGAAAATGCCACTATATTCACTATTCAGATCTCTTGTGAAAAAAACCTTGTCGACCAGTGATATTAGAGGACCCAAAGAGAGTCGCAGAAAGCTCCTGGCAACTGTTGTCTCCTCAATCCTTTTATAAAGAGCTCCAATCTGGATAAAACCCATGTCCACCGCATCGTACAGGAGACAGATGGTATCAGTGTATCGAAGAGGTTTATTGAGAGTGACAAGTGCTTTTCGGACAGTTTCTTACGAAGCTGTATGCGTAATGCGCAATTGCGAGCATGCCTCCGGTCGAGATGCTAGTGGAAGAGAGAAACAGATGGCATAATTGTAATTCTCGAGTATCAAGAGACGAAGAAAGAAAAACCACCATCGCATGTTGGCAACAGCATTGGAATTCGGCTAATACCGGAAGGTGAACCTACAGGTTGATGTCTGACATAGGTTCGTGGTATGATCGTCGACATGGAGAGGTGGATTTTTACCTTACACAACTATTGTCTGGACATGGATGCTTTAGAGCCTGCCAGTACAGATTCAAACTAAACAATGCTGAATGCCCAACGTCTATGGCGGTAGAGGAAACAGCAGAGCATGTATTTTTTGAATGTACCCACTTCACTGACGAGAGAAGGGAATTGGAGCTGGTTTGTAAACAGAAAGTGACTCCAGAAACTTTGGTGACCTGCATGCTGAAAAACTGACCATAGGGGTCCTCAAAAGACTGAGAGAGGAGGAAAGGATAAGGAGAGAAAATAAGAAGTAGAAGACTGGTGCCATCTTGAAAAAGAAGAATTTAGAACAGGAAACTACAAGATGGAAATAGCCATGAGGCGGCACACAGCCATTCCCCTCCACGAAGTAATGCCTAACGGCGGTCCCGTGGAGTGTGGAAAACAGGTGTAGGGAGGTGGTTTTAGTGGGTAAAAATCACACACACGGATTGGTACGGGTCTATCCGCGTCTTTAGAAGATTTTCACCTGCCCACGTAAAAAAAACCCCAAAAAAACCACACATGATGCGGCACACAGCCATTCTCTTTCACGAAGTAATGCCTAACAGCAGTCACGTGGAGTGTGGAAAACAGGTGAAGGGAGGTGGGTTTTAGTGGGTAAAAATCCCACACACAGATAGGTACGGGCTTATCCGCGTCTTTTGAAGATTTCCTCCTGCCCTCGAAAAAAAACACAAAAAAAACACACACACAATCACAAATATGTTTTATAATTTATTTTATTGTTATATGGTATAATTTTTAAATATTTTATTTCAAAAGGAGAGACATGACCAGGACCGGGATTCGTATAAATAAGTTTTATAACAAAAAACGGTTTTTATAATGTTAAAATATATATGTAAAAATAAATTTATTATATTATATTTTCAGCACATAATATAGATTCAATATAATACCTCATGATTACGGTAGAATGGTTCACGGAGGTTTTCTGGTACTCTGTTGTTGTATGCCTTTGATAACAGCCATTTCACTGTAGCTCGCTGTTTGGCCTAAAATATAAAAATGCATAAATAAAACCTGGAGTCATAACTGACAATTTATTAAATTTAAGAAAAACATTTGCTTTGAGAAGGTATGAAAGAAAAAGAAACTAGGCAACTCTTCATTATTATACGCATGAATTAATTTTAATTGTGGAAATATATAAATGAAGTGGTTTTATCAATAAGAAGAATGAAGTATAGAATAAAATTACTATTATAATAATTTTTAAAAAATACATAAATTTATTATTGGTGTCAGCAAGATCACAAGAATATGCCTCAATACAACAAGATTTTATTCACCCCTAATAAGGGATGCTGTACATACTTAATGTCATTAGTCAAGGAAGGGAAGAGATTAAGACCGATTAATTTAAAAAACAAAAAAGAATCATTAAAATCATTTTTTGAGTTTTTGGCTCTATTTTATTGAATCATTAAAATGGTTCTTTCATCCATTCATTCACAAGTTTTGATCGTAAAACTGACCAAACTTTTCCTATGTTTTGAGCATTGTATGAATATGAAGTGATTGAACCCATAAGATTTTAAGGTAAGAAGGTTATTGGATGATGAATTGTAGAATGTTTAGAGTTTCATAGGAACAAGGATCGGATAAGGAAAGATATTTCAAAACCTGCGGGTTTGACGGAGCATTGTATATATAATAGATCTAAAAGCCGAAAATGGGTGTTATGGGAGTGGACCAAGGTTTTGAATTAAAGGAGATCGGAAATGTATGATGGACGGCGGGATTGGATAACTTGGTAAAGAAAGAAAGACAGAAAGCACTTAGGACAATTGGAAGGGTAAAGAAACCTCAACTCTCGTAAAATCGCGGGTTCTCAGCCGTTTTAGACACCCCCCCCCCCTAAACTGTGCAGCAATAGTTCAAGTGAAGTTAAATTAAAGAAATGGCTTGAAACCTTTCTTTTAGTTGAAATAGTTGTAAATAGGCATTTCATTTTTTTTTCTTCATAAAATTTATTCATACGTAAATATTCATATGTTTCCCTTTTTTTATAATTATTGGTAGCTATTTTTTAATTTGTTATTAGAAATTCCCACGTACTTTATTTTCATTGAATTGATTTTATACATACATATATGTGAAATAAATAATTAAATTACACATAAAAATAATACTATATGTTAATTCTTTTATCCTTTACTCGAAGACACTGAAACTCATGTTTAATTTACTGCAATATTATTCTTAAGGGACTTATCCTAGAATAAGTAAAGGATTTATTATATATATTATCCCAGAATAATAAAAAAAACCGGCAAGTTTCACGGGTACGAGGATCGAATAAGGAAAGATATTTCAAAAGCTAGGGGTTCATGCATATATATGTGGTTATTTTTCGTTGCATACTATAACAGTTTTTAGGGGATATTTTGTGGTTTCAAAATTTATTCCTTCTTAAGTTGTAAATTCTTGAAAAAGGATTTTCACACACGTTCCGATAAATATTGAAGGTTGATCCGATTAATTATCATTCTATATTTATTGAGCTAATAGTAATCGAAATAGGATTTGACATTTCTTGTATATCACTAGAACGCCCCCTAGATAAGTGCGATGTGGGTCCGACACCTTAATATTGTTTATTGGACTGTGTAAAACAGCTGAAATGAGTATTTCAGCATGCCAGAATAATTACTTTATTAGAATTCTAGATTAAAAAACAATGTCATCGTCAGCGATGACACTTATAGAATAACTGTCGTATGTTATGTCAAAGAAATACGCAATGTAATGTAGCAATATAATGATAGTTTTTCAAAGTGATTAATGTATATTTTAATAAAATTTAATGAATTGATTGTCTCATTCAACCTGTATTATAAACAATTAACCATTTTTCTAATTACGGTAGCTAGGCTGCAAAATGTTAGCCAACTTCATCAAAAATTCCACAACTAATCATAGTTTTCAAGCAATAGTAAATTTACAAGGATGGAATAAACCAAATTCAGGTGTTAGAACTAAATTAAATTGTTTTCAAAGATTAAAAAAACACGAGCTGTCCTACAAAAAATGTAACCTTCGTAATACAGTCGGATCATGGACATAAGTAGGTAGCCTGCCCACATGGAATTTCGTCCTCATCCAATAAGAGCTGTATCAAATCAATTTATACTCTTTGGTTTGAAATACATTAAGGCAATTAGAATCGGAATATTTTCACTAAATTATTTAAACTAAATGTTAAATGATATGTATGTATGTACTCTACTAATATTATAAATGTGAAAGTTTGTATGTTTGTCTCTCACGCAAAAACTACTGAACGGATTTGGATGAAACTTAGCAGTAATATAGAATATACATAAGAATAATACATAGGCTACTGTAAGGGCGGATTTATGGGGGGACACGGTGGCACGCCCCCCCCCCCCGACATTTTTTTAGGTACTTGGAGGATCCATTATAGTACGTAATTAAAGGCAAATCACATGATAATAGATGTTAAAATAACAGAAAGAACATGAGAGAAACTATTGTTTTGATGTCCAACTAATCCTACTAATATTATAAATGTGAAAGTTTGTACGTATAATCCGTCAGTTTTGAAGTTAGACATCTGAAATTTAGGATGTCTGCGTAACGTATAGTTAAAAAAAAAATTATTTATTTAAAATGATCTTTCACAAAACTTTATGAGGCAGACCAAATTCCACGCGAGCGAAGCCGCGGGCAAAAGCTAGTATGTATATATATAATCAACAACTAGGGCTGTAAGTAGCAAATAGGAATAATAATTTCCCCTTTCCCCCTTCCGAGCTATTTTTTGCGTTCGCTAGTATTCAGGAAGACCTGGATAGGATCTGTGCCTGGGCAAAGCTGAACAAACTGGAATTGAACGCATTGAAAACTCAGGCCATTGTTTTAGGTTCCAATTCCCTCCTTACATCCATCCACACCCTCCCAACATTACTCCTAAACGATAATCCTATCACGTTTACCTCCTCGGTGAAAAACCTAGGCATCACCATCGACCAAAACCTTTCCTGGAAATCCCACATCGCCCAAATATCCCGACGGACAATTAGTTCCCTGAAGTTGTTCCATCGTTCTCGTCATCTCCTTACACAATCTTCCCGTAAGCTTCTCGTATCTTCTCTCATCTTCCCCCACTTTGACTATTGTAGCGTGGTATATGGAGGCCTCTCTAAAATGCTTGAAGACAGATTAAAGAGAATAATGAATTGCTCTCTAAGATTTGTGCTTGGTACTCCGAAGCGATCGCGCGTCTCCCACCTCTATGATGGGTTAAAGTGGCTCTTCCCTCCCTTCCGAAGACAATATTTCCTCTGTTCATTCTTATACCAATCCATTCACTCTCAGCACCCTTCATATATCTACAGTCTCCTCCAATTCAAATCATCAGTGCAACACCATAAAACAAGATCCCGCCTTTCTGATCTCTATATACGTTCACACAGAACTAAAGCATTCGAACGTTCCTTTCTCGCCCGCTCCACCACAATGTGGAACTCAATCCCTCCTAATATCCGTCATACTCCCTCTCTATCATTATTCAAATCCTGGCTGTTTCAACATCTATTAGCTTCCCAGAAGGATAGTCTCTAGGTAGGTTAGTCATTTGCTTAGAATACAATGTATATAATAACAAACTGTGTTATCTAGTTCTTTTAATTCTGCTCTTTGAAAAGCTGTACATCATGTAAACAAATTATTGAATGCTAGCTCATGCATTCAATTTCAAAAGCTTTGGATTTATCTATTCTCTGTAATTGCTTAATATCCTGTCAAGATCTGTACTATTTATTTACTTACTATTATTTTTGTTTATATATTTCTTTTTAAATTGTTTTCTGTCATGTTTTCACGCTTTATGATTTGTAACATTTAGCCTTCTGGCCAGATAAATATTATGTTTTTATTCCTGTTCATATCTGTTATTCTAAAGGGACTTTGTCCCAGAATAAAGTTACTTTTCTATTTCTATTTCTATTTCTATAATAACAATTTTTTTTTTGCAAATAAAACTTTCTCTCCATTTTTATCTAAATATCTCTATTGGACTAATAGCCTAATTACAGGAGATAGGAAGATTGCCAATTTCGAAAGGTGTGCTTGAAGGAATTAGAAAATATTTGTGCTCAATGTAAGCAAAAATTTATGGCCAAGAATTTTTTTTACATGATTGCCTTCTCTTAAAATACTCTTGTCCATACTACAGACTTATATGAAGTATTGTGCCTTTGCTCTTGTCAAAATTTCTGTTTATGACCATAGATTCCTAATACATCGGTTAAATAAATTATAGTGGTGAGGGTTTCACAGAATTAAAATTTTCTTTAATTCAATATTCATTTACCTTTTCCATAGCACGCACCGTTAAGGAAGTGGAGATGAAAACAATTGTTTTTCCTTAATAGGTTACGTATTTATTTGGCTATCATTTGTTCAGGTTGCAGACATGATGCTACTCCCACAGGCTATCGGCCGAGAGTGGTTACATTAGGCATTTTATAGTAGGTATATTATAATATAGTCTTTCTGAAAAAGCAGGGTTTATTGACAATAAATTTAAGATAAGGTGAGCGGACGAACATTATCTCATGAACTTAGGTCTCAGGTGGTATGCCTGTAGGACAATAATAAAAAAAAACATTTTCTGTTTTATTGATTTTTGTATCGATTCCGTTCCTTTCTGTTTTATCTTTGGTATTTTGTTCGACCAATGTTTATAACGTTGACTTATTCTCAAAGAAAGAATCATTTAAATTGTAATACCAACAAAAAATCATCAATTTTTATCCAATGATTCCTTTACATGTTAACAAATAGATAAATCACCCACAGAAAAAAAAAAACCTATCCCGAAAAATGTTTTATAAAACTACATATATATGGAATAATATCCCCCGCCACCACCTTTGCACAATTCTTCGCAAATGTTCCTCTAGCGATGGTCTGTAAAATAATATGTTCAATATAGACTGTTACACGCTTTATTTAATTCTTTTTATATGCTTATGAAGAGGTTAATCTGTTCCTTTTTGTTGAGTATTCACTATTAGTTATAGAAATGTCTCACAAACAGCAAAGAGACAAACGCATTTGAGTTCATGGTATCGCAATGCAATTGGTAAGCAGCGTCCTTCGTTACTGAATTACCAACATTTGACATTTGGCGAATACCGTAATTATTTGTGCATGATCTTTAAATATAGAGATACTTTTGTGTTGTGAATAACTTTATTCTGGGACTAGGCCCCTTTAGAATAAAAAAGAGAACCATAAAGAAAATCATATATCAGGCTACATAATAAAAATCATTGAAGTATTTTCCATTAAAATTGCCAAAGAGATCCCAACCCACCCTAATACTATCCTTACCACACATGCGGATGGCACATGTCAAATATGAGTCAATACTGAAACAGTTTTAGCACCCCATCCTCTTCAATCCCATATCACTGACCTTGAACTATGGTATCAATAACAGGAGAATTGAAATAAATTCCCACAAATCCCGTCAAATCACCTTTACCCTCTGCCGTAAACCAATGACTTCCTGTCCTCCTGTATCGTTTAATAACATCCCACTGATTCCTGTAGAACAGGACCGGTAGTTATGACCCTGACAAAAGTTTAACTTGGAATCCTCATACTAGACTGAAACGACAAGAAACAGCTCGCCGTTTCAGGCTACTTCAAAATTGACTAGACAAACGCTCTAAGATCACAATTACAAAAGACTCACATACATGAAAAACATTAGAACCATCTGGACCTACGGAGTAAAGCTTTGGGACTCCACTAAGCCATCAAAATCCTCTCGTATTCAATCCTCACAATCCTCAATGCTCTTACTTTGTAAATATATACTCTCACGAAATGAAGTTAATGTTCTATTTGTTATTGATTTGGCCCGAATCCGATATCAATCTTTTCATGACAAACTTTATTCCCACTGAAACCTATTTGTTTTAAAGCTACCAACCTCCTTAATTTCTGATAGTCCTCCAAGCGCGTCTGAAAATAAGATGGCCTCAGGACCTTTTAAGTTGAATTTGTTATTTGAGTACTACCACTGAGTAGTTTCTCTACTTGTCTTTATCCATGCCCTTATGTTTCATTCCTGCCATTTACTTGTTGTATTGTTATAATACAGTTGTAAATTTCAATGAATAAATTAATTAATAATAATTAAAAAATGGCCAAAAAAGTAAATAAAAACAAATAAAACTACATTTTGTAACAAAATACCAAGCAACTGAAGAGAATAAATAAACAAAACCATAAAATGTAAAGAAGTCATATGAAAAAAGATTAAACAATAAAAACGAAAAGCCCTTAGTCTCCAAACTAAAACAGAAATAGAAATTATCTGTCCAATATTTCGCCCATTCAGGCATCCTCAGGGTAGATAGAGAAAAAAACAACAACAACAAAACAAAAGAACAAAAACAAAACAACAAAATGAATAATGCACCCAAGAAGCATCCCACCACCTCCAAGTCTCCAATGCAATTAATGAATCATAAGGCTTATGTAAGGTCTCTTTTTATTTTTCAATTAAACAGTAAAAATCAGTATTTACTGTCAACCTGTTCAGGAGTATCTGTTTGGGAATTAAGGAGACGTTGAGGAAAGAATGATGTTTATTATGAGTGATTAAGTTCCGGATAGTGATAAGAGTGTAACGCTTGAATGTTTTGTTTCTGTATTAACAGGTATAAAAATCGGAAAGGCGAGACTTTGTTTCTTGGCACCGGACTGAGGATTTGAATTGAAGGAGACTGTGTAGGACGGATGTTGAGAATTGATGGATAGATATAAGAATGAACCGAGGAAATATTGTCTAATAGTGAAAGGGAAGAGCCACTTAAACTCGTAGAAGAGGTGGAATACACGAGACCGCCTCGGTATACCGAGGACAAATCATAGTGAGCAGTTCACTATTCGCATCAATCTGCCCTCAAGTATATTTGAGAGGCCCCGTATACCACACTACAGTAGTCAAATGTGGGGGGAAATAATAGATGATATGAGAATGATAACAATGTAAGTTAAGTAAATATGAGTTGATTAGGTATGGAAATAACTTGAGTCCTGTCAGATAAACGAAATTAAACCAGAGAATAAAGCTGTTGGAAAAGGATAATGATTTTAATTGAAAAAGGGTAGAATGGTCCAAAGAATTAAAAACTCGAGAAAGATCAAGCAGGATTAGTACCGTTAGTTTTTTATCGTCCATTGAAGTGGAAGTATGTCACTAGTCATTTTAGCAAGGGCTGATTGTGTGAAGAAAGCGGATTGGAGTGGATCAAAAAGGTTGGCCCCTTCGAGATAATTTGATATTTGCGATTGGAGTATCTATTGAGAAGTTTGGAAAGGATGGAGACTGGGCGACAGTTTTAAGGAAATAAGGAAAAGGTTAGAGGTTTTGTTATTGTAAGAGGGATAGACTACTGACTGTTTTTTTTCAAAGTAGTGGGGAGTACTGCATTTGGTAATTAAAATGACACAAATATGGAGAGAAGAAATGGTAGGATACCTGGGAGGCATGATTTTAGCAATTTGACGGTAATCACATTTTATTAAGGTTAAAATAAGGTCGGTGGATGAGAGATAAAAGTTGTCACAATTTAAAGATGGCATTAATGAAAAGTTAGATGATTAAAATTAAATTATTTAAATGTAAAAGAGATTAAATTATGTTTACCATAGTATTTATTCAGTAAAGCTATTTATAAAAATAATGCACTATGTACGGCTGCCCCTTTTTTCAATTATAATTTGATTTATTAATCATATTAACCATTACAGTTTTAATTTATAATTGACTTTATTTTTAAAATTTAGTTATAAAGTTTATATATAATATTTTAAAATTAATTTTAAAGTATTTTATGAATGAAACAATATAGTAATAAATTATTTCCTAAATATGTAGGGTCATGTACATTTTGATTAGGTTGAGCTTTGGCCGCATGAGACCCGTGTTGAAGGTGAGCTTTGGCGGTTCATTAATCGAACCACAACTAATTAAGGAAGAGAATTAGATTTATTACATACTGTTTAGATTTGACAGATTTCTATGGCGAATATATTGTCATTAATTTTTCCACAGCTGAACAGGATAGCTGAAGGTATAAACATCCATTAAGTCAGGATAGAAATAGCTTAAGAATGAAGTTTCTTATGTTCATCCGTCTGAATATTTATAATGGAATTAAGGAGATATATACATATATAGTATCAGGAAAAAATTACTGCCTTCACCACCGTTACCCTCTAAAATAATTATTCTTTTTAACCATTCAAACCAAATGACGATAATTTTCATATTTATGGTGCTCTAACATGATTTGTTTTTAGTAGTTACAATCTATACAAATACAGTCGAACCTCGGTATATCGAAACTCAGGGGGAACGAGAAAACTTAGAATTATCGAGTATTTCGATATAGCGAGGTTCGATTTATTGAGGTGATTTCTGACTGACTTCGATATATAGAGGTAGAGGTTCATAATAAAATATGTATATGCTCAATGTAATATAGAAAAAATGTACCTATTTTATTAAAATATTGTACATATATGTACAACAAAACATTTTACGCCAATTACATTGCTTAAGATAGCTATTTTTGAATATTGAAATGAAGAATTTTTATGACAAGTATAACTAAAAGCAGTTAGAAAAAAAAATACGCAATTAGAATAATAACCATACTTCGTCATTATTTATCAATAAAACAATAGACTAAAAAAAAAGATACATATTGAATTTGTGAAAAAAAAAAACAGCTTTGAAAAAAATCGGAAATTGTAGTTTGTATACCTGAAAACGACACTTTATCCAATGCATCATCCAATACTTAACCTAGTACGACAGAAGACGAAACCTATCGCACAGGTGTTAGCAGAAACCTAAACAAACTGGAAACAAATGTGAGTGGGGTAGTTACAGAATTACTTGAGAAAAAAGGCCGTTCTGAGAATAACAATGCATCTAAGAACAAGCTGTTCAGGCTAACCAGTTCATATTTAACGAATTGACTTCGATATGTAGAGGTTTTCCTACAAAAACTTCGTTTTGTAGAGGTGCGGTGTAAGCTAAGAAATCTTGGAAAATTCTATATATGAAGGTCTTCTAAACCAATCTTTCGATATGTAGAGGTAAAAATGAGGTAGAAAAGATAGGCAGATTCAAGGGGAATAGAAAAACTTCGATTTATCAAGGAATTCGATACATCGAGGTTCGACTGTATATTATAAAACAAAGTCCTCGGCCGCGTCTGTCTGTTCGCGATAAACGAAACAACTATTGCACGGAATTTCATGCGGTTTTCCCAATAGAAATAGTGATTCATGACGAAGGTTTACTAATATAATTCGCCAAGGTTTTGTGTAAATTGATTGGAAAATGACGATAATTGTTGGAAGTGTAGGAAGAAGTATGCCGCCTGGGATGTTTTATCGAAGACGCTGCCTAACCCCTACTATCCATCTATCTATCTATGCATAATATAATACAAAGTACACAATATAATTCCTTTGATATTTAACAAAACAATGCATGGTGGAATATTAATTTTTTATAGATTTACAAAAAAGTCCAGGTTAGCTTATATCTGTCTTTTAAGCCTGGTTTATTGGGGCTCCCACTGCGGCATCGTCCGATAAGCCATAGCAGCATAAAATGACGTTCAATGAACAAACAAGCCTGGTTTATATTGGAATACTTAGTAGTCTCCCAAAAAATTGCCCCCAGTAAGTTTCTATTCAGCCAATATGCGTAAATCTGCTAATGTAAACCAACTATACTCGCATTTCTGCCAGAATAGAAAAATCTTCGTAGCCTTCTCCGAAAACTCTCATACTCATTCCTCACGTCACTATTAGTGATATCACCACCCACAGGTGAAGCATGACTAACTAGGTGGCAGACATTTTTTTAAAATGTGGGTCACGTAATTATTTCTATAAAGAAAGATATTTAGAGACAATTATTGATATTTAGATTAAAGAGAGCGAAATTTTATAGTAATAAATTTTAAGTTGTCAAGTAAGAAATTTTAAAATATATGAAAAAAATGGCTGTTTTTTTCCGTTTGATTCAGTTAAATAAAACCTTGCTGCTACAAACTCATTAACAGTAGAATGCTCCAGATATTTACATTCTGTTCAAAATTACGTAAGCTATGTACATTACAGCATCTCCACTATATTTGCCAATGCTTTAACACCTTAATTACATTATTTTATTTAATCTATATATATGTAAAAGAGAATGGCGTTAGTTACTGACCTAATAACTCAAAAACGCCTGGACCGATTTCGATGATTCGAACCATATAGGACTGATCTTCGGCCAAAAAAGAAAAATACCCAAGAAAAATTTAAATCGGTCCAGGCGTTCTTGAGTTATAAGCATAGTAACGTAAGTAATAAAAGTAAAAGTAAGGAGGGAGGACTTAGTTACCAGGTAAGGGTGAGTCATCCAAACGCACACCGCATTTACTTTTTCCCCTCTACTCCCTGGCCTTTCATCTTCTGCTACAATCTGCCATGTTTATGACCCAATAGTCAACATTTGTAACTTAATTATTACATGTTTAATCTAATTATAATTGAGTTGTAATAATTAATTAAAAATAATATTCTTTTATCCAGTTTATTCCAAATCAACACAAAATGTTCCTTAATATAAATTATGATTGAAATGAACAGCTTTATTATTAAATTTTTTAATCAATTAAAGCACAACTATTTTTCCTTTCTGAATGAACCTATTTGTTTCCTTTTTAATATACTCGAAAATAAAATAATCGTGAGTTTCATTACGTAAAAAAGAGTATAATTATGGAAAATGTGTATATTGCGGTGATCATTTCATGAAGAAATGGACGCTTCAAAAAACATTTCGAAGTATTGATGATGATATAAACAGTATGTGTAAGTAGTTTATGTAATCTAAATAATGACAGTAATAGTTAATACATACAGTCAGTAATTATTAATATATATATATATATATATATATATATATATATATATATATATATATATATATATATATATATAGAGAGAGAGTTCGTCCTGGCAAATATACACGTTTGAATACATAAGTTGTCAGTTCTATTATACGGGGCTGAGAGTTGGATACTCCTGGATAAAGACTGGAGTCGTTTAACAGCTGCCGAAATGAAATTTCTCAGACGAGTAACTTCCAGGACAAGAAGAGATAGGATCCGGAACGATAATATTAGAGAGGAGCTACGCATTCCCTCCCTGAAAGAAACCCTGGAGAAGCGTCAGCTCAAATGGTTTGGGCATACCCGCAGAATGAGCCAAGACAGGGATCCAAGAAAGTTAATGGAAGCCAAGCCGGTGGGCACTAGACCTAGAGGGAGAACAAGACAGACGTACCCCAACTACATTTCCAAGTTGGGACAAGCAAGAGGAAAGAACATGCAGGGCCTGAGGATTATGGCGATAGATGGAGATCCTGGGTTGATGCGGTACCTCGACGCTGAAAAGCACAAAAGGAAGAGAAAGAAGAAGAAGAGTTCGTCCTGACTGAAAAGACCATCGCAGAGTCAAAACGGTATAAGGTACAGACTTCAAATTCGGACAGTAGGTACATTTTGTAAGCCCAACGCGCACTAAGAAAGGATTTTTGAAAATTCGTCCACTAAGATGGTGAAATGGGTGAAAACTAATGTTCTTCATGAAATAAAAAACAGTTTTTGGGTTAGGTTATTAAATATTTTTTCTTTGGTTGGGTGGTTTTTTGTTTATTTCATTCGTCAAAAGAAGATTACTTTTGAATTTAGTTGGATGTTATTACGTCATTATTATTTGTTGTACATTTGGATATTAGGTAGGTACCTAATAACGGTAACTCCTTTTGTTTATTTTTTAATAACGAACAATCACAGTACAATTTTTCGTTTTCTTAAGCTAATTTAAATAAAGTCACTAGATTTTTGTATTGAATCAACCGTAAAATACCATTGTTTTCGTTAATTTTGTTGTTGGTTTACATGTTCATTTTCGTAATACGTAGTTTTCATAACCATTCTTTAATTTACCTAGATTTTACTTCATAAAATACGTTTTATAACGTTGATAATTCACTAAATATATACAAATTTAATTATTCTCCTATTCTCCTCTACTGCGTGAACATTGAACCTGCACTTCGTACCCTAGCCTCTTAGTGAGGTCCCGGCACTGTACTGCGCACATCGCTGCAATTTTTTTTTTTTATTTTGATATTTACAACTGTATATACAACTGTATTTACAACTGTACAATAATACAACAAGTAAATAGGAGAAGTAATACATAATGACATGATAATGACATTCTCTACTGAAACTACCCACTGGTAGTACTCAAATCAAAGTTCAACTAAGAAGGTCACGTGGCCATCTTTTTTTCAGACGCCTCGGAGGATTCTCGGGAATTCAAGAGGAAGCTAGGTTTGAAACTAGAGGGTTTGAGTGGTAATGAAGTTTGTTATGAAAGGATAGATACCGGGTTCGGGTCAAATTAGCAACAAAATGGTCATTAAGGTCGTTATGGATGACTTTATTCTTAACAAAATACGGAGCATTGAGGATTTTACGAAGGATTTTGGATTGTAAAGAATGGATACGAGAGGAATTCGATAGCTTAGTGGAGCCCCAAAGCTTTACTCCTTACGCTGCAATTTTAAATTTAACTGTTGAAACTAAAGTTAAACATTACATACACAAAAAATGAAGTATTCAACTATAATAAAAGGTAATGAACGAATTTTTACTGCTTCATATTAGAAATGAGTTTGTTTCAAAATAATTTTATAAATTTTATGCCAGTTAAATTAACCATACATTAATTTACTTAGATTTTACTATTTAAAATACTTCCTAACAACGTTAATATAACCCTAAACAATATATAAATTTAATTATTCTTGTATTCCCCTCTACTGCGTGAACATTGAACCTGCACTTCATACCCTAGCCTCTCAGTCAAGTCCCTGCACCGAAACTGTGCACATCGCTGCAATTTATGATTTAACTATTGTAACTAATGTTATACAATATATACATATAAAATAAAGTATTCTACTATAAGAGAAGGTAATGAACGAATTTTTACTATTGAAAATTATAAATGATGTAGTTTTAATATACTTTAAAAACTCCGATGTCTGTTAAATTAACCATTCTTTAATTTACCTAGATTTTACTTCATAAAATAGGGGGTCCCGAGCCTGTACGATGTCAGGTACTCGTTAAAAATCCCTATCCTAATTAAACCTGGATAGGCAAAATTTAGAGCTCCCACTGTAGCATAGTCCGATTAGCCATAGCAGCATAAAGTGACCGAATGAATCATAAAGCCATCAGAAGCATAGTGTTAAATGAACAAACAAACTTCATAAAATACGTTTTTATAACGTTGATAATACACTAAATATATATATATATATATATATAAATTTAATTATTCTCCTATTCCCCTCTACTCCGTGTTTATAATATGGAGTTCATTTATGGAATTAAATGTTCACTCTCCGTTTTAACTCAACATAAATTTCTATTTAAAATCAACGCGGACGAAGTCGCTGGCTAGTATTATATAAATTATATTAATTCTAATATAAATAAAAAAGTCGATTTAAAAAAAAAACAAATAATTAATTATAGACGGACAATAGTCAAGTTCAAACGAAGTCATGAACAGTTTCTAATTTGGATGTGGGCTCGCGCTATGTAATTTATTTAGTTATTATTAACAAATTGTTAAGTATTGCTTATAAAAAAAAAATATAATCTCATTTAAATAAGTTGATTTGTTTCTTTTTCACTGTTTAAAGATAAGCAATTTTTTCTTGAAGCAAGAAGTCGCTTAATATGTAAGAGGACATTTGTTTCGTTGTAAAAATTAGGCTGAACAACTTAGGTTTGAAAGTTTATTAGTTAAAATGCATACTTGGTGAATAATAGTTAAAATAGTCAACGCCTACTTAAAAATATCAGGATTTCTGATGTTGCTGGCTCGGTGAAGTGTCCAGAAAATACAACTAAAGTGATGAAGTAGTCGTCCGGGACTTCGTATTATCGTATGCTTCTTATTACGAGAAGCCTAATAAGAAAATTGCACATCTTCAACCTAAAATTAATATTTTTGAGTAGTCATGTTTGAAATGCATGTTAATTGCCTGTAGGCGTTGTGTTTTATTTATTTTTTTATAATAAATTCTCAAAATTATTTTAAATCTCCAAAATAAATAATTTAAAAAAATTAACCAGTTAGCGTCGATTAAATGATCTCTAGACAACACATGTTTTTAAATATTGAACACTTAGGGTTTCAATCTATATGGCCGTATTTACAATTGCACCTAAGCTCAGTGCTATCCCGAAAATTAAAATTTATAAAATTCAGAATATCAACTTTACAGTAAATTTGCAATCCATGTTTTGAGATTATAATATTTATAGCTGTGTATTAAATAAATCACTGTTAAAGCTGTTTACTGACATTAAAGAGGAACATAAGAGGGATGGCAAAGGAAATATACGGGGGAGGTATGGCGCATGAGAATACAAAATATTACCTGATGGTTTCTCTTATGAAATTACCCAAATAACACCAAACTCACATTTTCCAAAATTTTAAAAAAATGTATCCAAAAAACTATAAAAATTGAAAATAATGCCACAGAATTGAAAGGTGCCGTTATCAAATCGATTATAGCTACTCTTGACCAAAAATTTTTAATATACATATTTAATATATTGCGTAAATTTTAAAAACCCTAGTTTTATAACCCGGTCGTATTTGTTATCCTTTTCCAAGTTTTTAATTTTGGCCGTAGAATTGATTAACGGACTGGGAGAGATCCAGAATTTATGTTCACAGAGGCACACCGACTTGCTTTTTAGAAAACTGACTTACACACAAACAGCTTATTAAAAAAAAATCTACATCATCAACTCTATTTTCGGACCTCTAACCTCCTCGGAGATTGGCCCTTGATAACTGATTGCCCTTTCTCATGTTAAGGAGCTTGTGGATGATAAACTTTTGTAAGTAAATGTCCAACAAAACTGTCCGAAGTTCTTTATATTTTGAAAAACACGAAGTAACAAACGTTTAAAAGGTAAACATGTCATAAAGAGATAGGAAAGTATCATCAAAAATATCATCCAATTAGCATTGTTCTAGCATTCCTCTCAAACAAACCTACAAAGTTGTTTACCGAACTCCAATTTTTTTTCGTATGCCACATTTTAGATTCAGGTGCATCATATTGTATTAACAAGGTGGAACAAGCTCTTCGATAATAAAATAATGAACAATTTTGGCTCTTGCCCCTCTCCTATAAAACGTCACCGAGTCGACCACCCCGTTCATCCCTTAGCTAAGCAGGTCATGACTAAGGATTAAGTAATACAACAGCATAATAATTAGGTTAAGTGGCATGGTCGAAAACCATGCTTGTCACGCCATTGCATTAGATACTAACGATTTAGAAAGGCTATTCGTTAAATTTTAATGTCCGATTAGACAGGTAAGCATGACTAAATAAAGAAAATTATAACATCGAATAGAGTAAACAAAAATAAAAATAATAGAACCATTTATTTGAAAGTGGTAAAAATCTGAAAATTTTTTTTAGTAAGTTCTATGGAATCTATTCATCAGAGAAAAGAGTAGATTTACGAATCTGTTCATTAACGAAAAAAAAGGGTTGAAATTAAATATTTCGATTGAAAGTGGTATTTATATTTATAGTTATTTATATATTTGCAAGAAGAAAATAATTAAATAAAATTCAAAGAGCATTCTGCAAGGTTTCCTATAATTTTCAGATTAAGTACTGGAAGACAACAAAAATATGAAATTTCACAAAAACATCCAAAAATTCAATGTATCTGCTTTAGATATGATTTATTAAAATGCCGCATAAAACTAGGAACATAACGATGTTAAAAAAATTGTCCTGATCCCAAGATCGCGGGTTCGTAGCCCGGCAGGTGACCCTAGGATTTTTGAAAGGGAGTAAAAAATCCTCAGTTACGCCGTCCTTTGGAAGGGACGTTAAACGGGGGTCCCGAGCCTGTACGATGTCAGATACTCGTTAAAAATCCCTATCCTCATTAAACCTGGAGAGGCAAAATTTAGAGCTCCCAATGTAGTATCGTCCAATTAGCCATAGCAGCAAAAAGTGGCTTTAAATGAACAAACAACAATTGTCCTGATTCGTATAGGAATGTTTAGGTTTTTTTTTTTTTTTTTTTTTTGGTTTTTCATTTACAACTTCTACCTGTTCATTCTATCAAAAAAGTTGCCATATATTAAATTAAAGAACATTAAGAACAGAGTATGTACGTCTGCCATTGTAATGAGTTTTTGTTTATTCATTTAACGTCATTTTATGCTACTATGGATAATCAGATATCGTACTGTGGGAGTCATAATTTTGCCTATCCAGATATGATTAGGATAGGAGTCTTTTACGAGAACATGACACCGCACAAACTGGAGACCCGCACTTTACGTCCTATCTGAAGGACGATATAACAAAGTATTTTTTACGCACTTTAAAAAATCCTACGGTCATCTGCCGGGCTGCCAAATCACGATCTTGTGCATCGTTGGTTGCTATGAATCCCTTCAGTTTTAAAGTTTGATGCTCAGAGGAAGCAAATTATGGCACTCTACAACTTTTATCTTATAAGTTTTCTCTTGAATTTTCTAGAGAGAAATCATCTGAAGATGCAGGACAAGTGGACTTTGTCTTAGTTTTTACCAACCCGGAAAAAATGATGATCCTCACAGATAAATAAATGGTTCTGCTATTTTCTTTTTTGTCCATATTTAACTATCGCATAATTTTATTTATTATTACATCCATGCCTGCCTATCACGATATTGACAGTTGGCTAATAGCCTGCATAACTCGGTAGTACATAATGTAATGGCATGTCGAGCATGAGGAAGATGTAAATACCGAGCGGTATCTCTTCCTTGGCATTATTTAAGCAATAGGAAAATTGCAGGTCTCTCATCCGCGCTCCCCTTTCAGTCTTTAATCATTATGCATTCCGTTTCAGGCCATTAAAACTATTAGTGGATTTCATAATTATATTATAATAATAAAAATTATAAATTATGTATTTAGTTTTCACACAAGTAGCAGTAGTTAAAAATAAATCATTATGTTGATGTAGTTAGGGCTTAGCATTTTTGTTTAGTAATACATAGTCCTTCTGAGTTCTAACCATGCAAGGAAAATTTTGTTAATATGTATATTTTCATTTCCACTGCATTTCTATGTTCCTATCATCTAACAACAACTGTCCTAACTACCTTTACCATAAAAATCAGTATTCAATACTAATTTTATTATCTATTCTAATTTTGGAGAGGCTCGTGGAAGCAAGTGGCCACTGGATGATCGAGGCCGCCTTGAGTTTGATGAGCGTTTTTTTCATTTTATGACTTGGCAGATGGAGAGTATATTTTCGCAGATTAAACGAATTTTCAACTATTTAGAGGTGATTAATAAAAGAATGAATTGTATTTATCTATTTTTTTTCCTTTTTACTGGATGGGTAAAATAGATTTTCGCGGTTTAAATGTACTCGATAACTCTCGAGATAAAAAAAACACTGATTTTTCTTTTATCCAACACAGTTGGAAAATTCTATGGATATATTCATATATATTCGTTATAAGATAAGAAGCGAAATAAGCATCGAAAAATTGTCGACATCACTAAAATTCATTCACAGATTTACCGACAGTAAAAATTGCATAAAATAAAAAAATATATACTTTATGTATTGAAACTAACATGATTATTCAAATATAATGAACCCATTGCGATTCCAATTATATAAATTCATCGTTGGTCTTACTTATATAGTTTTTGCTCGATGTAAGCAATTTCAGTTTGAAAAACTTGCGATCAGTGACTTTGCGATTCTATTTAAATTATCTTTTCATTGGTTGTGGGAATTTGGACTAGAGTGATAGTATCAATAATACCACGTTCTCAAACGATAGTGTGCACGTAGATTGCACTAACTTCTTTAATTGCATCTGTTCATTGCAAATAACTCCCATAACAAAATTAAAAAGTTTGAGTAGCCGAGTCGGCACAAAACGACACATCATAGTAAAAAAACCTTTTACAAATAAGTCAACACCCCCCTACCTAAAGAGCTTTAAGTCGATGGGTAAACGTGATATCATTAACAGGGCCGTGACTAGGTACGACGGCGCCCTTGGCCGGATTTAAAATTTGCTTTTAAATTAATGAATTTAAAATTGTTAGTAATAAAATAAGTATATATGTATAATAGTTAGAAAAAAAAACAATAGTACATTGACTAATTTGAAAAATTAAAATTAAATAAATAGATAGCCGTAAGGGAAAAAAATAATCAGAATTTTATAAAAATCATGAGTATCTAATAATCATGCCTGTTTCAGTTATAATCCAATAATATATAGTAGTAGAATAGATAAAGTTCTCCTGAAAACAAAGCCTACACAAGTTGGACATTTTTTCTTTTAGAAATATATTTATGATTTCTGCAGGTCACCATAGATCGTAGCGTAAAGCCTTCCTAAATAAACGAACTTACACAAATATTTTTTTTAACTTTGACTGTTAATGAAATTAGTGTATCCATACATACAAACTCTGGCTTTATAAGACTGTGAGACAGTATGTATATTTAACATTGAAGCAGTAATGAAAAGAAAATCCCAAAGAAAAGAGTTAACACAAAGCAGGACGGAGTGGGTGAAAAATATGGTTCAGCGTGGGCCTAGTCATTTTTGCGTGGGACTTAAAAGGCGTGGTATTACGACAACGTTAGCGAGACTCCTACTTATGCAGCCCTAACCTCATATACTTCTCGATTATTATGAAATTCGAAAATCACTGGGGGACCTGGTGTGAAGGTTAGAAGCATCCAATTATAATATTTATTCAGATCCGATTTTTTTGGGATGACGGATCCACAGGGGTGAATTTTTCAACCCAAAAATAACAAAAGAAAAAATATATACTATAACTAATTTTAAAAAAAAAGTATTAGACGACAGCACTTCGCAGCCGAATGGCGGAGGCTCATTAAAGAACTGAGGTCTACTGAGTTGTATTGTGACGGAGACAAATGAATAGGTAATTTAAGCCTCCTCTCACTCACACTCTCTCTCTCTGTTTATGCATCTTACAACTTATCTATTAGCTACTAATCATGAATAACTTTGATAAATTATTATTCATATGGAGGGTAACTAACCATGCCAGAAGTCGGTATTGGAAATTATCATATCGATGGATGTAAATCTTAATAACATTTTTTATTAAAGTTTTATAATTTTCTAAGCCTAATAAAAACTAAAAAAACACACAGTAGAATCTTAATTACCGTAAAAATAGTTTTATAAGGTCAAAACACAATCGTTTGTCACGGATGTTTAATATATCATTATAAATATAGTTTTTATAACATTTATTAATAATAATAATACTTTCTAATAGTGTAATAATAATAATAATGTTTTTATTTATTCTGGGACAAGTCCTGTTAGAATAACAATACAGGTGTTGTAAGTTATTATACCTTAGAATGTAAAATAATTACATTTAATTAATTATTACAAATAATTTAGTAAGTGAAAACAGATTAGAAGAAGAGAAAGAAAAAAAAATTAAAATAAGTTAAAAATAACTACCTATATAAGAGAAACAATTTATAGACACACACACACACACACACACATATATATATATATATATATATATATATATATATATATATATATATATATATATATATATATATTTACAGTAATATAGGCTATACATCAGAATAACACATGGGCTATAGCAAGCGCGAATTTAGGGGGGGGTACACAGGGGCACGAGGCCCCCCCCTGACAGTTTTTTAGGTACCGTGGAGAATCTATTATAGTACATAATTAAAGGCAAATCACATGATCATAGTTGTTAAAATAACAGAAAGAACATGAGTGAAACTATTTGTTTTGATATCCTACTAATCTTACTAATATAAATGCGAAAGTTTGTATGTTTGTCTCTCTTTCACGCAAAAACTACAGAACGGATTTTGATGAAACTTTACAGTGATATAGGTTATACATCAGAATAACACATGGGCTATAGCAAGCGCGGATTTAGGGGGCCACACAGGGGCGCGTGCCCCCCCGCCGACAGTTTTTTTGGTACTGTGGAGAATCCATTATAGTACATAATTAAAGGCAAATCACATGATCATAGTTGATAAAATACAGGAAAGAACATGAGTGAAACTATTTGTTTTGATATCCTACTAATCTTACTAATATTACTAATAATTTACGGGCAATCTGAGGTCGGGAAGTGGAAGAGGGGGAGGTTTTAAAGGTAAAAAACGGTTAATCTCGATTTCCGGTAAAACTACAATTCCTATGGAAAAACGTTAAATGGCAAAGTTGTAGGTAATAAAAAGATCTACAACTTTTGTATTTACACTTTTTTCACATAACCTCAAAATTTATGTGAAAAATTCAAATAACCAAGTTTTCGGTTTTTTATTTTTAACTTTTACAAAAAAAAATCTCGCGTCAAAATATCTGCTTTTTTAAAAAAAGACGGTGGGCTTTTTGTTTATTGAAATCTCTACTTGCTGATTGTGTAAAAAAAATATACATTAATATGGTAAATGTTCTCAGAAAACACAAAGAAACGAAAAAACTCGAATCCGAATTTTTTTAAAAATCATTGTGTACAATTTTGAGATATTTATTTTAAATTAATTTCATCTGAACCATTAATTTTCTCTTCCACATTGGAGCATTTTTCAGAACCATAACAATTTGAGCAAAAATTTGTGCATTTTAAACCATGTTTTCGGCAGTCACATTATAAACTGTTACATTCAGTTTCACAGCTGCAGCAAATAGTTTTGACCAATATTTCCGGAATTAATTCCTTTACACTACTATGGTAAATGTTCTCAGAAAATGCAGAGAAACGAAAAAATCTCGAATCCGAAAATTGTTTTTGATCATTATGTACAATGTACAAGACCTGGATAGAAATTGCCAGAGATACTAATAAAACTGTCATTGTTGTGGGTCAAGATCTTTTGGTCCTTTTGAATCAATTAACTTCAAATAATCATGACATTTATTTTCTCAAGCCAGGTTCTGGAAATGTAAAAGATCTATTTTTCACGTCTAATAGTTTCAAATATGAATCCTTCAAAAATTTTATTGCATTTCTGCATGATTTTTCTTGTTGTGATACAACATCTGGATTTGCCGGAAAAGGAAACAAAAGTATCGGAAATTCATGACTAGGCGATGAAAATTTGCCAAATTTGGCCAACATTTTATATAAAAAAGATGCAAACAAAGAAGATATCGAAAAAATGGATTACAATTAATCAAACCTATTTATAAATGTAAAAATGATGTAAAAATATAACAATGAATCAATTACGATTTCGAAAATATCAATTGGCAAAAATTAAATCATCTATCATATTGGCAAATCTCCTACCCACAGAAGGTACAGCAGAACAATATTGGACAGCAACAGATTGGGGCAGGAAGCAACATCAACGTGGCATTATGCCCAAATTTAAAGAAAAGGAATTAATTCCGGAAATATTGGTCACAACCATTTGCAGCAGCTGTGAAACTGGATGTAACAGTTAAAAATGTGGCAGCCGAAAACGTGGTTTAAAGTGCACAAATTGACATTAATGATTTTTTTTAAATTTCGGATTCGAGTTATTTTCGTTTCTTTGCATTTTCTGAGAACATTTTCCATAGTAATGTACCTATATTTTTTCACACCATCAGAAAGTAGAGATTTCAAAGAACAAAAAGCCCAACGTCTTCTTTTTAAAAAAAAACAGATATTTTGGACGATAGAATTTTTGATTGAAAATTAGGGTGCTTTTTCGATATTAAGTCAAAATAAGGTGAAAAAATAAATATTTTAAATCATAAAAAATACAATGTGCATGGGACATAAAAAGATAAGTTTTCACCTAATTTCGTGAATTTTTTTTTGTAAAAAATAAAAAGCCGAAAACTTGGTTATTTGAATTTTTCACATAAATTTTGAGGTTATGTGAAAAAAGTGTAAATACAAAAGTTGTAGATCTTTTTATTACCTACAACTTTGCCATTTAACTTTTTTCCATAGCACTTGTAGTTTTGCCGGATATAAACCGTTGATCGAGATAAACCGTTTTTACCCTTAAAACCTCCCCCTCTTCCGCTTCCCGACCTCAGATCGCCCATAAATTATTTTTCCTAGTACTTATTTAGTGTTTTTTTTTACTGCACCCCCCAACTATCTCCGTTCTATATTTTTCCTTTCATTTTTATTATATTATCTTCCTTTTCAAATGGGTTTCATCCTACTATTATTTTTTTTGGTTTCAAAAATTATCGACCCTGGTCGATAATGTATAAGTAAGTAGTGCCCATAAGTAAAAAAAAAATTCATTCATCGAATGAAGAGAATTTTAACTCAAAACTGATCCCCTACTATTTACGATTTTTTGGGAATTGTATGGATATTAGATGATGGAATATACAGGATTTGAAGGTTGGAAGATTATTGGAACGACAAATGTATTTCTTTTATTATCCATCTCTCATGATAAAAGATGAGACAACACAATCGAGTGAAGGGAAGGGGGTCCCCAAGGAAGTTTTATTTCAGTTTTTTGTTTATAAAATTATTGTTAGTGATAAAAATGTCTTCGAATAAAAAAATAAGATAGTGTTTACTGGAAAAACGGTGAAATGCATTTTTATGTATTGCTCATGAGGTATTGAGCCGATAAAGTAACAAGTTAAAAAATATCTTACTGTAATGAAAATCCTAGTCGTAGGTTTTTTTTATTTAATTTTCTTATACATTGCAAAACAACAGTGATATTTTTAAACCGTTCACACAAAAGATATTTTTAAAGTAATTGATATAAACTGTCGACGATAAAAATTCTAACATGTAGGACCTGCAATACGTATTATGCTCCATACTCTTTAAAATCCACAGCCCCATCTTAAATATTGTGGGTGGTTCCTTAGAAAACAAACTTTATTAGCGGTAACGTGTTAGATACATAAATACTTTCATAATAAATTATGTATCACGTCACAATTTCATGAAATTAAAGATCTATAATATAAGAAAAGTCCAAAATCGTTTTTACTTAAATATTATTTTTATGTTTATATTCATAACACATTGTCATAAATTATGTAAAGTGTTTATCTGATCATTCTGAATATTTTAAAATGTGCCTCTTAGTTTTTAAAGAAGCATAAATGATGCACTTGTTTTCTTTGAAGAGTTATTCGTTACCCTTTGCCGTTTATCCAAATCCGGAAGCCGTGCATATAATGACTTATTTTACTAAACCTTCATCGTTTTCATTTAATTATGACCTTCAAGAAAACTAAAAAAAAAAAAAAAAAAAAAAAGAAAAGCGTTCGTCGTAATGGAACTTCCGGAATATCAAATATATGCCCATCAAACCACTATTTTCGATTTCTTTTTTAGCCTCAACTGCATAACGATTTTTTTTTTAATTCAGTATTTAAAGTGCATTAAATATTACTTTGTATGAATATGCAGCACTATAAATTTTGTTCAGGAATATGGTTTAAACACCACCGGTCGAAATAAAATACTGACCACCAACTGAAAGTCAAGAAATTCAACTTTCACCATGGTAACGACAATTTTTTTTCTCTTTATATTTCCATCCACACCTGTCAAATACAAGTAATTGACAATCAGCAGATTGGCTGACTGAAGAAAAAAATACAAAATGCCATGGAAGACATGACGAAGAACAGTAGCCAGCGGTACCTCTCCATTGGCTTTCTTTAATTTCCTACTGTAATAGATCCCTCATCCACGTCCTTTTTAGTCTCCTAGTGTTCTCAGGCATGATAGTAGTGGCCATTTGTTGTATCAATGGGTTTGGGTGTCCGTATAGTTTTTCTTGAAAGCGTTTGTAGTACTTTCGTATGTGTTCGTCAACCGTTTTTATTTTTAAGACAGTATGCAGAGTTTTGTTATTGACGTACCATGGTGCATTAGTGATAAGTCTAAGTACTTTTGACTGAAAAGTTTGTAGTCGTTTTCTGTGAGTCTGTTTAGTGATGCCGTAGATTTGTAAAGCATATCTCCAAACTGGTTTTAGTAAGTAAGTGTACGTACTTATTTAATTTCTGTCTTAAATCTAATTTGGAGTTTTTCCTGAATAGCGACTACATTAATTTGAGTTTGTGATTTAGTGATTGGCGTTTCATTTTAACGTGAGGACCCCAATGGTAACGACAATTTTAAATTAAAAAACATACAAAAACAAGTAGCATCAAATTTAGTGTTAAGAGAGTAACTTGGGCTTTTTTAAATCTAAATAATATGTATAGCTTAATAACTCAGTTTGAGTCAGGCTGCCGTCTTCATTCCCTAACTATAACTTCTTAGGAGTTATAAATACAAATCTGGTAAATTTTTCGCAAATTCTTAATTATAACCTTCAACTTATTTATTTAATCCTGAAATAAAAACACTGTTCCAGAGAAGTGACACTAGAGAGTTATAAATCAATAAAAGAATAAAGCTCTAAAACGGCATGTCTGATTGGACGCCATTTTGAATTCCCGGAGCTTCATGACGGCAGACGCCTGTTTTTTTACTTCTCTTCAAGGACATAATTAAATCAAATAAGTGAACCTAAATGTAAAATAAGTCAATTTTCTCTACCCGCGCTACCGGATTTCTATTGATCTTGAAGTTTCAACATTCGTGTAAACAATTCGAATACATTAATTTTATAATTTTTTTTTAGAGACTAGCTGTCTCGGCAGACGTTGTTTGCCCTATTACCCTACAACAAAAGGCTTCCAAATTTTCTCTAACCATTTGAAAGGCCACTTCATCGATTGTTGGTGCATTGAAACATCTCGCATGTTTTCCTACAGGAGTTTTATCAGCTCTGATAACAATTTTATTATTGCCAGATGGCATAAGATCCAGTGTAGTTTTAAACAATGAAATCAATTGGTAATTGTTCTGCAATAGAAATCCTCACTGAACTATTATTTGCATGACGCTGATCAATTCATTCTGTGTATTGCCTATTTATTCCATTTGCAGAAATTTATAGTCGCCATTTGTCACCGGCAACAGCGAACCTGCTTTATGATATTTTTGGCCTTGTATCAGCAAATTAAACAGAAAATTTTGATTTTTACACAAAACTTATATGATTTAATTATACGATAGGGACTGAACCCTAATAAACTTTTACTAACAACTAACGCGCTTTTGTTTTGCTTTGATTGACGTCAAATGTTTGACAGCTGGGAACAGAGTGGTTTGAATGGGAAAAGAAAAGTGTTGTTTTTATTATTTTTACACGTCATTTTTACAGTTTTGCTCTCCATAAGAACCTCCTTTCCGCCTCAGGAATAAGTATGAAAAAAAAATTAGCCGAATTGGTTGAGCCGTTATCGAGTTTTGCGCTTAGCTTTTTACATTTGGCGATTCATTTTTATTATATAGATGAAGCCAATTGTTTATCTAATTATTTTGTCATATGATTTACCAACATCTACATTAGTCAATTATGTCGAATATATCAATCAATGCGATAAATACTAAACAACAGTGACTAAACAATTAATTAAATTCAAATTTTTTAGCCCCATTACGTTATGGCGTGGCCACATTTTTAATCACAGGTCATCAAGTACATGACCATAAGGAGTTTATAGGATTGTGAAGATGGCGATTGGACCGGTGTTGCGGGATAGATGGGAAGTTTACAGCTTTTGAGAGAATTCTGTGACGCACTTATGGCGCCTAGGAGAAGAGGTCAAACATAGCTCAGGATAGGAAATCAATAAATGTATAACCTTAATAGACCCAACATTGTAAACAAATAAGGCTCGGAATATTGAGGTGAGCTGGCCATATGGATTGAATGTCAGAGGCTGAGGTCCTCAAGAAAATGATGAGCGAGACCACTCCATAGACCCAAGCGTAGAGGAAGACCGCGGCTTAGACGGATATAGATAGATGTAACGGAGCTTCCTGGGGGTTAGAGACTGGAGAACCGCTGCCCAGCAGTGTGCGCAAATTATGCAGTGTAGGCGGAAATTATTGGAGGATGCCAGGGACCAGTAATGCTCTGTTGAGCCATTAGAAGAAGAAATTTTAATAAATTAAAGTTATTATTATACTTATTACATTTATTAAAAACCTAAAACTTCTAGGTATTCAATCAAAAAATGGTCCGATAATAAATATTTAACAGATTAACAGAAGAATTTAAAGTTTGAGGGACCACCGGGTAGCTCAAAATCTGAATACTGAATCCAAATTCGTTTTTTTTTTTGTTAATCCGTAAGGTTTATGTGCACGCTGCAGGCAATTCTATATTATATATTCAATATATTGAAACACCTTGAAGAGGGTAATAAAATAGATAGAGTGAACCCTCATCGGGTTTCCCACGGGCTTTACCTGTTATAGGTAGAAAGTGAAGGCTAAGGACAGTTTTATTCGAAAGAGTGAAGATCCAGAAGCTGGGGTATTTCCTGAAGGTTCTTTCCACATATGAAACGCTAACTACATAAAGGCGATAGGTCTAACATTTGAGATATTTGATTTTAAAACTATAATTTTTTACCAGAGACAGAACACTTCGTTCACTACTTAAAAAAAAACTTGCAGACAATATAACACTTCATAACACCTTCAATATTGGGTTTGTTGCAGATGGGGACCTAGTCCAGGAATGATCCATTTTTAGTCTCTTGTAAAATTTAGAATTTTGGACCAGTGCAAACTGTAGGCATCAAAAGTTTAATAAAAACATCTTATCAACAATATTATCAGTAATGTAATTAACATCGGTGTGAAAGACACTATTCAAATTATTATAATACAATTAATTAACAATTCTACTTATGTTTTGATGTAAACGCAACATAAGGTATGCCTTAACATACATCAATTGTTATAAATTTTGTCTAATTTTCAGTAATTATTTAATGTAAATTAACTAACACTTTCAGTATTATTTAATATACTTATATTCATATTAGCAACCGATCCAAGGTGTGTTTGCCTAATCGAGAAAAGAAAGCAGGCCTGCGTGTTAACTGGGATCTTTCGAGGCAGGGGATAGCAACATCCTAGCAGGTGAAAGCATTGGCATGGTCATTCTCCACTAGTTACTACTAACACGGCTGATAGTACATTCTCACCTGACTGACTCTGAACTATATATATACTTTACTTCGAAAATCATTAGGAAACTATTGTATTAAAATATTATATATTTAATTAGACATCTAGAACTAGAGGACCTCCAAAACGACAAAGAAATGTAATGAGATACACTAAAGACGGCTGAGGCTCTGTAAGTTTGAAACTTAAAAAATGTACATTCCCGAAAATAAAATATTGTACGTTTCTTTTGTTGTTTGTTTAAGATGATTTTTCAAGCGGAAGTATTTTTGTAATATTTCATATATATAGAAAAAAATAAAATAAAAATCTATTAAGCAATATTTTATTTGAACAGTGATTACTTATTTTCAATTTTCCTTAAATATTTACCACATACACATAATATTAAAACACACATATAATTAAAAAAGACTTATAACTTTTATAGTTATATACAATAAACGGTTGATAAAACCAAAAAATTTATAATGACTTTGAAGTCGAAACGAATGAAGAGTTAATAAATTAATGAAGTGTTGACTGGATGATGGTTTTTCTTCTTACTTTATTATATTTAAAAAAAAAAAAAATGTTTTCCTACTCATTTTATACTAAGACTTCATATATTTTATTTTTTGATGTAATCAAAATAAATTATGGCGGACCGAATTCATGGTCCTTATTAATAAAAGTAAAACCGAAACCTCAACAGGTTGATAAAATTATCAAATACCCGGTTTTTCTAGTAATGAATCTTGCAGCTATTTTGCACTACCAAGTTACTAATACTTTAACAAATCTAGTATTTTTTTACCAAAACGAGCCGATAATTTATTTTTCATAAATAAAAATTGATTTTCTAAAGTAATATTAAAAATATATATTAAATATATATTTCGGAAGACTCCCAGAAATCCTACCTTGGCTACATGCCTGCCTTTAAATACGAGTACTCTCACTTAGTTGAGGATCTCCTGATAATTCATCCTTACAACCGGTCCCGAACCTGCGACCTAGAGATAAGTAGCACAGCGTTGAATATACCCCCCGTTTCCCTCATATAGTATAGTTATAATATTATAAAGGTTTAAGTTCATAATAAAACATTATAACGAAGTAGTACTAGTAGTACTTCGTAGAGTAGTAAAAATAAACGCAATCGATCAAAAACAAATACATAATAATGAATATTAGATATTACTAATATTTTTAATATTTATAGGAATGGTCACCGGCCTTTATGTTAAGAGTAACATTTAGAAAGCTACATTAATACGATGACCTGATTAGTGAGAG